>VRVR01000002.1:256723-537852 GCA_009859145.1 Andalucia godoyi
CGACGCAGCTTCGCCTCAAGACCGAACTTGAAGCCCGTTGCCATGTCGGTTTGGCACTCTCTCGCCGAGATGCCGCAACGCGGGCAGTATCCCCCTCTGTACCCGACTCCCTGCAGCCGCGGATGGTCGTCCCAATGCTCCTCCGCAAAGGCGGTGAGTGCAGGGACGGACTCGCAAGAAGTAGCAGTGATGCGGCCATCCGGAAACGTAAATGCATTCAGCAAGAACGAATCCTTGAAATCGGGAAAGGGCAGGTCATTCTCCAACACAAAGGCGAGGTAGTGGTTTAGCAGGAGTGCGCCGCGCCACGTGATGAACGACAAATCGCTCACCCAACTCAGGAGGGCAATCGTGCAGATCGGGATGGCGCAGCCGCTCTCGGAGCGCAGCTTTCACCACCTGCACCATCGGGTTCCGAAAACGTGCAAGTATGAAACCGACGGAACAGACAAACCGACAACGTGTGGCGAAGTGTGAGGAGGATGTGGTGCCAAATAAAAACGGTGAAACATCAAAATACGAACGCAGCAGTGTTTTATGCAATATTTTATTTGACACAACGAAGTCCAAGGTGAAACGGGAGAAAGGGAATGGGTTCAACAAACAAAATCCAAGCGACGAGAGACAGCGGATAACAGGCAAAAGGGAAAAGGAAACGAGAGAAACGGAAACGGGAAAAAGAAGGACGGTTTGAGGATTTGCTGGAATTTCTGAATTGAATTTTACAGAAGCGCCCTTACTCTTCTTGTTTCTCTTCTGTTTCCGTTTCCGTGTTTTTTACTGGAACAAGAACAGTCATTGGAAAAATTTAAAAGTGAGCGCTTCATATACAGAGAAGGATGGCGGAGGAACTGTCAAAAGATGCAGCGAGTCTTGTGGAATCCTACATTTCATCATTCAAGTCTGGGCATTCTCCTTCGAAAAAAGCTGATGAACTGATGAATGCGCTTGTGTCCGAGCTTCGATCATCCACTTTGATGTTCACAACATCAAATAAGGGATCTTCCACGCCGAGGAAAGGGAGCACGGGGTACAATTCTCCACGAAATAGCCAGAAAACAAAAATCACAGAACCGCGAGTCTCCGTAACGTCATCGACCACAAATGACTTTCCTGTGCATTTTGCCGAGGGAGAATTGTTCGTGAACGATCTTTCTGGAACGACGAAATCAGAAATAGTCCCTGAAATCCAAAGTCTTGCTGCGTCCTCGCTGATGTTTCCCGGGGTTCTTTCCGCAGTTGCACTGTCGTCATCATCCAGCATGAGCAATCGAGCAACAACGACGGCTGCAAGCAACATTCCAGATGTTCCTTTTGAAAGTTCGCGATTGTCGCAAACTCGATCCCGAGCAGGAACTGCCAAGCAAATGTCGTGGACGGCTTCGAACTACCACGTCACACCTCCGGTGTCTCCTTCCTTGGTAAAGGAAGCGCGGAAAATGGAAGAGTACAATCCATTGGAGGAGGGAATTGAAGAAGAGACGGTCAAGCCGTCCATCATGGATTCGCCGGATAAACAAACTGGAAAGCCAATTGATCCGATGGAAAGGAATCTGTTGGGAGAAATTGAGCTGTTCCGAAGGTCTCTCAAGATGCAGGCTGCCCAAAATCCGTTTCATAACGCGGCAACTGTCGATGCGCAGGTGTCGTTTGTGAAGGCTTTAGAAGGAGGAAAGGTGCATGGCCGTGTAGACCCTGAAGTTCGTGCATCCCTGGACTACACACTGGATCAGTCCATGAGAATGGCCAGAGCGGCCTCTGGATACAGGCACTCGCAGCACGAGTCGCTAGCATTAGTGGAGAAGACGAGACCCACACGTTCTGCCACTGCAGCGAAGCGAGCAACTTCCACCTCCACCTCCACCTCTCCAGATCCTGCTCCATCTCCACCGGTGAAATCATCTTCAGAATCGTTTAGTATTGATTTGCTAAAACGTCTCGGGAGCAAAGAGTCGATTTCGCAGGACGACAGAAAAGCGCTGCGTGACGAGTTCATGAAGAGCATGAACCAGATGCGGAGATCTGCACCATCAAGACCATCAGATGGTGCAGCACAAGCTCTTCACTCGGCTCCTGTTCGGCCCCCAGAACCGATTGTTCCGCTGTCTCAAACGATGCGGAGATTGCATGAAATAGATAACCCATCGACCATGGGGCCGCAGAGCGACGAAGCAGCAGAGCTGAGTCCAGAAGACCAAAAGAAGATCCTGTTGCTGCGATCTTACGAATCCCTGCTGGATGCCCTCAGGAAAGAGGAAGAGCGAATGAAGTACATCAAGAGGTTGGAAGAACAGGAAATCGAAAGGCCGCCGATCGACACTTGGTATACAATGAAGAGCACTCGCTTTGGATACGAGCTGTCCAAGCTGAACAAGCACGATCGCAGAGTCGGCGTCAAGCCTGCGTCCCCACCAGAAGCAGCGAAGCCAAAGAGACCCAAAGCGAAGTAAGGTTATTCAGCGGTCTCTGCTGTTCCCGGTGTCGGTTGTGAGACCAAACAGACGATTTGTGTACATAAACAGAGGCGATAGAAGGTAAAGCAGTTCATGGAGGGTTCAGAATTCTGCTTAGGTTCTCGAGGTTGAGCTCCAGCCCAGTGCAGCAACATACTGTGGAAAACCACAAGAACATTGCATGTGTGCCGGCCAGCTCCTGAGTGAATTTCAGCAGAGCCGGTGTTTGGCAAGGATGGACATAAAACCATGGCCGACAGTCGTCGGGATGAATGCCTTCGGACACCATCAGATCGCTGGCGTTCGTAGCAGTGCCAAATCCGAGTTCAAAGTACTGTTGCAATCGCAAACGATTTCCATCAACATCGTAAAATCGAAAATACAAAACTGGACATTCGAATATCATAGAGTACGTAACATCCGCCTCTGCCGTCCAATTTCCGTCGTCCAGTTCATACGCAATGCGCAGCGTCGAATTTTCCACGTTGCATGACAGAAGCGATCGTTTTGAAGCGCCACGAATTATAGTCTGTAATTTCTGCAACCCGGATTGATATTCTGCAAGCTTCATAATCGTCACTAAGAGAGAGAGACTGAGACTGAGACTGAGACTGAAACAGAGATTGCATGTGAGTGTGTGTGTGTGTGTGTGTGTGTGTGTGTAACAACAACGTCTGGAATTGAGGGCTTTGGATTGTTGGCAGATGGCAATTGGCGTTTGGGTATGAGAAAATTCAAAAGCGCAATCGGAGTTTTTTTCTGTGCGGGAAATTGCCTTAAAGAGCGCTTAAAAGACCAAAAGGGGAGGAATTCAGTTTCCCAAAAATCAAATCGAGATGCTCCACGATACGTCTGAAAATTGGCGTCCACATCGAAGAAGGAACGTCAAAGACGGTCTTCTGCAAACGACCGAAGTTCTATCTCGAATTCTCGATCTGGCAACCATAAGCCTAAGGCGGGCCCTGTACGCGCCCAATGACAGCAGCTCCGAGGAGCTGTTGCACGGCGAACTCGACGTTCTTGTGGTGTATGAAGTCAGTTGAATGAGGACGAGCATTCAACAAGATTCATCTGTGTGGATGCTTATAGTCCATGATGGCTCTTTGTGCGGCGTGATCTCAAAGTTCTTTTTTTCACTTCAAACAACAACAGAAAGAGACAGGAAAGGAAAAGAAAAGAATATAAACACTGCAAGAAGAGTAATTTGAGCACGTACCTCCAAGAGTCGTTTTCAGCAAAGTTTACCATCGAAACAGAAATGATGCGCCTTTCTGCGCTTCGTCGCATTGGAAATACGGAGCTTGCGGATGCGCCGATTCTCCGTTTCAGCGCCGATTTGGAGGACGACACATCCAATTCGACACGATCTTCTGCTTCTCATTTTATCTTATGCTTGGATAAGTCTGGCTCGATGCAGGCTGAAGTATCGCAAGTGAACTCTGCGATTTCGTATATTCGAACTCGTTTGGACGAACTTGGGAAAGTGGATGCAGGAGATCTTCCGACGATTGTCACGTTTGACAGCACTGCCAAAGTCGATCCTGGAGCCTGGACCGTGCCTATCACGGCTTCAGGAGGAACTGACTTCGGCCAGGTCTTCGACACAATCTCTCGTGTTGTAACCGACATCAGTCAGAGGAACCAGTTCATCACGGAGTTTGTCATCCTGTTCATGACAGACGGTCAGCATCAGGGATGCTCGGACAAGGATCTGCAGACCAAGGCAAAACGCTTGCAGATTTTCATGCAGCAGTTGAAGAAGGTTCGAGGAATTTCCACGCGCATTGATGCCCTTGCTTTCGGAAAGTCGGCCGACATCAAGGCGCTCAAGGTGTACACTGGATATGGCTCGGAACCTGGAATCCTCCAATTTGCGGATCGTGCCACGGCGTCGACCGCTGATCAACCGCACATCGATGCCGCGCTCGAAGACAAGCTATCGATGCTTTTCGAAGCCTTTTCTCTTTCCAGGAATGCTTGGATCGAGAGCTTTTCGCTGATGCGTGGCAACCGACTTATTCTGGAGGAGGACGTGGGAGACGTGGTTTCAGCAACTTTTGACGAGCAGGAGCGTTTGTGGGTTTTGAAGGGCGAGATTGCTGCAGGAGGGGCTCGAAGGATGCTTCTTGGGTTTTTGGATGGAGCGAATCAGCTTGGTGACGGAGACTTGCTTACCTGCACAATTCGCACGTCACTTGGCTCCTCCGGTGCGGTGACTTCCCATGCACAGTCGGGGGCCGTCGAGCACGCTGTTGTTTTGCCAGTCGTTCTTCTTCACTTGGAAAAGGATGGTCTACAATCGGATCGCGTTCTTGAGGATGCACTCTGGTACTTGGACGAATACCCTTGTTTTTCAACCGAGTCCGTCTTGTACGCACAAAAGCTACTGGACCAGATTCCTGTTCTTGGATGCAACATGGTGAATGGAAAGCGCGTAGCGGTACGCAACGTGGATCGTCGTAGGTCGTTGCTGGAAATTCGTCGAAGCATCCAAGAGAAGCTGAATGACGTCCATCGAGATTTGGCATCGATCGCCAAAGAAATCGACCGCTCAGCTGCGTCTTTCCGACAGCGAGATCTGGAAGCAGCCGCGCAACACAAACTTCATCGATTCTCAAAAGGCCGTCGTGAACGCTTGCATAACAAGCGTGTCGCCCGCAATGCATCACAGATCCAGGAAATCGAGCAGCGCGTTTTGGAGTTACCGTTGATGGATCCGCGAACCTTGGTGTTTCCGGACCATCCTGAGCTTGACGATCTTTGCTGCGCGGTGTCGCTTTCTACGTTCCGCGAGGTTCTGACATCCACCGACCCACACGACCGACTGAATGTATTTGGCTTTGGATTGAACATCACTGTTCCCGAGCACGCCATTGAATCTGGACAGATTGTAGTCAATGCAGTATCTCCGACAATCTTGTCTTTCCAGACGTTCATGCAGGCCTTGACGTACAAGATCAAGATCGACGGCGTTGTTGCAGGCCATGGCGGCTTCATCTCGGCCGACTCAGCAGAGTCGTTGGTTCCGAATCCGACTTCCGAGGTTGGTTTTCGCGGTGGTGGTGTGCATGTTAATGCGTGGCTTCCATTATACGTCAACGACACACATTTGGCGAGGGTCTTGGGACTTCTTCCTCTCATCCTTGGACAGTTCTTCACCCTTGATCAGTATGGGTATGATCGAAACCAAGTCTCTTCTTTGCTCTCCGTGCTGGGTGTTTTGAAGCTTATTCAAAATTCCGAGAAGGCCGCATTTTTTGCATCGGAGCTGCAAAAGATTTGCACGAAATTGCTGCCCAGGATCCGAGAACTGCACGAGCAGGACATTAACCGCGCTTCACTGGGCCTGGGAACATTTTTTGACGATCCTCTGGCTCGTTTGCCCCAGTGGACATCGCAGATGGCATGGATCGTTGGATTTGTGCAGTGCGCGAAGATTGACATGCGTGGCGACTCTTCGTTTGGATTTCGGATTGTGGAAGAAATCGCCCGCCGATGGGTGCGCGAGAAGTTTCGAATGAATCCACATCAGACGACGGATGTGATTCGAAAGCTCTTGTATCCATCCGTCACCCTCAAGGACCTTGACGCTCTCAACAAGGAAACTGAGGCCCTCGAGGTGTCGTCGATGCACGAGTCGCAGTCCCAAGTGCTTCACTCCCAGTCGTCGGAAGCCGAAATGTGGCAGCTGCTGTTTCACAACAAATGGTTTACGGAGGAATCCATGCCAGAGGAACCCTTCATCGGCACTCCTCCGAGAGCATCCTCGTTGCCGGATCCCCGGACTGTAGGAGCATCGCCTTCTGTCATGAAGACGGTGGACTATTGGACGGATGTGTTCAAGGACTACCTGTGCAAGGTTCCTCTGTATGCCAAGATGGTCCGGTTCATCGAAGATGCATCCGAAGGTGGATTCTGCTTGGACGACATTCCATACGAACTCTGGCGTGCAATGTGGGTTCAGGCGTTTCGCTTCCACGACTCTCATAATGCCACGCGTGCATCATATTTCGACACTTGGGACTCTCCTGAAAACGCGCTTATCCGTGCGCACAAATACTTTTCCGATCAAGAAGACGCCAACTGGAGTAAGACAGTTGCTACGTTCCAGAATCGAGCCATCGCAATGCGCATCGCCCTGTCCCAAACACTGGAGGAGTTTCTGGTGCGGTTTTGGAACAGTCAGAATACGAGCAACCCCAGCAGAGGCGGCCCCGTGTTTGATGAACTCCGTGACATTTTGCTGAACTCGTCTGTTGATGTCCCAATTCGATACGACAAGGTTGCCGTCGTTGTCACCGGGCGTATTGCCGACCCGCTCCGCGCGGACGCGTACGGTTTGCCAGTCCTGGCCTCTGGGTTCTCTTGGATCATGAACGAGACTCTGCGGATTGCCATCCGAGCGGTTCTTACAGCAGAAGAGCAGGATGCTCTGCGAACCCAAGTGAGACACTTTGCCAGCGAATACGAATCGTCTTGTCACAGATACCGTGAAAGCGGAATCCTGACACGCCACTTGTCCTCGAATGCACATCCCCATCGACACGACCGTACGCAGTCTGAAGTCGTTTCTCTTGCTCGTCTCTATGTCGACCAGCACGGTACCAATCCATTGAAATACCGCCATCTTCTTGCTCCGTAGGTCGCTCAGTTGTGAAAATCGCCATCTAATCTGTACGACGAGTGCAATACTTTCTTTTCGTGTTTTTCTTTTTTTGTTGTTGTTTTTTTGTGATTTGAAAACAAGAATGGTTTCCATTGTAACTAAGAATTAATAAACCATAATCGGCTTATTAATTATGCATTTCTTTGCGACGGCGAATGCCGCGGATTTTGCTCCGATGCATGCAAAGCCCAGGGACGAAGAAAAAGGGAGACCCCCCATGGACATATGTGTGTGTGCCTATGTGTGCGTGTGTGTGTGTGTGTGTAGCGTTTCGAAACCCGGTCGGGCAACGCAACGATCAGCGTAGCTCCGGGAAGAGACACCACCCGGCAAGCCATTTTCGCGACACCGAAGGAGCTGCCGTTGTCGTGCGATCTTCCCGCAATCTCCAGCCGGTGAGAGCGTTGTATAGTGGCTTTGCAACTTGTCTGAATATTCATGGAAAAATTACCCATCGGGTTGTGCTGGATGCTTGGACTTCAACCCCGTTTGCCAGAGTGGCGGGCAGAAATCGTTGTTGATTCGTGACAGTTGCGAAAGTTCTGCTCCCAAGATTTCAGCAACGGCGTTTGCAAAGGATCCGCATCACAAACGGCTGCTTGTTTGTCGCTTCGTGAAAATGTACGTGATCTGCTCCGACGGCTGTCACAACTTCTGGAAGCAACCCGACGCATTCCATGTTCCTTCTGTCCATTCCCCTCTTCTACCTGTTGAATTCAGTTGCCTTTACCGAAAGTAGCGACAATGTCGTAGCGCACGCCGAAAGCTTGCATTCCGATGGCTGCTGACATCGCGATTCTGCCCATGCATCAGGCAAACCGACATTGCGGGGGTGGGCAAGAAAACCAGCTCCGACTACAAAAAGAAAACCACGCCTGGTTGCATCTGCACGCGAATACCCCACAGAACCCATTGCACGCAGTCGCAGTCGTCGTCTTGGCGGACCGTGGACGAAACGAAAAGTGAAACACTGCCGCAAAAGAAAGTGCACCTGTGCAGGCAATAGCACAAGGAAGAATGGCGGCTGCGTTGTGGAAGACCGACAGCTTCCGAGTTCCCCGACCCCTTGGAAAAATCGGTATGCGGATGCCGCCCGCCACCTCCCCTTTTATTATAATTTTTTTTTCCCCAAAGTGATGGACAACAGCTCCTTCATTCCCAGGCTGTCGGATAGTAGAAGCACGCAGCGGCGGGGCAACCGCCCCGGATTTGCCCGTCTCCTGCTGCGGCTACACCGAAGACAGGTGTCATGCGGCAGAGCTTCGCTTTCGGCACATTTTTGTCGAATGTTCTGCTAACACATCACATCGGTTCGCAGGAATGCCTGGGCAGAAGCAACATGTTCCTCGTGCAACCATCATGCCCGCGGAGGTGCCTCTTGCGACGGATCCTAAGCAATTTTGTTTTTGCCCACCACACACAGGAAAGCTGCCACCCTCTCTGTTTTTGGCCGCCAAAACCTGACAGTCTTTCTTTCTTTTTGGCTCCAAAAAAAAGAGGTCTACCTTTTCTCTTTTCTCTCTTCTCGTTCTTTCCTTTCCTTTCCTTTCCTTCCAAGTTGGCAATTATTCCTGCAACCACCCGCTAAAACCTTTCTGGCTTCCCAAAGCGGAGACATCTATGAGCATCCATCACAGTGGTATGCCTATTGTTTGGAAGTTCGACTGTGCAACTACAACTACAACTACTACTACTACTGCTGCTGCTGCTGCAACTACAAGTACATTGGACTCTCCTGCCGCTCACTTCACAATGTCTCGCTCGGGACTTTCTCCTGCCAAACGATCATCGTTCAGCTACAAAGGAGACGACGCCACAACAAACCGCTCCAGCAGCAACATCCGGCAGCTGCTGGAGAGCATCGATCCTGGTGACATGCAGGACGATGCAAATGTTTCCGACGCATCTGAACCCCCATTATCAGCTGGCGCTGCAGACGATAGCTCGTCGGCTATTTCCTTCTCGCAGAACAAGTACAGCACTAGCTCCAAAACCGCACGCGTGCACCACCCGTGGACTTCTGAAGAAGAGATTATGTTCCAACGGGCAGTGCAGGAATTTGGGTGGGGTAACTGGAAGAAAGTATCCGACGTCATCGGGTCCAAAACGGCTCTTCAGGTGAAGAATCATTCTCGATCCTACTCGAAGTTTCTCATGAAACAAGGAGTGGATCTGCCACGACGATCCGGGTCCGACGTTGCATTCGGTTCTCGCTCTGCCCGAGGATCGCTTTCCATGTCCATGGAAGAGATTGATTTTGAGCCCCGTCGAAAGTCGGAAGGTTCCGTTGCGAACTCCATCTGCATCGTACCACGAAGCAGTCAAAATGCTGAGATGGGCAGTGGGTGTGTGCTCCTGCCACTTAATTTGAAGCTGGATGTCAATGCTGTCTGGAAAATGCTTCATAACTCGCAAACCCAGTAACGGCAGTCGCAGAGACAGAGCGAGAGAGAGACAGAGCGAGAGAGAGAGAGAGAGAGAGAGAGAGAGAGAGAAAGTTTGTTGGAAAATCAGCGTCTGAATTTTGAATTGGAGGGTGGGAAGAGAATGTTTTTATTTTTGTGGTTGTCATGATGATCAAGAGAAAGGATGTTTACAAGTCTGGAATTATGTGACTGTGGTGTATACGAATATTGGTGATGTGCAATTTTCATATCGTGGATGTATGTTTGTCGTTGTCTGGTTGTGGTCATATTCATGGGTATGGTCGACATGATTGTCGTTGGTTGTGTGAATGTGGTTGTGTGAATGTGAATGCGATTGTGCAGGTCGCTGCAGAAAAGCGTGTATTTAGGACTTTTTTTAATGCGATGTTCGTTAATGAATTCAACTCTTACATTTCATCCGATTCTCGTTCCTTTTTTCCTCTTCCTCTGTTTTTTTTAATTTTTTTTTTTGCGAGCTGCTCGCGAACGCATGCAGAGCCGCAAAACTTCCCAGGAGGGAGCGAAAAAGGAGTTACGTCAACGGACGTAGTCGAAGACCGCACATTCTGTTCCTGTCCAAAACGGCCGCAAGTCGGACTGTTTGAGAGCAGTGCGCTGCGCGCGTTCTTCCGTGTATTCATCGTCGTGACTTAACGGACCCTCCCAGCGGTGAATCGAAGAGGCACCAAATATGTCCGACCAAATCACGATTCTGGACGCTCTGCGGTCGATCCTCGATCGATTCAGCAGTGTTTCGAACTCTCGTCGAGCGCTGTCTGCGCTCACCAGTCTTTCGGATCATGCGTTTTCACAGTCCTCAGACTCGGCTCGACATCAGATGGAAATGCATCCAAATGACACACAGTACCAATTGCCGAATTTGTTTCCGGAGCTGTTTGTTCTTGCGGCACACGCGGCTCTGCAGCCTTCGTCCGTCGACGAGGCTGAACTCATGTTGAATGTTATATTTCGCACAATGCTTTCAAGTTCATCTGCAGATCACCTGCAACCGAAAATCGAGACAGTGTGCCTGCGATCGATTGGTTGCCTTGTTGCCGGCCGACTTATCTCTATGCTGGACTGCACATCAAACCCAACTCTTGCTGCCCGTCAGATCGCGATTGTCGTCAAGAATCTTTCAAAAGCAGTTCGGAGATTTGCGGCGTTCGACCGATGCACGTCGCTTTCTGCACTAATCGCACTTGCTTTTCTAGTCCAATCATCATCATTGACCTTGCGAGATGGTGCAGTTCTGCAGTCTCAGACAACTGCCAGTGTGGACCCCCGCAAGATATGGATGTGCAGTTTGAAAGCCGAGACTGTGAAATGTTTGCCTCCGCACCTGTCTGCTGATACCGTTTCGCTCTGTGCATCGGCCATTCTGGTTCCGGCACACGTCGTTGCTGCGGATGCAATCCGCCAGCGAACCACAGAAAAACAACAGCGCACTGAGGATTCCATCTGCGATTCCGCCACATTGACTTTCCCGGTTGCTGCGATGGACATTCCAGCAGCGCGCGTCATGGCCGTGTCCGTGTTGACCGGGGTGTTGGGTTCGACGAGTAGTTCCTCTCCGGATTTTTCGCAGATTTGCGAAACTGCTGTTGCCGTCTTCTCCCATTTGATGCTCCCTTTGCAGTATTGCACAGAGGAGGTGCGTCAGAGTGGTGACTGCCCCGTGGATGAACCGGTGGCGCGGCTGGTGCTGTGCGGATTGCTAGGACTGAGTCCTGAAGGATTGCAACTCGAGGGCCTTATGTCCGGAACCAAGACAGCTATTCGCACAAGTCCGTTGGCTTGGATTGTATCTGCTGCCGATCCGGGACTTCATGAAAATTTGGCGATGTCGCTTGTAGCGGTTCTTTCGAATATTAGCGTCTTCCGGTTTCGTCTGGGTGTTTTGCATGACCCGCAGTTTCTTCCTACTGTCCGAGCTTGTGCGCTGGTGTTGCTACAAAATCTCCATTCACACTATGCTGTCCCAGGAATGGACCGCGCAACAGCCCTCTTGGAGATTCAAAGGTGTCTTGTCGAATATGCATCGCTGCAGGCGGAATCGGAAGCCTCACCGTCCACATCCGAGGCTGTGGATCAGGTTGTTCGAGACAGAATCGTTTTGTCATACAAATCCCTTGGTGTAAGCGTGGTTGCCTCGGCTGCGTCTGCTCCACCACATGCAGCAACAACAACAACAGCAGCAGCAGCAGCATCCTTTCTCGGAATGTCGTCCTATGAAGAGTTTGAAACTCTAATTACCATTTAATTCGGCCTTTTTTTTTTTTTGGATGTTTGTTCAAAAATCATTTTGTTTTTCGGGACGGGTTCAATGGACGGAATCCGATGGAATGCATTTTGTATTATTAATTTAAAAAAAACTGCTTTCCCTCCAGCTTCTCACGCTTGGAAAACCCAAGATATGATGCTCGCGCGCGCGCGTGGAGGATGCACGCCTGCTTCGACGTGTGGCTTGACCAGCATCGCATCAATGTTGATTCGTAGTGAGGACGAGCGGCGATGATGCATCTTTGTACAAATGTCCAGCTTGCACCTCCTCTGACTGGCCATTGTCCTACCAACGACCGATCGGTGTCGTCCAGTTTGTGCAAATTGACACGTCGTACCACGAGAGAGGATTTCGTTCTGCTGGTATGTCCCCTGACGCCTAAGCAGAACTGAAAAAATGCAAAGGTCGCATGGCCGTACAAATCCCGGATGTGCATCCAGATCCAGTCGGATGCAAGCACCTTCGGGCGATCAGCTGTCCTGTGAACCGCAGAGCTGATTCGACCACTCGGATTTGCCGTGCCTTCTCGATCGGCGGGTGTCAGCACTCTGCAGGGTTGTGGCACTGTGTCCTGAACGAGAGAACCCGTTTTACAAGATGCGACAAATTCACGCAGTCTGGCAGCCTCCCTCCCCCGTCCCGCACCCGCTGCGCAGAAATGAGTACTTTGAAAAAGAGAAAGAGAAAGAAGCTGCGGCACGGATGTCGTGACCCCGGGGAAAATGCCAGCTCCCCGTTGGGCGGCGGGCCCCTGCCAATCCATGCCTTCCCCGCCTGTACTCAAGATGGAGGAATCCGTGATGCAATTTTCCACCTGCAGGACAGCTGCTTGCTGAACGAACGGGGGTGTCTTCTGCGCAAAACATGGTCATCGACTCGCTTGCTGGTTTTTTTTTTGTTTTTTTTTGTGGTGTGTGTGTGTGTGTTTTCCTCTCCGCTCGTTCTTCATCTGGTCCGCTTCGTACTTTGCGGAGTTGATTAGACATTCAAGCATGCCCAATATGAATCGTTGTTGTTCTTTGATGGGGGGGGGGGGGGGAGCTCGGGTAGAGTTGCGTACTTTTGCAAGATCATCCCAAATAAGCTGCACACTCGGTAAGGCAGGCCGCTTCGACAAGCGAGGTGATGCAGTGGGCCAGAAGATGACCTACAGTAAGAGCAGAAAAGGATGAGGCGAGTTAATGTAGAAGCAGACGCCTTATTTCGTACGTTTTTCTGCTGCTCGGGTGTTTGCGTCGTTCCGGATGGCGTTGGTCCGCAGTAGGGATCCTTGCTAGCACCATTTTGAGGATTGCAGTCACAATAATTGGGTTTGATTATACAAACTTCCAGACGCCCTAGATCTGCTGGTTCCGACCGCAGCGAAGGTGACATTTTCAGGGCTGCCGGTCTCGGAGAAGACTGTCTGCCCTTTTGAAATCGCTTTTCAGAATAGTCAACTCACGATTTGTGGTTGAAGTCGTTCTTTTATCTCCTTTCTCCTCTGTCTTCTTTGTTTTGTTTAATTTCTGTTGTCCCGAAGAAAGAAAGAAGAAGGGGGAAAAAAAAGAACTCTGGTGCTTAGACAAATGCAATCAGCTTTCCCATCGACTCTGCATGAGCAGTATCGGGCTCTTCTCGATCTGTCCAATCAGCGTCCCTACTCTCAGAATGGGCCCGTACCTCCGCCGTTCATGAGCACCGACGTTTTGCAGTATGTTGCAAGAAGCCAGCGTCTGCCCTTTGTGCTTGTTTGGAAGATCTTTACTCTCTACAATGACAGAATGCTGGACCATTGGACTCATCTGCTCGCGGATCGATTTCCCGATCTCGGCGTGGAAGATCTCCATGTCCTCGGTACACTCGAGTGTCCTTCGATTCCCCTCGAGGATCCGAGCACCGTTGTCCCGTTCCATGTTGCTGCGCTGCTGCTTGAGACAATGGCAACTGTTCCGGATGCATGGACTTCTCGAGACGCAGTGGTATCGGGCTGGGGTGCTCGCCGCATGTATGAACTGTCCGTTAAGCACGGGCTCATGGGCCATGCTTTCGGATACAATCCAGCATCGTTTCCGCATCCGCAAGGATATGCGCAACAATCCCTTGCTGGATCCGCCCTTCGTCGATCGAATTTCCCGGGTCCATTTTCTGCGCCAGGCGGGCCCCAGTCGATGTCTGTTGTGCAAAACGGCCATGTTTCGTCGCCACCGACAGGATCCACAAACGTGGAATCGCCGAATGTGGACGAACCTGCGCAGCACCCTGGAAGCAATGGGCCACCTACCCTCATGGCAAATGGATCGTCCAATGGAATTTCCACGTTTCCTGGCCGACCAGTGACGCGGAGACCGATTCCAGAGCCTGCTCCTCGGTATCCTGGTGGACACGGTGGACTGGCGGTAGGAACACCAACACCCTTGGGGCGTGAGCCTCTGCCGCATTCGTATCACTCATTTCCAGGAGTTTCCTCGTTTCCGCCATTTGGAAGTAGCTACGCTGCCGAGGGCACTCCTCGCCATGATCCGTACTATCCAGTACATCTCTCTGCAGGTCAGCATCGGCAGCCTGGCGCAGGACCCGCATATGCGCAACCTCCTCCTCCGGGTTACTATGATGCTCATGGTATGCAGCCGTACAGCAACATGCCATCGTCCCTTCCAGCATCGGGGGCCGTCGGTATGGCGCGACATTCGCCACCGCCCTATGAAGATGCTCCAGCGGGGAAACCAGATGTGATGCAGCATGATTCAAAGACGACTCCAGACCCAAAGTCGCATACTGCGGAAGCAGTAGAATTGCTGTCGCGCAACGGATGGAGTTTCAAAGGAGAAACGGATGCCGGAGTGCATGGAAAGCCCGCGAAGAAAGCCAGGCTCGGATCTGGCGCAGTTGCTGGTCCATCCAAACAACCGCACATTCGTAATGGAAAGCCACAGTTGACTGCGTCTGATGATATGTCATCCACTCTGACTCTCGAAACTGTCGCTGCTGTTGCTGTCGCTTCTCTTTCTGACGTACCGGAAGATGCTTCTGCAGGCATCGGCAATGGAGCCAAGAGATCTGCGTTCAATAGGGCAGTGGGGAAAACGAAGCTGTTGGAAAACTCTGTCTCTGCCTCTGTCTCCAAAGACGGAGTTCCGAGTCCGAACACACTTGAGATTCTTTCGTCCGCTGCGGCATCTACATCCAGCATGATGGCAGTGTCACGCATGAACTCTCCGCAGTCCGTTGCTGACCCAATTGCGAGTTCTCGCAAGGACCTGTCGCCTGCGTTGTCTGCTTCTGGTGGCAGTGGTGGAGAGGGATCAAGTTCGAACGCTGGACTTTCCATTCCGGTCCGGTCTCCTGGAATTCCCATGAAACCCCCCGCGGACGGATCAGGATCACTTGCGCAGTCTGCAAAATCTGCAGGTGCTCGCATGATGGATGAATTCGCCAAAGTATGGAAGCTCTGGATGGATGCTGATCGAAAGCAACCCCCATCGTCGTCTGCCCGGCGTATATCAAGATCTCTCGGCATGTCCTATGAGCATGTTTATACGATGCTGACCTTGCTGGACCACGTCGAGATCCGTCAGTCTCTGACCACGATTCTGGATGGCTGTGCATACTATGAAGTTCGAAGTGATTGGGAAACCGAACTGCAGCCATTTCTTCCACAACGAGGTTGGTCAGACAAGGATCGCGAACGAAATTCATCGCTCTTGAACAAGTGCTTGTCGGATCTTGCCGACGAAATCAAGGTCACAGCGTCCGTAACGATTTCTCACATCCGTCAGCGTCTGAAAGAAACTCTTGCTCTAAGAGACGCAAAGGAAAGTCCTAAAAAATAATCCACAAATTTTTCTTCGTTGGGATGTCTTCGCCATGTTTTCAAATGATCTTCTTCTCCTTCCTCCCTTTCTTCGTCTATCTTGTTGTTATTACTTGTTATTTTTTATTAATTTTTTTGTTTTGTTTTGTTTTGTTTCGTTGTTCCTTTAATTATTTCTCCAAGATATTTTTTTTAATTACTAATCTGCGTCAGTGCTTGTTCTCGCAACGATGATCCCCAATCGAACTCGCTCCACCCTGAGGCGATGTTGCCTACACCACTCTCTCGTTTAAGGCTTTCGGGTTTCTCGCTCAACCAGCATTGCGCGGGATTTCGACAGATGTGAACTCTATGTTGTCTTACTCTCTTTGTCGCGCCTTGTACCTGTAAATGCCGCAACGCAAAATGATAAGAAAATGTGTATGTCTGCGGGCACGAGCTCCAGAGGAATCGCTGGAGGTGCGGAAAGGCTTTGCACTCGATGCTCAACGCTCGTACCCACTCCATAGGGTTCCGCAACCTTCTCCTCCTCTTTCTCTGAGACCAATTGGCTACTTGGCTTTGATCTGGAGTGCGAGTCCCAGCGTCTCTCATTCTTAAGATCGCGTTGACAATTTCTTTTTTCTATTTGTGAAAGGTTCAGAAATTTGACTGGAAAAGAAAAGGAGATATTGAGCGATCAGATCGAGTCAACTCACTCCTCATGGACGAAGCTGCGCCAGAATTCCCTCTGCGATCCATTCCTGGTGAGCAACTGACAACGTTTTTCCCTCATGTGTATCTTCTTTCGTTGTCCCGTATTGCAGTGGAGGGAATTGTGTTTGTTACCAATTACCGCCTCGTGTGGAGTGCTCCAAAAGATCTACGCCAGAAGTTCCAAGATGTTGAAGTTCCGTTAATGACTATATTCCGCGTTGAGAAAGTCGGCGGCAAAAACTCGAAGACGGTTCAGCAGTACTTGATTGAAATTCATTGCAAGGATTTTCGTATTTTGCGATTTGGGTTTGAGCCTGAGCGTGCAGAGCGCAGACAAACTGCTGAGTTTCTCAGATCTCTTTGCTTTACTGGGTCCATTGAAAACACATTCGCTTTTGCAAACCAGGAGGCACACGATCTTGACTGGAACGGCTGGGATGTGTTCAACATTGAGCAAGAGTTTGTACGACAAGGTGTTTTGCGGGCGCCAATGTCGGCGGCAGCGTCATCAGGTTCTGATGTACCGTCCATTGCCCAATCGAGCGGCTCGAATCGCCACAGTTCTGCTCACTCCCATGAGAATACAAGCAATTTGGATGCGAACCATCCTTTCTCGCAGTGGAGGCTGTGTCGTGTGAATGAACGGTATGGATTCTCAGATACGTACCCGTCGCTGTTCGTTGTTCCGTGTTCCGTTTCCGATGAACAATTGCAAGATGTGGGCTCCTTTCGCTCAAAGGCACGAATCCCAGTTCTTTCGTGGGTCAGTCCAAGAACGGGGGCTGCAATCACAAGGTCAAGTCAGCCGATGACCGGAATTTTGCGTGCATCTTCTACTGCAGACCAGCAACTTTTGGATGCTATTCGGAAAGCATCGTTGCCTTTTTCGCAGACTGCAGATTCAAGCACAGGAGATGGGGGGCCAAAGCTTCTCATTGTTGATCTGCGACCGAGAGCAAACGCTGTTGCAAACCAGGCGAAGGGGGCGGGCTTTGAGACTGCATCTCAGTATCCTTGGTGCGAGCTGCGGTTCATGAATATTGAAAATATTCATGTGATGCGAGACTCATTTCGACGATTGATGGAACTCTGTCTTTCATCCGGAGGGGTCGATCCGAAATGGTGTTCGTTGCTGGAGAGCACCGGTTGGGCAGAACATGTTCGAGGGATTATGTCGACTGCACGGTGCATTGCAGAAGCCGTGGAGGGTCTTCAGGCGGAATCAGACGTCCCAATACCAGTTTTGGCGCATTGCTCGGACGGCTGGGATCGCACATCGCAGACGGTTGCGCTTGCGATGCTTATGCTGGACCCGCACTATCGCACCATGCAAGGGTTCGCGCAGGTTGTGGAGAAGGAGTGGGCCTCTACGGGACACAAGTTTACGACCCGACTTGGTCATGGAAACAAGAATTGGTTCCATGATCAGGGATGTCCGGTGTTTTTGCAGTTTTTAGACAGTGTTTATCAGTTGCTGACCCAGTTTCCTACTGCCTTTGAATTTACAGATTCTTTTTTGACGGCAATCGCGGACCATCTGTATTCCTGCAGATTCGGAACTTTTCTTTGCGATTCGGAGCGGGAAAGGAAGGCGCACAGTGTTCCAGAGCATACCGTGTCTCTCTGGACCGTGTTGCTGGCAAAGAAACATCGAGGAAAATTCTTGAATCCTTTCTATATTGGAATTGGAATTGGGTCGGAAAGCGCCGCTGCCTCGTCGCCGTTGTCTGCTGATTTCATCTTGCTTCCTGATTGCTCGCCTGTTCGATGGGTTTTCTGGGATCGATACTATCTGCGTTTTTGCCGGCGTTTGCTGCATGGTGAAACCTACCAAGGAGGCGGGTTTGATGCATATGAACGCATCTTGCAAAGAGGAATTTCATGGATGGAGCATGCAACGCTCGCTGACGAATCTGGTTTGGCAATGATTCAAACGTTCCAGAGAGAGATCGGAGATCTGCACAAAACTATTCGAGAATTACGAAATGCCAACGAAGAGTTGAGCGCAAGACTGGCGGCGAATACTGTCTCCTCTGCGACATCTTCTGCTGCGCCGCCTTCGACCTTCCTTACCGAGGATGCTGTGGGTGATGAGTAGTCCGGCTCGAAAATCGCACTCATACATTGGTATTCCGCTATTCAGGTTCCGATGTGTAATACGTGTTCCCAGCGCAGAGGCATTGTCGACGTTCTTCAGTCACTCGTGATCACAGTGTCTCGCTCCCAATACTTAAGGTACTGTTCTTGTTAGTGATTTTTGCGAGGAGGGGGGTTGAACCCAGAACACTAGACTGTTCTGTGGTACGGTGCGGTAACACATGCATGAGTTGGCTGGCTTTTGCGAAGGTTCAGAAGAAAGGAAAAGAGAAAAAGGAGGAGAGAGATTTTACAGATTTAAAGTTGCACACCACTTTTCTACTGAAGGCTACAACATGAATTCTTGGGCCGGGTTGCAATTCCAGTACTTGTACCAGTGGACGAGAGGCTCGTGGGAGCAGTAGAGAAGGTAGAGGATCGGCGTGTCGCAGAACCAGGCGGTACCACAGCATCGTCATCAACGATATCCACGGTTTCCGAGTTTGCTCTTTTCGACATTTTGCTGGAGCACGTGCAGTGCAGCTCGGAGAGCGCTGTGCGAATGTTCACTGCCACCTTTTCCAGCGAGCGCTTCTCTACGCCCTGCAACGCCGTCAGACTCCCTTCAAAAATTCGAAAAACACTCTGCTGGAATTCCGCAGAGTTCAAATCCGAATCGTACGTCGAAGTCATGAGCCTCTCCACAAGTCTCCGCTTCTCGACTGTCTTCTTCACAAAAAGCGGTAAAAGATGTAAAAGGTGGTCGGGCTGGCAATGCAAGACATCAAATGAAGCGCAGTGTCCTACGAACACATCGCACGAGTCATCTGCATCCGGTCGCGGAAATACAAACGTGCTGGACGATCCGACAGAATATAAATTTGAACTCAACAAACGAGAATACAGATTGCAGCGATGAACATGATCTGCGGGTGTTGTAGGAGATAGCACGGACAGCAGATGCATTTGAAGAGTAGCTTCATCAAAGAGAACAGAAACAAAGCACTCATGCGACGAAATCCTGTCGGCATTCTCCGAGAACTCGCAACGAACCAGGAACAAACCGGAGGACGCTCGGTCCGCAGATCGACGAACATCGCACAGTTTTTCCATCGCAAGAGAATCGCATGCTCGTTTCACCATAGTCAATGCGGACGTGCGTGCTTCGGCAAGGATCTGTTGCAAATCATGCACAATGGCTGATCGTGAAACTCCCATCGACCGACGACGGTATGCTTCGGAATCACGATCCTGGCTCTGGTCTTTAACTGGTAGGACTTGACTTTCAGAGTAGCGTCGGGTCGATGGACGGGCATGTGATATTGTTTCTGACTTGCGCCGCTGTGCAGACTCCTTTGAAGGTGTTGGTTTGGATGGTGTTATGCTTGCACTAAAAGAAGCGTTCCTGCTGGTCGCAAACGTAGAAGAAGAACTAGCAGCAGAGGAAGAGACAGAGGAAGGCGTGGAAACAGTACTGCCAGTGTCCGTACTAGGACTTAAATATTTGGAAATGTGCTTTCGTGTAAAGGACGAGACGGACGCAAGTGACCGCGCTGGAGCAAACCAGTCGTGCTTAGACGAAAAATGCCGGCTTAGGTACTCGCATTGAAGAATCATGTGGGATCGAAACCGCAGCGATCCACTGAACGACGGTTGACACAGAGTTGCTGCATCCATGACATACGCATTTGCCACGCCGTTGGCAATGACGTAAGCATGGTAGCGCTTGACCCGCTCAGCTAGAGGCAAGACGACTTCTCCGCTGAGAGAGTCGTAGTACCCCATGTTGTTCGCGTATGTATTCGTGGTTGAAAACATGAGTTCCAGTCGGCTGCAAAACGCCGTCAGGTACCTCTGTGTCAATCGAAGAAGACGAGAAAACTCAAACGTCGATGACGGGTGGGAAATGTGCTGCATCCCGTAAAACACGACAGTGTTTTCCTTCAAATCGAAGCCGGAAATGATGTCCGACAAGAAATTCTCGGCCAGCATGGCAGTAAAGAGATCGAGCTTTCGTCGCACGTTCTGCGAGTCGATCGACAGTGCAGGGACAAAAAACAACATGGTCCGCGCATAGCTGACCAAGGCAATGTGGATGTGGATGTCATCCGATATCCACGGTCGAATGCGAAAGCGATCCGTTGCAGAATAGTTCACATCAAACTCCAATTTGCAGCCCATGATCCGATTGACTTCTCGCAGGGCATGGGGCGCCAGCGAAAGTGAGTGTAGCGTACCCCACGCCTCTCGTTGGGGATTTGCGGCCGTCAATGCGGTCCACACATTCTCAGGAATAGGAAACAGCAGCAGTGCCGAGCGGCACGAAGGACATGCAGGAGTGTGATGGCTGAGTTCCAAGTAGTCAGCAAGGCACGATGCACAAAAAGAATGGCCGCATATCGTCCACAGGGCGTTAGTAGGAGTATCCAGACAGAACACACACACTTCCGTATCGATGTCGGCTGCCTCCGTGCTGGATGACTCTGGCCCATGCCCAAGCCCCGGGGCACGCATGCTAAGACCGTCCAAAAACCCTTCCACATGATTAGATCTTGATCCACCATCTTCATCCTCCTTGCGATCCTGGGGATCGCTCCCCATTATTTCGTGTGTTTCTGAAACTGTCAACACCGAATACTGTCGATTTCGGAGCGACTGGTTGGAAAATGCACGCACAAGTGAATGCGAATGCCGCGAGAATGAAGCCGGGAGCAAAGACGAAGTACGTGCTAGCGCTGGCATTTCTTGATTCAGAGCTGGCTCTGCTTCTCGATGACTCCTGTCAAGGCTCGCGCTCGACATGCTTCGTTGCCACACCAGCGGCGGGGCCTCCACGCTCGAGGACATTGAACTTGGCGTACGGAATGGAATCGAACCAAAAGGAACGAAAAGCAGTGTATGGGAATTACTATAATTATTTCTCGTACTGACGTCGCTGCAGCGATGGATGAATGTTGAGGTTTTCCTTGGATAGATCCAAGCACACTGCCGAAGAAATGGCACCGGGAGGGGGTCGGTCGAGAACAGAACAGAACAGAAAATAGAACGTAGAAAACGGGAAAGGGCGTACTCTGAAAAGTAAACAACGACGAAACAACAAAACAGTCTTGTCGCTCGATCCAGCTGGATCTCTGGTAACAGCAAGACGTCCGTGCGTGCTCATACGAGCTTTAAGAGGGTGCACGACGACACAGCGTCGACAAACGAGCAAAAAAGATGGGGCTTCTACTGCAAAAGTTCGTCCAACTGCTCGGCGGCATCGGCAATCGCACTCGAGCTGTCTGGATCTGGATCGGATCGTTTCCTTTTGAAGTCGCACCAACGAGCAGATGATATTACACGGAGATTTTTGTGTTTTACAAGTGCGAAGCAGACAGTCGCGAGTCTGCTGGAAACGTCAATCCGTGTCGCTGCGACACTGCGCGGACCTAGAGCAGAACACATCACGGATGGCCCAATTGCGATGGCCGATGATCCGCAGCTTCTGCATGTCACTGGTTGATGACATGCATACAGCTTTTTGCCATGCTGCACGCTGCAACGCGTGCGAGATAAGCGCTTCTCAGAAACATTGATGAAGAATGCCATAAAAGCCAAAAATAGTTTTCCCCTCCCTTCTCCCCTTTTATTTACGAGGTACTACTGCCTGCTGGTCGCTTGCGCTTGCTGGGCGGGGGATCCAAAGCCTGCTCGGATGCGATGGAGCCATCGTTCAAGTCGTTCAGGCTCGTCTGAGCGATACGCATGCTCCTCCGAACATCCGGGTCCGACACAGCGACTTCTGCTGGTAATGCGGTGCCGCCCGTTGTGAGACGTTCCTCCAAGGACGGCTTGTCTGCGGCAAACGTTTCCTTCTCAGGCGATTCCGGATGGGACTTCTTTTGGGATTTGGGCTTCGATTTCGCAGTCGTGGAGGCAGACTCTGCGGCTGGCAGCAGCGACTGCTTCTTGGCTGCTTTGAGGTTGGCCGATCGCTTAGCACCGCGCTTGACAGTGGATCCCGCTGGAAGCAACGGGCCTGCGTTGCCGAAGAACCAGACCATACGCGCATTGCTGTCTTTGCACGAGTTTGCCTCCTTCTTCCCATAGACCTTGAGCCACTGGTCAAACTGCACTTCGGAGCTCTCCTCCGTTCCGTATGCTACCGAGAATCAACAATAGTGAGAATCCCCGATGAATAAGAGTGAGAAGAACAGCAATGAGAAGAGAACGAGAACGTACCAAATTCGAGAGCGATTGCTTCTTCTGCAATTGTCTTGCACAGTCGAATAATGTCGCGAGGATCTGAACCGTCATCCACAATTGGCAGCTTCTCCAGTACGGTCCGAGCGCGGTCGAAAGGTCGAACGTCTGCGCGGTGCATGATCTCGGCACGAAGATAATTGCCAATACCTGCATGGAATGTCAATTTCGTAAGCGTGAAACAGTTCGAGGGAAAACCGCAGTGCGGAGAAAGAATGGTGTGAAAAACATACCATTGAAATATTCCTGATCAAGAAGCACCTCGCAAATTGGGTGATTAAAGGCAGCCTTTGCCATATTGGTAAGCACGTTCTCTCGAAACTCCGCGTACTCTGTAATCGGATCAGGGCCCCGCAACTCGCCCCAAGAAGATGCAGACTGGACGACTTGCCACGTACCGAACCGCCGTTGATCCACGTGTCTGACAATGTTTTCACCATTAGCACTTGCAAAAGAGAAGCGAAGCGGTGCAGAATTCATCTCCAGCAAACACCGTCAAAGAAATAAAGTGGTGTAAGAACGTACGAAATCACCGTCCCATCATCTGCAAAGATGCTAAAATGGGCATGCTTGGGAAGCTCCGAAGCCTGGTTAAAGACACTGAAGTTACCCGTCTGTGTGTATTCGACATCACTGCTATTAGTGCACCACTGCATTCTACAAACTATAATATATATAATAATAATAGTAAACATCGTTTCACAAACCACGAAAAATACGTACCATTCCCATCCGAAACAGAACAAACATTGAATGCGGCTCTGCTGCCGAATCAACTGCAGAGAGCGTCAAAATCATCTCCTGAGCTCATCATCAGTCATTAGTCAACCTCTGCATTCAAGCACATGATCATCGATTGAAAACGCTACACAGGACACGAAAGAAAGAAAGAAAGAGAGAAGAGACAAACCTTCCCCCGGGTTTGAGAGGTCAGATGGAATCCTTTTTTCCAAGAAGATGGAATTTCAACAGCTTCGCATTTGTGAATCTGCGACTTTGCAATCTTCACGAACGTTTTCATCATCGCAGTGGCATTGATGATGCGCGAAAACACATGAATATCGGAAAGCTCTGGCATCCTCGCACGTTTTATAGTTTTTTTTTAAAATGACGGGACAGTCCAACCGCATAACGATGGGAAGAAAAGAAGAGGAAGAAAACAGTTAGCCACTCCCTCTTCCAAGTCTCCAACATCATTATCATTTCATTTTTCCTTTGCCAAAAACGGAGAAGGAACTCAACAGAAGATGCTCATTCTTGCATGCATTCTTGTGCATTCTGGTGGGCCCGCGCTTCCATAAAATTCAATTCAGAAATTCCAGCTGCTCCTCAAACCGTCCTTCTTTTTCCCGTTTCCGTTTCTCTCGTTTCCTTTTCCCTTTTGCCTGTTATCCGCTGTCTCTCGTCGCTTGGATTTTGTTTGTTGAACCCATTCCCTTTCTCCCGTTTCACCTTGGACTTCGTTGTGTCAAATAAAATATTGCATAAAACACTGCTGCGTTCGTATTTTGATGTTTCACCGTTTTTATTTGGCACCACATCCTCCTCACACTTCGCCACACGTTGTCGGTTTGTCTGTTCCGTCGGTTTCATACTTGCACGTTTTCGGAACCCGATGGTGCAGGTGGTGAAAGCTGCGCTCCGAGAGCGGCTGCGCCATCCCGATCTGCACGATTGCCCTCCTGAGTTGGGTGAGCGATTTGTCGTTCATCACGTGGCGCGGCGCACTCCTGCTAAACCACTACCTCGCCTTTGTGTTGGAGAATGACCTGCCCTTTCCCGATTTCAAGGATTCGTTCTTGCTGAATGCATTTACGTTTCCGGATGGCCGCATCACTGCTACTTCTTGCGAGTCCGTCCCTGCACTCACCGCCTTTGCGGAGGAGCATTGGGACGACCATCCGCGGCTGCAGGGAGTCGGGTACAGAGGGGAGTACTGCCACGCGTTGCGGCATCTCGCGAGAGAGTGCCAAACCAACATGGCGAACGGCTTCAAGTTCGGTCTTGAGGCGAAGCTGCGTCGCCATGTCTTCGCATCCATTCCCGCAGACGGCCAAGACGGACGGCGTGTTGGTGTCCTTCGGCCCCGAGTACGAGACCATGTGCAGACCGCGTGCGGCTGACGACGAGATGGTCCCCAGAGAGCCCCACCCCAGGAGAAGGCGCGCGGCAGCGGGGCGCGACGATCAGCAGCAGCAGCCGCGTCAGGTGCCGGCGGGCATGACGCTTGTCGGGATCGACCCAGGGCGCGCAAACATCTTGACCGCGTTCGACGGGACTGCCGTGCGCAGCGAGATGCGCAACCAGTGGTATCATGCCACCGGTGCAAATGCGGAGCGCAGGTGGATGGGGCAACGCAGCGGTCGTGTTTGCGAGATTCTGGATGAGTTGTCGGCGCTGCCGCGGACCAATCAAGAGGCCGACTGGTTTCCGCATCTTCACTTCTACAGGGCGCATGTCAATGCCCTTTGGAGTCATTTCACGAACCACCAGGGGTTGAGACACTGCGCCACAGTGAACTGCCCATCTGACCGCCGGTGCGTGGGCCGCGATGCCAACGCCGCGATGAACATTCGTCAGTGCTGGCTCAGCCGACCGCGGTTCTTGTGTCGGAATCCACGCAGTATTCCTAGTGCTAGCGAGCTGGAGTCTCGCGTAGGGCACTCATGAAGATTGAAAATGTCTGGTTCTGCCAGGCATTTCACGCCTCTCGTTCCTGGAATCCCTGCATTGATTTAAATGGGTGTGCTCTAAAATACCCGACTTTTTCTTTTACTAGGACATGATATCGAGGCCGACATATCGAGAAAACGCAACGTTCAGCAGATTGTTGAATTCATCGTCAGACATCTTGCGAGGGCGAACCGCAGCCTGCTTCTTCCCAGAGCCCTGTTTGGCGAACTGCTCCATCATGGACCGCGGTATGTCGTCATAGCGAACACACGACAGGGGCTGGCCATAGGTGCCTTTAAGATGTCCGTCTTCGATTCTCACAAACAGCGAGGCGCAGTTCATAAATTTAAACTTTTGCGACGACAGGTTTTCCGCAACGACGTCGTCAAAAGACTTGGAATCGTCTTTCAGCTGATCAATAAGACCGTCGGGGACGCGGCCCAGAAAGACGGGAACTTTCAAAGTTCCGCAACGCACGTGATTTCCGTCATCCGCCAAGATTGGGCACAGCGCAAACCCGAGAGACTGGATCGGAGGAGGGTCAAGATACCGAACTGTTGAAAAGACTTCGAGGACAACACACAAGTTTCGGTGCCGAGGGATGTTCTTGAATTCCTGCAATCCGTCCAACCATTCTGGGCACCGAGCGTCGGACTCATAGTCGTTTTTCATTGTCAACTTCACGCCATGGGACAATCGCATCGGGGAATAGAAATGCCCGGGAGGACATACAGAATATACAACCTTCACAACAGCCTCCTTTTGCGGCATATTCATCCCAGCGTCCACAGAGACGGAGAATCCATATGCAGGATCGTAACTCGCAATGTAGCTGTAATCAAGAGCCTTCTCATTGCTTGAAGCACGGTTCCGAAACACGTCTGAAATGAGCTTGTCCAGCTTTTCATCTGATGTTGGAGGCGAACGAAGCACGCTCGACGCAACGTCTCGAACAAGCGCATCTGGCACAGACGAACGCTGCTTCATTATAGCCTTTTCAGTATCAGAGAGGACACAGAGAGATTGGCCGTAGATCTTTGGAGAATACCGAGTTGCCGGAATCCACACCCCAGTTTCTTGCCACTTGTCACGTTTCACATCCGTCAAGCCAAGAATCTTCTTTCCATTGCGAGGTGCTTTCAGCACGCGAAGCAGAACTGTCGCACAACATACTTTGGGGACGTCATCCAGCGCGGATGCGGTCACTTTGGCAGAATTCAGCAACGAGTGTTGATGCAGACACACTTCAAACCCTCCCTCGTTGAGCCGAACGTCAGTGAAAACTGCAGAAATTGGCTGTTTTTCGGTCCCATTGTCGATGAACAAATTCAACAAGGAGTGGCCAACGATGCAACGCTCGACATCGTACTTATCAATTGCCTCAAGTTGCACGTGGATGGTGCATGTAGAGTCCAACCCTTTCAAATCGCGAATCTCCAGTTTCGTACCAAATGTTGGGGAAATGGCCGAGCCTCCAACCGCGCAGCATCCCGATGCAGACTTGCCAACGCTCTTTCCAGCAACGTTGAAGGTCCCAATAGTAACCTTGGAAATCGTCACATTAAGAGGAAGGTTGCGAGCTCCGTCGATGTAAACATCAATTCCGTCGTCCCTGGACCACTGTCTTGTGGACGCAGGCTTTTCAACGTCCGCCACGTCTGCCGCTTCGTCAGTCTCCGACACAGCATCAATAATCGGCACTTCAACGAGATATTCAGAAGCACCAATGGGAGTCCGCTTCAGAGCAACCTCGAGCTTTGCATTTGACAAGCCTACTTTAACAGGAGGATCACGCAGAATATCTACCATATCTGCGCCAGTTGGACCAGACCCTGGAACTCTCATGGGACGGCCGTTGAGCTCGAGAACAACGACTCCATCGACGAACTTCTCCAGATCAACAAAACTGTATGCAATGAAGACGTCCTTGTTGCACAAAACCTGGAAAACCAAGACTGTCGCGGGTCCGATCGGGACATCCAAAAGCCCCCCGGTACTTCCTAGAGCCAGGAAATCAACAGAGGATATCGATGTCGCGTCGGTGTCCGCAATAAAATACTTGTTGGTTCCAGAAGCCGCTTCGTCGCGAACAAGCGGCTTTCCTGCAGTGTACACAATCCCACGAACTCGCACTACAGAAGCCCCACTGAGATCCATCCCGCGAAGTGCGAGGGACTTGAAATAAACTGAAGAACGCAGAGTGGCAGCGGGGTCAGGGAGAGCGGGAGCGGGCGCAGATCCTGGTTCGGAATCCAGAGTATCGACGCTTTCTTCTTCCAGCTTCTTCTTCTCGGGAGTCTGAGGGACAACAGGCGGAGCGGCAGCGGGCGGAACCGATGGAACAGACTCCTTCTTTGATGGCTCTACCTCATTCTTCTTCGACTCTTTCTCTTCCGGTTCTTCCCTCTTTGTAGACTTTGCGTCTGGCAGACTACGCACAGGTTCTGCAGAATACGCGGCCGGAAAGCGGTACTCCCCAAGTGAAATGTCCGGATTCACTCCAATCTTAGCCTGTTCATCCACTTGAGAAGCAACCGCAATTCGGACAAAGAAGCATAAATTCGGTATCCGTTTTCCCTGGCTATTCAACGTTGCCGCATCAATTGCAGAATTGACGGGCTGATAGAACACAGGAAGCTTCAGGCGGCCGGTGACCAACGTCCCGTCGCGTTCAAATGGTTCAACAATTGTCCAGCCGATAGGCTGAGTTTTTGCAGGCGAGTCCGGCGACGCGGCAGGAGCAAGCACAGATTGCAATTCAAACATAAACTTGAAATCTGCAGCGGCAGGAACTTTCGCAAATCTTCGGACCGTTGCAAAAATGCAACGCAAGTGACTTACACCATCGGACTCGGCGTCGAAAGTGGGCAGTGCTCGAACCTTTGCCCTTTGTACGCTTCCATTGAACGCTGCGTAGGCGACCGATACTTGTGTATTGTTCGGAGGCAATCCAGTGCAGTAATCGAAAAACAAACCAAAGCCTTGCTCCGGAACGTATTGGGAAGTTCTCGAAGACTGCGATGTATCTGAAAGGCCCTCTTGGGCTAGCTGCTTCTTCAACTTTGCCTCCATCACTGCGCGCTTTTGCTCTTCCATCCATCGCTCATGCTCCTCTCGTTTGGCAGACTCGCGCTTTTCGCGTTCCATTTCGTCTTTGAGTTTTTGCAACTTTGATTCTTTTGCTAGCTTTTCCATCTCGAAATCAATGCGAGCTAATTCCTTGACGTGCTCTTCTCGAAGCTCGTCTAAATGATTTGACTTTTGGTCGTTTCTCCTGGGAGTAGCAGCAGCAACAGGTGAAGGGGACCGGGATCTTTGAGAATTGCTATCATGGTACTCCTCTCCAGCACCAGGATTTTCCCGCTGGTTCCCATGTTTACTCGGATCCCTGGGACGGCCGGACGGCCGCTCAAGACCGTATGGAGTGCGACCATGTCGGCCATGAATTGGGTCGCGACTTCCAGGCCTCCTCGATTTAAGATCTGAAAGACGCTGCACGTGGTCCCGCAGCTTTTCATTCTCAGCATCCTGCTTCTTCAGCAACTCCTGTGTCTCTTGAATTTGCTTCTCAAGAGCCTCGAGCATTGGATCTTTGAATTGGTTCGCATTCGGGGACCTCGCTGGAGGTTGTCCATAATGTGGGCGAGCAGAAAGTGGGGCACTGGCTGCTGGAGGCGGCATACTCGAGGCAGAAGACACGGCGCTGCCGAACAGCAGCTTTTCGACCTCTTGAATTTCGTTCAGAATCGCGGGGTCGCTGCCGCCGGACTGCCTATACAAATTTCGCAGTGAGTCAAGCTCTGCGTGCAGTTGCCTCACATCCGGATTCGCATCAAACTGTGGCGCCGACCGCGGCCTCGGAACGCTTCGATCATGCGGAGCAACAACATCCAAACTACTCAAAGACTCTGCACAGTGCTCAGCTTTTCGCTGTTTGTGTTCTGCCAAAAATAAATCCAATGCTTCAAGATCCTTTTCATCGGATGAAGGCCGCGCATCTGCTGCTGCTGCTGCATGACTTGCGTCTGCGCCATAGCGCTCATTCTTCAGTTCACCCAAACGTTTCTCAGATTGGGCGCTTCTTTGCTTCAAATCCTCGACAAACCTGTCAAGCTCATCAGCAGCATTTGGGGTCTTTAGCTTACTTCGATCTGCGCTGGGTTGGATGGCAATCATGCGTTGTTGAATCTTTTCTCGTTCCTGCTGCAGAGCTTGGTTCTCAAACTTGTGCCTCGTTTCCTGGATTGCTTGTTGGCGAACCAACTCCTCGCGGTCCCCTCGAACCTGGGCGCCATGCGACATGAAACTCTGCAGCTTTTCCTGCGCTTCCGTCCTCTCCTTTTCTCTGTTCAGGATGCGCTGCTCTAATCCATCGATCTCTGCCTGAATATCGTTCTCTCTTCTGAAAAGTCGTTCTCGCTCTCGTTGCAGTTTCTTCAGTTCCTCTTTTTTCTCACTCTCCAACACGGCCAACTTCTCTCGGTCCAGCTTGTCCACGGCTTTCCGAGTCCTTTCCATCTCTAATCGAACCACCATATCCTGCTCTTTGCGACTCTCAAGTTCGTCCAGAAGCACCGCCAACTTCTTTTCTTTCTCGCGCTGCATCAACACAAGTTCCTGCTGCTGTTCTCTAATGCTCTTCTGCTTGTCCGCTTCTTGGACTTTAAGATCCTTTTCAAAAATCCGCATCAACCTTTTCATTTCCTCCTCGTCCTTCTTCATTCGACTGCGAAAGTCGGAAATCGACACTTGCGAAGTTGACGCAGAGCCATCCAACACCGCTCGGACATCTTCCACCGATGCATTTTCACTCCTTGAAAGACGATCCCACAAAAAGAATCGCGTGCCGAATCGGCAAATAATATCAATATTGATGGACGTATGAATGGAAAATACGCATGCAAAACAAAAAACAAAACAAGAAGAACGAAAGAAAGAAACCCCATAGAAACTCGGGGGTACGGAGAGAGGAGGACGTACAATGAGTGTGAAGGCAGCGGTCTGCATGCACTGGAAGCCAGTTCTTGTCTGAGCCTTGCGGGATCCGAATACACCGAGTCCACACAAAACTATCGAGCGCAAGCAGAAAAGCAAGCAGAAAAGAACAATAAGTAAGATAAGCACATGAAAACGATATCTTCTCCGGTGATTGGAAATCATTAGTGCAGAGCACGGCATACCTTCTTCTTGTGGTTCGCCAATTGTTCCGTCGTTTGAAACGATATTTTACATTCTCTAACAAATGAATACGCAGCGGCCAGAAGAGGAAAAGGCAGAATTAAAATAAAGAACAGTAAGTAACAGTTCCCCTCTCTTTTTTTCATTTTCATTTTCATTTTCTTCTTGGTTTGTTGCATGAAATGAATGAATCATTTCTGGAAGCAGCGAAAGAAGCAAGAAGGGATATATAAAAAAGTACATACTCGCAGTAGTATTGAGCGGAGAACGCAGACGACATTTTCCTTGCTCAGTGTCTTTTAGATACTGCTGGTTGACGCTTGTTAGTCGGTTTCGTTGGATGATGTTTATAATGACAATGATGATGATGATGCAGAAGGGCACTGAGCTGAGAGGGAAACGAGAAAATGAAAAAAAAAAGTCTGAATCACGTACTCGGGTGGCGGCGACATCAAACGGAGGAATCGGAGGTTGCGGGAATCGCACGTTAGGCAATTGAAGTTGGTTCGAATCCTCAACCAAAGAGCAACAGCAAAACACAACTTATATGACACTCGAGGGAAAATGCCCCATTTCATTTCCCACTATTTTATCCGAGTCTTTCCTTCACCTAAAGCCGTTCTTCATCATTTCATTTTCATTCTTCGTTCTTCGTTGTACTGTATAGTTCTTGAACCATCACTATATATTACTTTGTGGTTTCTTTATTTCTTTTTAACAAGTCGTGAAACTGCACTGCTCCCCATCATGGAAGGTATGTCCTCTTTCTTTCTCTTTATGTGCGTGTGTGTTTGTGTTGTTTTATCTCCCCCATTTGAGTTTCGGGATTTGTGTGTCATTTGCTTATCATTTTATTATTTATTTTATTTATTTATTTATTTGTTTGTTTGTTTGTTTTACTTTCTTGAACATTTGCTGGTGTTCTCGGAATGAATGAATGAATAAATGGATGAATGAATAAATGGATGGATGGATGGAAACGACGACAGAACAACTTTTCCGACTAAAGTTTGCGACAAAGCAGTTTGAGCGCAGCGCGAAAAAGGCTGAAAAGGCAGCGAAGGACGAGCGGTTGAAAGTGAAGAAGGCGATGGAGAAGGGGAATATGGAGGGTGCGCGGATTTATGCACAGAATGCGATTCGAAAGCAAAACGAGTATATCAATCATTTGCGACTGGCAGCGCGGTTGGATGCTGTGTCGTCGAGGCTTGATACTGCTTGCAAGATGAACCAGGTGACGAAGACCATGGGGGGAATTGTGGGGTCGCTTGACAAGGCGCTGAACCAGATGGATGTGATGCAGATCACGAATGTAATGGATAAGTTTGAGACGCAATTTGAGGATCTCGACGTGCGCTCGTCCTATGTCGAAAATGCTATGAGCAGCTCTACTGCGCTCAGCACCCCGGAAACAGACGTTGAGGCGCTTATGGCCGAAGTCGCAGATGAACACGGCCTCCAAATCTCAGAACAAATGTCATCTGTCAGCGCAAAGAACCAAAAAGAACTCGCCCTGGACAAAGAAGGCGACGATCTCTCCGCCCGTCTTGCAAAGCTCCAAAAGGGAAAGTCATAAACATCATCCGCTGGTTCTTGCTCTCGTCCCCAATCCCCTTGTATTATTTTTTTTCCCCCCCTTCCGTGGAAGTTGTGGTTGTCTTGCCTCGTGTTCCCCTCCTGGCCCCCGGCCCCACAGCACAGCACACCGCACCATCTTTTTGTAAAGCTCTGATTTTTTTAATCCTTATTTTTTAATTACAATAAATTATTGTGAATGCCTGCTGTAGCCTGTACACGCCTTCGAAAGTGCGGAAAAAAGGCAGACAGAGTCCGCAAAATGGACAGAAATGTGCAAAAATGCGGGAAGGCTTTCCTTTTTGTGTTCTCCGCTTCTTTTCAAAACTTGCAAAGTTTCCAAAAGAAACTGTCCAAACGTGTTTTTGTTCTGCGGTTTTCATTTGTTTTCATTTCCCCCCAATTTTTCATTCCTTCTGAGAGGACGTGATTGGAGTTGCTGGGTCTTTTTGTACTTGTTTTTTTCCAGGTTGCGATGCGTGGAGCTATCTTTGTATCTGCTGCGCTCATTATTGCGCTTGTTGCACTTTGCGAGGCGTATCCGTTGTACAAGCAGTGCGATTCGCGGTGGGGAAGTCACCGTTTGGGCACCAGCACGACGAACACGATCTGTTCTGCAGGGTGTGCAATGAGCTCTGTAGCCATGGCGCTTTCTGGAAAGGGCCACACCACCGATCCGGGTCAGCTGAACGACTGGCTTGTCGCGCACTCGGGGTATGCGTCGGGAGACCTTATTGTCTGGGGAGCAGTTTCGGGTCTCGGACTTACTTTCCATCAGAGATACTCGGGCCAGGGATCGCTGTCCGTCTCGGAGCTCCAGTCGCTGCTTGCAAAAGGATTCCCGGTTGTCATCAACGTCCGCGGAGGCTCGCACTGGGTGCTTGCTACCTCAGTGTCCCGCTCGACGGTCAATGTCAACGATCCGGGATTCAGCGTCAGTTCCTATCAGTACTCCGACATTGTGAACTTTATCGTATACAACCCATGAAACACGGGACGGGTTTAAAGTATTTTTTAAAAAAAATTAAAAAACACACGCACATGGAGTTGCTTTGGGAGTTGGTATTCTTTTACTCTTCGTTCTTGATGTGTGATCTTGGGACGTCAACTTGGACGGGATGGAGGAGAGCTGCATCATTACTGTCTATACTTCTTCTGAATATTCTTTGCAATCGTCTCCAAGTTGATGTTCGACGTCCCCTCGTAGATCTGACCAATCACCGAGTCGCGGTAGAACTTCTCCGCGTCAAACTCCTTCGTGAAGCCGACGCCGCCGAGCCACTCGATGGCTCGACGGGACACATGCGATGCAACCTGTGCTGCATTCCACTTTGCCATTGCCGCCTCCTGGACGAATGGGCGCCCGGTTTCGTGCAACCGTGCAGCCTCATAGACCATCAACCGCGCTCCATGAATCATCGTCGCAGCCTCTGCATACTGCAGCTGCATTCCCTGGAAGTCTGCAATGTACTTTCCAAACTGCTTACGCTCGTGCAGGTACGGCATTGCATAGTCAAACGCACCCTGTGCAAGTCCAAGCATCTGTGCACCAATTCCGATACGGCCAATGTTCAGAGTCCCAATTGCAACCTTGTATCCCTCACCAACCTTTCCGAGCACGGCGTCCTTGGGAAGTTTCATACCTTCGAAAATCACCTCGCAGGTGGACGATGCACGGATGCCCAGCTTGTCCTCGGACTTTCCCACGCGCAAGCCCGGAGTATCGCGTCCGGCCAGAAACGCCGTGATCCCCTTGTATCCCGCGGCCGGATTCACGGTGGCAAAAATAAGAAACAGCCCCGCTTCTTTCGAATTGGTGATCCACATTTTGCTTCCGTTCAGCTCCCAGTGGTCGCCCTTGTCCACTGCGGTGGTCTTGAGCGCAAATGCATCAGAACCAGACGAAGCTTCCGACAGACAAAACGAACCCAAGGTTCCCGTGGCAAGCTTGGGAAGCCACTCTTGTTTCTGCTTGTCCGTTCCAAATGTCTTCACAATCGGATTCACAAGCGTATTCTGGACATCCACAACAACTGCAACGGCCGGATCAATCTTTGCAAGTTCTTCGACAACAACCATTGTCGAAGTGAGGTTCAGTCCAGCGCCACCAAGCTCGGCCGGGGTCTCAATTCCCATGTATCCTTGGTCAAAAAGTTCCTTCAAAAGACTTTCATCAAGCTTCTGGTCTCGGTCCATCTGCTTCACTTTCGGTCCAACTCGCTCCAGAGCAAACCGCGAAACAGACTCGCGAAGAGCTTCATTCTCTTCCGAAAACACAACCAGCGGCTGGAACGGAGAAGTCGCTGTTGAAAAAAACTGACGAGAGCCAAGTCGCACAAATCGGCTCAACATCTTGCTGGTATTTATTTGTCTTTTTCTTTCTGGATTTTTCCAAGATTTCCACTTTTCTATGTCAAGGATCAGACGAAATTCGACAACGAAAAAGATACACTATTCATATGTGTAAAATAAATAAAAAGAAAAAGGAGAAAAGGGGGTTTTCAAAAGAAGAAGAAAAACGGAAGAAAACACCGCTACCACTTTATTGCGATATGATGAAGCAGTCTAAAAAGCGCACGTAAACAAGCACACTGCCACGCGTTTGTTATCTTAGCAACTCCGTCACACGATGCCCGATTCGTTTCGCCCCATTTTGATCATGAAATCCCTATATAAACACGCCGCCGCGTTGCATTACGCATGTTGTTGGGTTGCAACATTGATTATGGGTGATCAGCGATGATTATCTGTGGTTAGTGTACAATGTAGGCGAAGAAAACGATGCAAGTTCAACTTTCCATTCACTTACAACAGACGGTCCGGTTTTTTGACGTCAATTCGTCATGCATCAATGTCTGCAGAATGACAAGTGAGTTGAAAGGGCTGTCTTCGGCGAACAAGCAAGCTAAGCTCCCAGAGGTCAGGTCAGGTCGCGCGTACGTCACCGCAGAAATGCTCTTCCAAGATACGTGGACTCTGTGACTGCATGGTTCGCCCTGTCACTTCCGTGGAAACAGGACCTTCACATGTTCATGGTGTGCATGTCGGAATGAAGTATTGATCGTGTCTGGAACGGTGGTGTGCGTGACACCTATCTTACGAACGCCGAAGTGCATGGGCTGGGGCCTATCTCCCTTCCCGGTACTGCAGCAACATTGATGATGCATTGTCAGCGACGGCTATGTACGCATGATCAGTGCACAACCCAGGCGGTGATGCGTAGTGCGCATGGGACGACTTTGCAACGTATAAGACTACAGCCACGAGTTGTGCTGGCAGAGAGAAGAAAGCAGGATTTTGCAACCGAATTTGTCGAGCTCATCGTTGTGGAGAGAGCAAGACGGAGAACAAACACACGAGCGGCATCCACGATCACATGCGCATTCGGCGACTGCCGCGTAGGCAAGCTTGAACAAATCCGGAATGCGGCGAAACATGATTTCAGACACCCCGGATCCACCGGGAGTCGTCTCAAAAATGCAAATTCTTGGACGAAGAGGAACAAACGTGGATGCATCACAGCCCTGCCCCGCAACGTCCTTGAAGTCGCCGCCGGATACGAACGGGGAAAACTGAAGAAGCGCGTGTTCCAATGCGTGAACGATGCAGAACGCGGGTCCGATGTTGAGGTCACGATCTCTTCCATCTCGAAGAGAAGGGAAAAGAGAGCCATTCAGCTCAATGCACAGGCCTATGGTATCGTAATTCACGTCCGGAAGCTCAACTTTCACCTTGTCCAGAACCCGGTCTGTTTTCAAGCAACGCTTTCGATAGTAATCCACAAAGCGCCGTACATGCATTTCGACCATCTGCACGGAAAAATCCCCAAATTCCTGGCGCTGCATCAGTCTTGTGATCTTGCAGTGAGTGTGGTCAACAGCTTCGGTGTGGTACGAAGGCGCCTCCACTGGGTTAATGGTAATGCGATGCTTAGCAGCATCGAACACTGCTACGGTAAAGTATTGCCCTCGAGTCAGGTACACTGCCCCGGGATGCAAGCGGCAAATCGCATCAAATGTGTCGACCGATTCAATGACTTCGGATGACCGGGCATCAAACACCTGGAACCGAACGCTGTCGATGTTTCGCAAGCTAACTATGGGCAGAATCCTGATATCAGGAATAAAAGGTGCAACGCTCACAAAATCAGCATCACACGGGCGATCAGAGCTTAAAAGACACTCAAGATTCGCATACGGTGCATGCTGCTTCAAAATATACTTGTTCGTTGCAGTAATGGGGGTCTGCTCCTTTCGCAAGGCTGATTCGAGATTCAGGATGGTTTCCGGATGCCGTACAATATGCTGGTTCATCGGATCTTGGAATGGAATGAAGAACGACAGTGACATGGCATTCACAGATCCATCATCATTCATTCGGCGACCAGACCGTCCAGCCTGCTGCCAGAAGCTGGCAACGGAACCTGGGAACCCCAGGACCATCGTGGCTTGTGCCTCGCCAATATCGATCCCCAATTCTAGCGCATTTGTCGCACAAACACCCCAGAGGTCTCCGTCGGACAAACGCTTTTCTACAGAGCGCCGCATTTCCGCAGTGTATCCAGCACGATACACCTCTACGCGGGAGCACAGGTTCGAACAACCGTCGTTTGTTAGACGGTCCCGACACAGTCGCAGCGACAACTCTGCAAGTCTTCGGCTGCCGAAAAACGCAATGGTGTTGATGTGATGACGCACGAGGTGAGACAGCAAAAACGAGACTTCAGCCAGTGGACCAAAAAGGACCTCTTCCGCTTCAACTTGCATCATTCCATCCGTGAGCGGCACAAGAGCGCCCTGTACAGTGTCCCGTGCATTCGGCGACGGATTCGGCGATGGCTGCGGAGCTGTATTGAGATTCCAAAATACAAACGTCTTAGCCAAACGAGGAGAGCCATCTGAAAGCACGGCAGAAAACGGAACTCCGCAGAGAGTCGCTGCATGTTGAACAGGTGACGCAATTGTGGCGGAGCAAATGATAATCTGAGGGGAGTTGCCATACACAACAGTACACAGTCGCAGCAGACGGCGCAGAACAAGGGCAATATGGCACCCAAACGCCCCTCGGTAGTAGTGGGCCTCGTCAACAACGATGAAACGAAGATTCCGCAGCACAACTTGCCAGACTGCGTGATGCCGGAGGATGTCGTAGTGAATCATATCAGGGTTCGTGAGGAAAATATTGGTTGATTGCCGAAGAGCGGATCGAGCACTGAATGCGGTGTCGGAGTCAAATGTGCATGCCCTGACCCCTCTTCTCTCTGAATCGATGCCTTCTGCAGATGGGCCCAATGTCGATTCACAGCGGCCCAGCCTCTCCAAAAAGTCAGCCAGCCATTTCATTTGATCTTGCGCCAGTGCACGAGTTGGAAAGATGTAAAACGCGCGAGTCGAGGACGACTCGAGAATAGCCGAAATCACGGATGCGTGGAACACCAAAGACTTTCCCGAAGCCGTGCTGGTTGAAATGACCACATTCTTTCCAGACTTCACAAGCTTGAGACCCTCTTCTTGGTGTGTGTACAGCCTTCCGATTCCCATTTGCGGTAGCACTGTCGCAAGAAGAGGATTCATAAGGTCCGCTAGTGCAGCAGAGCCGTACTGAGCAGCATGCGCGGGAAGAACATGTTCGTGCACAATTTGTCCATGGTACAATGGCAGTTTCTTGATGTATTCCAGAAACGAACCCACTTTGACTGGTCGATGTTCCAACAGGAACCCTCCGTCAGAGGGAATGCTCAGCGAGGATGACCCATTCGTTGTAGCAGAAGTCCTTGGTGGAAGGGATGCCGCGGTGGATGATGGTGCTGAGTGTGATGCAGAAGAAGCAGAACCAGATGAAGCCCGGAGGCTTGCTTCCAACAATTCGATGCGATCGCGCAGCGGAAAGACAGACGACGGAATCTGTGGAAGCTGGTCCATTTTCAAAAAGAACTCAAAGCCCGGATGCCATTTTCTTTCTTTTTGCAAGTGTCGCGCAATCGGTTCGTCCACAGCGGCCTTGATCGACTTGAGAAACTCTGCATACACAGTGTTGGCAATGTGCAGAAGGCACAGATTTCTGAATTTTGCAGGTCGAGTTTCGTAAAGCAGTCCTCCTAAAACGCGCTTCTTTGCCTTTTTTGATGTGTTGAATGCGTCTACGACTTCCGAGTCCTGGCAAAACTCCACCAGAACCACTGTTTCTCCGGCAACCGAGCTCAAAGAACCAGTTTCCTGGAAACGGAGGCATCCCGGCCACACGGAATGCAGCTGGCCCGCGACCACTGAGTCAAAAACAAGATTGTCCGTCGTCGATGACATTACCATTTTCCGAATAGTTTCAAACGAATTCATGTTTTTCACGCGCAAACAAAACAAACACGAATGATACACAGTCGTGAAAACTTTGCACAGCCTGTCCACCGATTCTGGCAGGATCAGCGCCGGTATCCGATCCAGTCGGACTCCATGCTGCTGCTCTACTTTCTCGTCGCCTCTTTTCGTGGGTTTTGCGGCTACCTTTAAAACCACTTTTTTCCGTTTTGGTGCCGAAGCTGTGCACTTTTCATCCTCTGCATCTTCCTCCACATCATCTTCATCAACGTCATCATCGTCGTCGTCGTTGTTTGATAACCGCCTTCTATTGTGTTTTCTGTTCATTACCCCGTCATTGTGTAGTTCGTCTAATCCTTCCTCTGCATTCCTCATGTTGTTGGTTCTTTCTGCTGATCTGAAAAGATGGAGGGAAAACTGGCAAAAGCTTTGCGGAGGGAATCGGGGCCGCAAAGGACACACACAAGTGTCGGTGTCACAAAACCCCCGACAACAAAGCTCACAGTCTACACTCGTCGACAGCATTCGTTCCCGCCAGGAAAATCACTGCATCCGACCTATTTATTATTGGCTCAATTCCGATTCTCCATCCACGACAACAACATTTACAACGACAGTGACAACGACAGTGACAACGACTAGCATAATAATAAGAAGAAGAACAAGAAGAGCAAGAACAAGAAGAAAAACGAAGCGTCAATCGTGCTTCGAGGAAGAGGGATAAAACATGTCATCGGAAGCTGCATTTGAGAAAGAAAGAGATGGTATATTGAGTGAAATCTCAATTGTATGTGTTTTCCATCAGTTGTGTTTTGATTTTTCGTTTGCTCGCTTATTTTTGTTTTGTTTGTTTGTTTTTGGGTTCTCGCCGTATCTGTCATTTTCTCATGTTTTCGCACCCATCCCCTCTCCTTCTTCCCCAATGCTGCAGACACTGAATGATGTTGTCAATAATTTGGATACGCTGAATCGCAACATGGAGACTGTTCTTCAGGTCGGCAAATCAATTCAGGACATCAGTTCTGCGTGGTCCACATTCTACTTCAAAGTCGCCACAAAGCCTACTTAAATACAAGCAAATGCTACTGTATTTTCGGTCCGGCTCCATTTTCTTTATTCACTTCATTGGACCGCTCTTAATGTCTCCGTTCTTTAAAGAGGATTTGGTACGATAGTAAAATAAATTTTAAAAACAAATTTGATAAAGCAAAAGAATTGTTCGTCGAACGGCCTTCTGCTGTTTATTTGTCTGTTTTGTTTTTTATTATTCAACCTGTTATTGAAAAGCAAGTGCTCTATGCAGATCAGCTTGTGCGCTCCGAAAATGCAGGCCGATTTCATTCATGAAGCCCGTAACAGACACCAGAGTCGCATCGAGTTGCTTGAAATCCTTTTCAGCCTTTTTGCCAAACTCGACGACGTTTCCTGTCGCAATCTTCTCGAGTTTCGCATAAACTGCTTTCTCGCGTTTTGCAGATGCTTCTTCAGGCCCCAGAACAGCCTTGGGCTTGCCTTTCACCTTCATCAGTGCGTTTTTCGACGATTGGACAAACGATGAAAACCGAGATTTCGACTTCTTTCCTTCTTGCTGTTGTTGCTGCGGCTGCTGTTGCTGCGTGGATTGCTGCTGCTGTGGTGGTTGCTGTTGTTTGGTTTGTCGTCTCTCGTCACCATCATTGTCCGGTTGGAGGACACCGTCGTCATTTGCTTCAGCGTCCTCCGCATCCACTTCCTGGTCATCCGCCATCGAAGAATCGCCATCATTAGAAACACTATTGTGGTGGTTGCTACTGCTGTTCTGACCATTGTTGCTGATGCTGAAGTTGCTTTCGAAATCCATCATGGGATGGTCAAGACGTTGTCGCTCCAGTTGTCTTTGCTGTGCTCCGATCTCGGGATCATCTCCGACCATCGCTCCCTTCGTGGAGTGCACAGCATGATGACAGCTTTCACGACTTTGGAGATTTATCTCTTCTTTTGCTCCACCTTCTCCACCTGCTACTACTGCTCCATCTTGCTGCTCTTGCCCGTCACCGTCCTCTTTTGCTCTCGCTCTCGCTCTTGCCTTTTCGTGGACATCATTGTCGTCGTCTTCCTCGTCGTCTTCCCCGGAAATCGTCATCCCGCCAATAGGTGCAAAGGTACCTGAACTTCGACTGTTCAGCAAAGGATTGGAATTCATATGTGTGATGATTGGGATCGACGCAGCAGATCTGCTCGGTTCAGAGTTTTGCGCCACGGCAAGCTGTTCACTATTCTCATCAGCTTCTTGTTTTTCCTCTTGTTGTTGTTCTTCTTCTTCAACTTCTCCAGAGCTTGAAACTCCGCCGACAGATGAAGCATTGGACGCATGAGAAACACTCGAATTAGAAGTCGCTGCTATGGATAAAGGCAGCGGCACGTCATCCTCTTCTTCTTCGGAGTCCTCTCCTGTAACTGCAATGCCTCGATGGTTCATACAGTTATTCTCTGTCGCTTCGAAGCTCTTTTCCCAAGAACGAAGGAATCAGCAGCAGCAGCAGCAGCAGAAGAAGAAGAAGAAGAAGAAGAAGTAGAAGTAGAGGAGGAGGAGGAGGAAGAGGAAAAACACTGTCAAAGAGAGACAGTCATGCAAAGACGACGCAAACACGTTTGACGCCTCGACTGCAAGCTGACAGAAATCCTGCTGATTGTGCGACTACTGTCGTTGGTGCATTGAGCTGCGTTTCCGCTTCTTTCGTCATGCCATCATGGCAACGGGCAGTCCTCGCGAGCTGCAGTCATACTCATGAGGCTCATATGTGCTGGCCAATCCATGCATCCGTGTTGAGAAATTTTACTGCTAAAAGATAGATCTTGTGGAAACGTCAAACGAAGTAACTTTGTCCTTGAGCGAGTCGTCCTTTCCTTGCACAAATTCAAACCCCCCGGGGAAGTCAACACCGGCACGGGAAACGGTCGTGGAGGCTGAAAACGAAAAGGAGATGTTTTTGAAAAATGAATCTGCTTGGCTACAAGGGGAGAGGGAAGGAGGGCAGGGAATGAAGATGCGCTATGTTGCAACATGCCAAACACGGTCCGTCGTTCTCGTGCTTCTTATTCGGGCATTGCCAAGTGCTGCAAGGCGGCAAATGCACTCCAGGAGAAAATGCCGGGCATGTCCCAGAATGTCCTCGGGGTTTGTCACGAGACGTGGCTATACAGAACTGAGCAAAAACAAAAGGAGGGAAAGCCAGACGCTGCTTTTGTATGTTGCTGTTTGCTCGTATCGTCTGGGAATGGCTATGTTGGGTTCCGGGAACTCCAAGAGCTTTCGGGTTTTTTCTGTTCGAACCCAAGACCCCTTCTTTTTTTTTTTCTGTTCCTGCAATTCCCACGACTGTTCGGTGCTCAATGGTAATGAACAATATACCGTCGTTTTCTTGGAAACAATGAATCCTCCCGTCGGCCTGCTATTGTTTTGTTTATTTGTTTTCATCCTCATTTCTCCGTCGTTTGCATCGTCGTCTCTCTACGTATCGCAATTTGGTTCAGACCACTTGGGGAATGGATCATCTGCACTGCCGTACCAATCTCTTTTGCGGGCCTCGCAGCAATGCTCTGCACAAAATCAGCCGAGTGAACACTGTTCGATCGTCTTGCTATCCAGCATCTCGTTGTCGTCGACGGTTCGGATGTCGGATTTCTTTCACCAGTCAATCGAGCTGCAGGGTTCTGGGTTTTCAATGCACTGCCAGCCGGGAGTGAACCTCACATTCGCAAATAACGGAAATGTGACATTGAACGGCATTTCATTGGCTGGAAATTCCCCTTGCGTGGTCATTATCAATTCGAGTGTTGTGCTGTCCAACGGTGTTGTTGACATGGATGTTGCCTCTGCTGCAGTAACGGTTCAGAACGGTTCTGTTATTCGAATTACAGAGTTTACGTTTTTGTCGCAGAGCGTTTCGGCTCTGAGTAGCACTGTAACGTCGCAAAGCGCATTGCATTTGTGGGCAGACTCGACGTCCGCGCTGTTTCTTTCGCTCGTGAACATCACAGGCTGGAGCTCTCCTCCAAGCTTTGTGTTCCAACTGGGCATCGCACCGCCTTCGATCAGCAGCACTGGCAATGCGTCTCTTGATCATGTAATCTGCTCGTCCTTCAATTCGATGTCAAGCGTGTCAACAGCTGTGTTCGGTGCATGCATTCAGATCACAGCGACAGCATCGTCGGCGGCAACTATGCTTCGCATCACGAATTCTCTCTTCTCAAACCATTCTTTACCGAATGGAGGTCCCATCCGAATCATGAGCAAATCCTCGCGTGTTTATTTGGACGATGTCATGTTTGCGCAGAACTATGCCTCTGGAGTGGGAGGCGGGCTCTACATGGACAGCGTAGATGCTGTTGTTGCTACGAACATCTTTGCGAATGGGTGTGAAGGTTTTGGGGCCATTATGTACTTATCAGATCCTTTTTCTTATTCCCCCGCGACGATTGTGATCCGAAACTTCACAGCATCTAGCTCTGTCCTGCCCAGCACGGTTCTGGTATATGTGATGGCATCGTTCTCAATTTCGGATTTCAGGCTCTCAACATTGGGATTGCTAGATAGCCCTCTCGGAGGATGCTTTCAGGTTATCGACGGAGTCAATGCTGCATTGGATTTCGTTACATTTTCGTCCGGCAGCATTGTGAATTCCTTCATTAGCAGCTGTTTTGGCGTGATTTTGACCGAGCCGGGTGTCATTCGGAGCGCAGAGGTGTCCTTTTGGAACATCTATGTTTCTTGCATCATCAAGCCAGGTCAAGCCGGCACTCTTATTCCGACTTCTGTCCTGTCTCTGTTTTCTGCATCGTCTACAACCTTCCGCGTTGCACAAGTGACTTTCTACAGGGTATCATATTCTCCGCAAGCGGCCTCCTTCCCCGCTCCGATAGGCGTGCTACTGTACGTTATGCCCAGCATTTTCGCATCTCTGCAAAGCGGGCAGATCACCACGATCTTCGACAGCTGTGTCGTGGAAAGTACTGCCTCGTATTCAGTTTTCAACACACCGTTGCTTCAGTTTTCAGAACTGTTGATCATCAACAATTCCTTATTTCTAAGCAACTTCGGGGAAGGATGCATCCTCCAGTCGGGACAGCGGTCTGTATTGCATGTTTACAACTCCACCTTTGCGGAGAACACAGTTGGCAGCTATTCTGGTTCTGTGATATGCTATTCCTCGGATGCTGCAGGTGTTGGTGGGTCCTCTCTCGTCCCTGTGATGGCTCTATTTTCCATGTGCGTATTCGCGAATAACAGTGGACCCTCCAGTCAAGGGGTTGCACTGTCTATCCGTGATAGTTCGGCGGTGACGGCTGCTCGTGTCATCATGGACGGCCTCACATTTACAAACAACTTTTGTGCTTCTTCTGTACAGGATTTGACGTCTCCGTTATGTTTTGGGTCCGCTGTGTTCATTGGATCTGGCTATAAAGTGGATGTTTCTGCATCCATATTTTCCGGAAATGGAGGGGTTTCCGCCCTCAATGGGTACGGCGGCGCCATGTATATCGCGCATTCAGGTGTCTTCATAACTGAAACGTCGTTTCTGAACAACTTTGCTGCTTTCTCGTTCTTTGATGCTCAAGGTGGCGCTATATATGCTGATTTTGATTCTGATGTTCAAATCGGAGCATCTGTTTCCTTCATTGGCAATTATGCGAGTGTGCAGTTTCTGAACGGAGACGGCGGGGCTATCTACACACGAGGTATGTTGTCCATGTATGCGAGTCAGATATTGTTTATGCAGAATCGAGCCTACAACGGAGGTGCAATACTTTGCGCTTCCACGTGCTCCATGAAAATATATGGTGTATCTTTTCTGGAAAACTGTGCGACTCTTCGCGGCGGCACAATTCTCGTGGCAGCAGGTGACGTGGCGGCGTTCGTGGAAATGTCGACATGTGTTTTCAATAACTCAGGCGGCTGTTCTCCACATACGCTGATTCAGGGTGGCGCAGTTTTCAGTCTGCGTAACGGCTTCATGATTACCGAATCCACATTCTTTGGGTCACGGAATGTACATGCGGGCGGTGTGTTGTACTCTTCCGCGCCGTTTGTCCTCGAGAACTGTGTCATGGCGAATAACTCGGCTGTGGCTGCGGGTGGTTGTGTGTTTTTTGATGTTGCGACGTGCATGGGAGGAATCCTGTCGCAATGTGGCATTGTTTCACGGCAGACTACATCCTCGATTTTCATGGATGCGGCGTCGGTGAACAGCGCTGTTGGAAATACTGTTTCACAAGGTGGCGGTGCCGTATTGTTCTTGAGCGGTATGTCCGAAGCTATCAATTCCACTTTTATGAACATTTATGTGTTACCGATCTCGTCTCTACTGATCAGCACTGTACGTCAATTGGTTCAGCGAGGAAATCTCGCGTTGTATGGACCTGGAGTAGCTTCATCCTCAACGTACGCCGAGCTCTCGCCTTTAGGGTCGCCGTCGGTCAATGTATCGGAACCATTTAGCGCGGTTGTCTACCCTGGGCAGCAGTTTTCGCTGCGAGTTCAGTTGTTTGATTATTATTTGCAGCGCGTGTATGGGCACGGGGATGATGATCTGACGCTGTATATCTTCGCTTTGCCGACAGCGGATTCCAGTCCCGCCCCTTCCAATGCGATCGTTGGGCAATTGTTTTCGACGTTGAGAAACGCAGAAGGTGCATTTTTGGGCCTATCGATGAGCCAGATGAATTCCACTGTGGATGCATTTTTTTTGACGGTCGGAAGTTCACCGATATACGAAGACACCTCAATGGTTGTTTCACGGGAACCTTTCTTGGTGAGTCTTGCTTCCTGTCCTCCGGGGTTTAGCTTTGTTCAAACCCAGTGCCAACCGTGTCCAACAGGACAGTATTCGCTGGTGGACGATGCTTTTGTTTGCCATTCTTGCGATCAGTTTGAAAAAGCCAGTCAAGGAAGCTGCGTGCTTTCCGGCGCCGCAGTCATTTCATTCCCCGGTTATTACTTGTATCCGGCGTCCAATGGCATCATCTCGGCTGCGGTGTGCCCATTAACCGAGACTTGCAATGGGGTCAGCTCCTATGCGAATTTCAGTGCGGATGGCGACACCGTGTCTTACCTTGGCTCCAATCAGGAAGACATCTCACTCGTTGGTTCCTTTTTGAGACCTGGAGAAACTCGCAACCAGTGTCGTAAGGGCCACACGGGGTTCCTCTGTGGCAGCTGTTTACCGGATTGGTCATACTGGGGTTCCTTGTGCGTGGATTGTTCTAATCCTGCGCATTGGGTTGTCGCCGTATTCATTTTCTGTGGATTGGTCTATGTCCTGTTTGTGCACTATATTTCGCAGGCTTCTGGTGCGTCGTTCAAAATTGTCATGTCGTATTTGCAGCTTGCCGCGATCCTTTCCCGAGACGATCACCAGCTTTCGTTTGTGTCCATTTCATTTTTCCGTTTCGAAACTGGCGGATCTTGCCCGTTCTACAGATCTATTTCGCAAGTGTTTTGGGTAAACACTTCGATTCCTTTTGTGCTCTATTTCCTGCTCGGATTCCTGGCTGTGGGCTTGCTTCTGACACGACAGTATTCGTCAGTCGTTGAGCACATTGGATCGCCTCGAATAGCGCGCCTCTTTCGAATTCGCTCTTTCCTTCGAACTTCGTGTCTGCTTGCTTTGACATTCTATGGTGCATTCACTTCAAACTCGTTGAACTTCCTTGATTGTCAGACTTTCCCGGATATCAACAAGACCGTTCTGTTTGCGTACCCTGGATTGAGTTGTTTGGATGCCGAGTACACGAGCCATGTCTTGCCAGCTGCGCTGTCGATTATGATACTGATGGGAATAGGCTTGCCCGTTTCCGTCTTTCTAGTTTTGCTTTTCTATAAGCGCAGTGGAAGGCTCCAAGTCGAAGAAGTTGGCGATCCGTCTCGCAATCCGTTGTATGCAACGGTTTCTCGTTCTACGTACGTCCTGGGTCCGTTCTTTGAATCGTACGAGCCTTCCTTCTGGTATTACGAGTCGATTCATCTGATACGCCGCCTGGCATTTTCGGGGTTGCCAGTGATCTTCTTTGCGGTGAGCCCGGACGTGCTGCTGGTAGATAGCTTATCGTATTCCTTTTTGTCTGTGTTTTTCCTGATATTGCACCTGGTTCTCCGGCCGTTTCGACACGAAGTCGACAACCATTTGGAAGAAGCTTCTCTGTTTTCCCTTGTTCTTCTTGCGTTCATTCATGGGTTGGATGCCGCTGTAATATATGGAAATTCGAGCTCCGTGAATGATTCAAACCGTCCGTATCGACTCGTATTCGTTGTGGTGTTTTTCTTTTCCATTTCATATCTCGTCCTCGTTGCGTTTGTCCACAAACTTCAGTTGCTAGTTCTTGGAAATACAACCGCAAAACCGACATCTTTCCTCGGTCGCTGGCTTTGGAACTTTCGATCATTTTTCTCATTCAATCGCGAACACGCAAAGAAAAATTCAGTGGAACTGCTACCGCTGGAAATGTCGTCTTTAAATTCAGAGGAAGGAGCTTCGGCATCCGGAACAGGGTATTCCTTCAGTGTTCATGGCGTTAGTGAAGGGCAGCTATCGACGCCTCTTCTCGGAAACGAAGAGGCTCAAGGTTGAATCAATATTTTTACTTTTTACTTTTTACTTTTTAATTTAATAGTGATAATATTAATATTGATAATAAACGACACGAAGTGTGACACTGCTCTGATGGGGTTGATGCTAGGGATTGCCAAGGATCCTTGTTGCATATGTTGGCATCATCGTCAAAACCGACAGGAACGATGTGTGTGGCAGCAGAAGACGATCATTCGTTGAATGTCGCGAGTTGCGAACGGCCAAAAACACACTGAGAAATCCCAATATTGAATCATTGAGTGCTTTTAAAACGACATTCAACAAACGGTGTGCTCTGTGTTCAGCACGAAATGAATCCCGACGGTGAACCGGGCTCCGATTCACGTCTAATCGAGGGCGATCCGGAAGATGACCAGGACTTGGTCATTTTCGACGCGGCTAGTCCGTCTTCTTCTTCTGCAAACAGTGCAAAACCAGTGCTTCCTTCGCATGAATCTGTTGCGTCTTCTGCATTTGACTTCGTTGAATCTGAAGAAACTGTGGTCATTAGTGCTTCATCGGACAGCGTCGATGCCGTTTCGGAAGCCATTACAGATGCCAACTACAATTGTACCAAGCAGGAACCTGCCCTCTCCAATGATCAGCTTTATCGCGACGATTTGCGACAAGGTGTTCAGCCGCATGCACAACAGCAATTTCAAGGGAAAGAAGAAGAAGATGAGGATGATGAAAAAGAAAAAAAAGAAGAAAAAGAAGAAGAACAGAATTCTCCGAGTTTACAATGTGGAAAGGACGACAGCGAAAAGGCGCACAAAAGGAGGAGCGACGGGACGCTGCCTCCACTCATCTACACGGACGAACCGGAAATGGATGATCAAGGAATGGAATCAACAAACGCAGGACGTCCATCGGCGAGCACGCCAAAGTCAGAGGACTCGTCTGCATCTGATTTTTCGTCGTCGCTGGAGAATTTTTCGGAACTGGAAGTCGCTCGATCGCGACGAACCGAGAGCCAGTCGATGATTGATAGCTTGTCTGCATCCGCGACGTTTGCACTCGCGTCTGCGCGGCGGTCGCAACAAATTGCGGAACTGCAGGAACAGATGAAGTCTGTCTATCAGCCTTTGGAAGCATTGGAGAACGAATGGATGAATGTCTTGAATGCAAAACTGGAAAGCGATTCCAACGAAGACATCGACAGTAGCATCAGGGTGTTTGTGGGGACTTGGAACATGCACGGCGAAGAACCGCCATGGTCTCTTTCACCCTTTGTTGTTCCTGGGGAGCACGATATTTACGCAATTGGGACTCAGGAGTGCGAACGCTCTATCGAGAAGTCGTTCACGAATGAAAGCAAGGAAGTTTGGGAGCGGAAACTATTGGACACCTTTGGAAACGGATATGTCCCCATCGGATTTTATACGCTCATGGCGATCCATATTGGTGTCTTTATCCGCGCTGACCTCTTGAAGCACGTAGCAATGATAGAAAAGGGCCATATTGCAACAGGGCTCATGAACGGCCGAATTGGAAACAAAGGTGGTGTTGGAATATCGTTCCGCCTCGGCCAAACTCGGTTTCTTTTTGTCGCATCCCACTTTGCAGCTCATCAAACCCGTATTGACGATCGAAATCAAGATTTTCAACGAATAGCAGAGTTCTTTCGAGTGTATGAACAAGGCGCACACGACCGAGTGTTCTGGTGTGGCGATTTGAATTACCGCATCAATGGAAACCGAAGGGCGGTTGACTCGCTCATCTCGAAACAATACCTTGAAGTTCTCGTCGCGAATGATCAGCTGCGGACTGAAAGGTTGAAAAGAAGCGTCTTTCAGCACTTTTCAGAAGGAATGATCTTGTTCAGACCGACTTACAAGTTCGACACAAGCGTCCAACACATTGATCGGTACGATTCGTCGAAGAAACAGCGTGTCCCTGCGTGGACAGATCGGGTCCTGTGGAAAACATCTCCGTTCATTCGATTGGAAAAGTACGCATCGTGCGAAACCATGCGAAACTCCGATCACCGACCCGTGTTTGCAGTGTTCCATGTCGACTGCGTGTTGAACCAAGAAGCAAACAAAAACAGTCACAAGCCCCTTCCGAATTCCAAGAGCAAAACGTGCTCGGTAATGTGAAGGACTTCGTGGAATGCAGCAGCGACAAAGCTATGTAATTTTCAAGATCACGTGACATTGTAGTATATGAAGAGAAATCACAGTAGAGTGCTTTCCCTGCCCATCCTGCGAAAAAACAATCTTGCTCGATCCAATGTGTCGTCGCCTGTCAGGAAAACTTGCCACCTTTGCTTTGAAACTCTTGGAGAAATGTCATGAACGTCTTTGCGTTCGACTTGTTTGCGTTCGGTTTCGAGATGAACCTTGCAAGTTTCGGTGCCGTGGATTTCTTAGCCCCACTTGTGGGTGCGAGTGCGAGTGCTGCCTGCGAGCCTTCCGAGGTCGTACCGCCAGACGCATCTTCGCTGACCAGCGTGGCAGAGCGCGATGTGTGCACCTCACGTGAAGAGACGTTCGCGTCGCTGACCGTGCCTCGCTGCGAATCACGGAGGGCTCGCATCTTTTCAGGGTGCTCGAGCATTTGTGATTTGAAATTCTCAATGGCTTTGCGGTACACACGGTTGTATGGCTTGAGACGTTCAACCTCGGCTTGCACCCAATCGCGCAGCTCCGCATCCATACGTTCGTCAGTTGAAAATTCATACGAAGGCATAAATCCATTGCGGACGGTACTTGTGATGGGCACAGAAACCAACAGTGCAGCTTCTAAGGCCTTTCTGCGTCGAAAATCCAGCAAAACGGAGTGTATTCGTTGCATCTTCAGTCGAAATGCAGCTTCCTGAACGGTGCTGCGAAGTTCTTTCTCGCACACTTCGACAGCAAGGCATCGCAATCGATTCGTAACTATAATCGATCTCGAATCCATCCATGCACTCGCAGACACTTGGAATGGTAAAAAGAGTATTTTTGAATTCAAGAAATCCTCAGCCAGGGTCTTGCTCTCTCTCTCTCTCTCTCTCTTTGTGTGGGTATTCTGCGCACTCTGCAGCACTATCTGAGGCCTGATCTAGCTCTTTCGTATAACAGATTGTCGAGCGAGAAGAAAACGGCAATCAGAGCTTCAGAGAACGCTTGGGAAAACTAGAAATGGCCTCAACTGGTATGAGCATACGGGGTTTTTCTTCGTCCTTCATTGATTTCAGCCATTCAGCCATTCAGCCATTCGTTGCTTCGTTCCTTCGTTCTTTCGTTTGGGGGAACGAGGGTGCAGTGCTTTTTTTCCCCGAGTGTGATGTCGCAGCATGCAACAACGTATGAAATCCTCGTTGACAATGAGTTTGTTGCAAATGTAACGGTTCGGCCACGAATGCGGATCCGTCCTGGACACAGCATCGAACTCGTTGTCGACCATCGATCGTCTCAGTGGAAATGCCTGCGAATTGCGATTTCTCTTCGGGGCATAGAGCGCTCTTACGCTCAAGGTGATAATCCTTCCAGCCCCAACGTCTTCCATCCCGGATCCGATGAACTCCTATCAAAAGCAATTCTTCATTGTGAATTCGCGGTGTTTTCCACGACCAATTTGCTGATTCCGGACCGAGAAAAGGACATGTTTTACCAGCTTTCGTTTGTGTTTACGCTAGAGAAGAAGGTTAGAGTCTTGGGGTGGCTTTGGGACTCTGAAAAGCTGGAGTCTCGGCAGCTGAAATGGGTCTTGGATCTGAATCGTGACAACGGCTTGCGCGGCATGGCCAGTGCAGAGGGTCTGCCTGCTGGCTTCCAAGGCTCACCAGACGGCGACGGTGCTTTTCAGAACAATGAGACGCGAGACCAAGTGTTTCCCGTCGGCGATTCCGATATCCACTCTGAACTGTCTTCTCGATGTTCGTCACCTGTTATTCTTAATCCAGGCTGAAAAAATACAAATTCAAGTTGTATGCAACTGAATCTCGGTTTTTTGCATCGTGAAAATCTGCAAGATTTGATATGGATGCATGTTGTTTGTTTGTTTGTTTTTTTTTTGAATCCCACTCGAGGAAGAAGAAGAAACGCAAAATGTCCAATACTGCAAAAGGAACGATTCGCGTAGGCTGCTCCGGATGGTCGTATCGACACTGGGTGGGTCCCGGGCTCTTGTACCCGAATGCCCGGAGCGCGGAGTGGTTTCGGCACTATTCTCACCGTTATGATACTGTTGAATTAAACAACACATTTTATCGGCTTCCACCCGTTACACAGTTTAAGAAGTGGCAAGCAGATGCTCCCCCCGGCTTCATCTTTTCTTTGAAATATTCGAGATATGGAACCCATATGAAGCGTTTGAGAGATCCGCAGGCGCATGTTTCCGTATTTCTCGAGCGCATCGCTCCTCTGTACAGTGTCGGTCCGATTCTGGTGCAGTTACCTCCAAAATTTGCATGTGATCTGGAACGATTGCGTGGTTTCGTCGACGCATGCTTGCAGCTGGACGCCGGGAACCACGACTGGGTTATCGAGTTTCGGGATCCATCGTGGTACAACTCCAAGGTGTTTTCACTGCTTCAAGAGAAAAATGTTGGCGTGTGCATCCACGACGCTCTTGGGCATCTGAGCATGGACTTTTCTCTGTGCACGAGCCGCACGGTGTACGTTCGCTTCCACGGCATCCTGCAACCCAGAGGACGGTACACTGCTCCATATCTGCAGGAGTGCGCGCAAAAAGTGTGCGAGATGGCTCAACACGGAAAGAACGTGTGGGTGTATTTCAACAATGACACTGGCGGCTGGGCCCTGCATAACTCGGCAGATTTCATCCGTGATGTGAACGCCCACGGAGGCTGTGTGCCGTTGAATAGTAACACGTCGTTGTCATGCATACGGAAGTATACAGAAACAGACACGGTCAATACCGGCCGACACTAGCACGTTGCTGTGACACAGGCTCCGCATTTTCGACACTCTTTAACGCAGCATCCGTGGCCATCTATTCTATCATTCGTTCAGCGCACTGCCAAGAGGCGAACTTCCAAGACACGATCTCCAATCCCCAGCACGCAGGGCAGCCAACCCCAAACAGAAGCCTCAGGGACCGTCTCTTGCAGAACTCGTGGTTTTCTGCTACGATGCACCAGGCGCAGTCGCAGTCGCAAAACCCCACCGTCTTTCTACCACCTCTTCCTCTCGTCTCTCCAGTTGCATCAATCGCTGCAACTGCGGACACGAAAGCGCCTGCTGCTAGGGCCGTCAGAATCCAAATGCACCCTTCTCACGAACAACGTGCCACGCCGAGAAAGTGGCTCACAGATTGATCGAGATTGGGAGCGGAGCGCGGAACATGTATCTGAAGAACGCCGTGAGGTGTGTTGGGGGCCTATCCCCTTCCCGGCAACGGGGTGCAAGTTTGAATATGCATGTCTATTCGTTGACAAGCATGTTCAGTGTATAATGTAGGCGCAACCATGCCCACCCCACTCTGCAACTTGGCTCCAACTGCTGTAAAGACGGCCGCCGCACAGCCCAGCTTCGAGGAGGAAACCTGAAAGGTGATTGTTTTATTATCATTTTACTATTAATATTTTATTGTATTTTTGAATTTGTTATTGTAAATAGTGGGAAAATTGTCGTTTGGGAAATCATCGAATTTTGAGAAATTCCTTCGGACAGGAGGGGGGAAAAGAATAATGGAGTTTGTAACGCATGCTACGCCTTCGCAGCTCGTGGCGGTTGCGAGTGTGACTCCTCTTGCGTTGTATCTTGGATGGCGGATTTTGCTAAAGCCTCGCAAGGCCACTCCACAAGAGTTCTTTCGTGGAAAGCGCGTTGTGATCACTGGTGCTTCGACTGGAATTGGAGAGAGTCTTGCCATCAAGCTTTCACAGTATGGCTGCAAACTGGTTCTCGCTGCGCGATCTGCATCGCAGCTTGAGACCGTTGCTGCCGAGTGCCGAAAGAACGGTTCTGATGCTCTGGCGGTCCCGACAGACATTACAGACCCAGCACAATGCAAAAACCTTGTGGATGCTGCTGTTCGTGCATTCCAGGGAATTGATGTTCTGATCCTCAACGCCGGTGTCTCGATGTCTGCGCTGTTTGAAAAGGTAACCGACCTGACGATTTTTGGGAAGATGATGAAGCTCAACTACGAGGCGAACGTGTACCTTACGCACTATGCATTGCCGTACATTAAGCAATCAAAGGGGACCATTGCGCCTGTTTCGTCGCTTGCCGGCATCATGTTTCCTCCCTTCCGCTCTGGATATGTTGCATCCAAGCATGCGGTCGAAGGATTCTATGGAGTGCTGCGTAATGAGCTTGCGCGTTCGGATCCGCAAGTTAAGGTATGTGTCCTTTCTCCGGGGTTTGTAGATACAAACATTCGCAACCATGCATTTGGTGGAGACGGATCAAAGCCCACGACCGAGTATTCAAGCAAGGGGATGATGTCGGTCGACGAGTGCGTACACATTATGGAAACTGCCATTGCGCAGGGAAAGCGACAGGAGCTGTTTGAAACCAAGGCCAAGATCGGTGTCCTGCTCAAGTACTGGGCACCCAACTTTTTCGACAAGATGACTCGTAACTCTGTGTTCAAAAAGGTTATTTCCGAATAAACAATGGGTGCGTGTATATATGGAGAGTCTGCAAGAAGAAAGGGGGTGGGGGGGAAAGCAGGATTTTAAAGAAGGAAAAAAACCAGTAAAGGACATCAGCATACGCTGCGCATTGTTTTTAACTGATGTGATCACAGAGCTTGCGGGCCGCAACGGTCCTCTCTTAGTTGATCTTTGCCTGTGAAAAATCCATCTCAGGATGGGAAGCCATGAACTTTTTGAGCATATCTTGCTTCTGTTCGTCCTCGACGGACGGAAGCCCCGCGGCCTTTCTTCGCTGGTTCTCCATCATCTTGAGCACAGTCTTTTGCGTTTCGCCGTCCAAATCCTGGATCTTGGAATTTTCAGGCTCGACTTTCGAAACATCAATCTCGGGTCCACCAACAATCAACCGCGGCCACCACTCCATATCCTTCACCTTTTGCAGCGTCACCTGAACGGACTTGCGGTCAACAAGTGACCAAAACGAGTCGTCCGAATGCACCGTCTTGTGAAGCTGGCCTTCAAGAATTGGTGTCGACCCCTTGAGTCCGACTTTGATGCGCGATGCCGTAATCACTACATCCAACGCCTTCGCAACCGTACCTTCAGGAACATCAACGTGCAATGTCACGTCTTGCAACGTCTGCGTCCAGCGATAGCCCTCGCACACATCTCCGTTCTCGACTGGAACACGCTTTTCTGCACTGCTGGTGGACATCCCTCGGCTTGTGCTTTTGTCTACTCAGCTTTCCTTCTTGCAAAAAAGAACACGATTAGTAACCACTCACGGACTGCAGGCACAATGTTTGGTGACACGTCAGAACGTGCGTACTGAACTCCAGTGACGAGGAACGTTCTGCTGTCGAATCTCGTCGATCTGGATTATCTCGAGACTTCGACTTTCCTTTTGGAAAAATGGACAAAAAAAAGGAGGGAAACAGCACGACGACTGCGCAGGAAGCATGCATTAAGGGAAGAGCTGAAGGGAGCTGGAGTTGGATAATTGCTTGATCGATCGGAACGCACGAGATGGGATTGCAGTATTGGGGATCGCTTGGATACACGCTTGCAGAGATTCCGTTTCTTACAAAGTTTGATGTGCTTGATGAAGGAGTAATTCATCGGCGAGTCAGTCCGTTGCAGGTATGCGCTGCTAGTCCTCCAGACCCCATAGATGCGCTTTACGTGTTCATGCAGTACTTACGTTTCGTTTCATTTCCGGGTTCTATTTTGGGGGAGGGGCTGTGCAGGTTGACATTTATGGGCACATGAACAACATGTGGTGGTTCCACGCTCTGGAGTGTGCTCGATGGAGCTGGGTGTATAGATGCGTATGGAAATTATTTTCTTCTGTTCTTCTTTTTTTCTTTTTCTTTTTTTTTCTTTCTTCTTCTTCTGCTTTTTTGCATTCAAGTGGCCAAAGAGCGGCATGATTCTGATGGGTTTGGTCTTGCACAAAGCTTAGGGCCTCGCGAAACATCTGAACGAGATGAAGCTGGGGGCAGTGGTTGCTGGTATTTCGTTTCGGTTTCAAAAAGAGCTGAAGCCGCTGCAGGCATACTCTGTCACATGCAAACTGATTTCGTTTGACAAGGACTGGTGGTACCTTCAGCAGACCGTCCGTTCAGGCGACAAGATATGCGGTTCTGGAATTGTGCGTTTTGCAGTCGTTGGAAAGAATGGCCGCGTCCCTTTGGATGTGTTCTTGAAGAAACTTGGATACGCGGATGAGAGACTTGAGCGGGTCCGACAGGAGTGCAGTCCGCTGACCATCGATGTCGTCCGTTCTTTCGCCGCCCATGACGCCGATCTTCGGCCAACGCCCTTGTTGCCAAAAGGAGGAAAAACGCAAAGCAAACTGTGAAACTATTGTACGAAGTACACGATCCTCGAGAAAAAGTTGCAAAAAGCGTGGAATAGATAGAAAAATAGTATGTACTATGCTTTTCCCTGGAAGGAAAATCACCATGAACACATCAAAAACACACAAAACACACAAACAAATAAAAACAAAAGTCTGCACATGTCTCTTCGGAAAACGAAAAACTGCCAACGAAGTTTTTTTTTTTTAAAAGAGAGAGAGAGAGCAACAGCAGTAGCAATGTGCGTGTCCAACGATTCAATAGGCACCAACCGAAAAAGTCACTCACGGCTACGCTTCTTCCAGTAATAAGTCGCCGTTCACGCAAGTCGTTGTGTCGCCAGAAGAAGGGCCGGTCCGTCAAGTTCTCGCAGATCCGCCGGCAGATGGTGGTCTACCGACATCAATATTCTGTCGGGGCTGGCCAGGAGAAGACACGGATGCTCGAGCGTTTGCAGAAGCAGGCCGGGCCCCAGGAGTTGTGGGCGGCGCTCGCGAGTTCTCTCTTGCCGACAATGGGAACAATGCATTGCCACGTTCCTGCGAGAATGCAAAGCCCATATGGGCACCACGAGCCTTGTTATGGAGATAAGTCGTGCCATGAACCGCGTGAACTGCCGCTCGGAAACGATTGCGAGCAGCCATCTGTCCATCCAATCCCTTGGTCTCTGGGCCTCCAGCTGCCTGAGACGCAGCAGAATCGCGAACCACGACTCCATCTTGCATCTTGACAATAGACTCGTCGGCCTTGATCGTTCCGGCAAGATACAGCCGTCGAAGAATATATGCGATGTCTGGCATGGCAGACCAGTGCAAGCTGAGATACTTCAGGACAAATGATGGAATCATACAAACAACGCAAGTCAGCAGGACAGTCAACCAGAACACCGCTGTGCCCGCGATTTCAAAGATCAAATGGAACTGTTGAACAGCATTCAACGATTCCAGGAATGAGACGGGGAATGCATTATACATGAGGTCAAATGCCCACCAAGACAAGATTGTCAGAACAATAATCAGGCTGTTCCACCGCGTAATAAAACTGCTGGTCATCAACAATCGAAGATTCACCGTCATGCAGAGAATTGTGTAGACAATTGTGCCAATGCCCCAGATGAAACCGGTGTCCAAACCATTGGCCTGTGTGGATGCTCCGTTATTGGCAAGGCCGTAGATTGCAGCAGGGATAAAGAAGATGCAAGCAGAATGGTAGAACCCTTCCAACAACCAAATGAAGAAGTTCTTGAACGAAAACGCATCTCCACGCTGCGAGGTATAGTAAAGTTCAGGATTCGCCATGGAAATGCTTGCCGGAACATCCTGGTCAAGAACGGCGAGGAACATAATCGGAAGGGAAGTGAAAATGACGTTGTAGAACGTGATGTGCCAAGAATCCAGCAACGTATTCGCACTGAACAATGAAAAGCATTGGAACCAAAACTGAACCAACGCAAACGCCATGTTCTTGTAAAAGGAATAGCAGACAAGCTTGGCAATACGAACGAAATTCCACCGGCCGTGAACGACAAGAAGGCGTTGCAAAAATCGAAACTGCGCAATGGCATAGTCCGACGACATGACTGCCTGCATGCCCTCTTGACCGGAAATGCCGACACCGACATGCGCGGCCTGGATCATTGGAACATCATTCGCTCCGTCTCCAATGGCTAACGTCACAGTGCCCTTGACATTGTCCTTCACGAGTTGAACGACCAGCGACTTCTGCAGCGGCGACACACGGCAGCAGATAACCGATTTGCAATAAGCGGAAACTTTGAGGAATAAATCCCGGGCCACTTTCACGTCGGGATCCAATTCCTTGTTTGCAGCGGCATCAACACGCTTGGCACTAGAAGAAGTTCCAATGGTGAACGCCAGAGAATGTCCGTCAATGACAAGACCTCGCTCCCTCGCACCTTGTCCGCTCTCAATTGTTGCCAAATAGCGTTGAAGGCATGCTGTGACAGCCGCAACAGACGGCTCGTTCACAATCAACACGTCCATTTCAGTGTTCAGCAATGCACACGCAAATCCGATATTGATCGCAGTCTCCTGCTTGTCACCGGTCAACACCCAGATTTTGATTCCAGCACGTGCAAGATTTGCAATGCAATCCGGAACTCCGGCTTGCAGCTTGTCCTCAATGGCCGTAGACCCCAGAAGATGCAAGTTCCTTTCAATCTTTTCACCACACGCATTGATTTTGTCTTCACGGCCATCCAAGGACACGGAAGCACGATAGTACTCCTCCGCCCACAACGTGTAAGCGGACTCTTCAATTTCGGTAACCGCAAGACACAACGTACGGAGACCCTCATCTGCAAACTGTTCCAAGTCGCGCTGACTTTCCGTTCGGAAGGCGGACTGTGAATGCAGGCGCTCATAAATTACAGTATCAGCGCCTTTGCAATAAAGACGAATCTTCCCATCAGGACATCGGCAGAGGACTGACATGCGCTTTCGAGTCGAGTCGAACTCCAAAACTTGCAAGATCTTAAACTCGAGGTCCATGAAGCCCTCACGCGTTCGCATGGACGGGTTATCGAAATAGTAGTCCCGAGGGTTGACCCGAACGAAGACGGAGTGCGGCGTTCTGGTGTGGAAATAGAATCCGAGGTTCTTTGCAGCGGCCACTAAAGCAGCTTCGTCCGGCGACGCAGCTTGGTAGATCATCTTCTCGGGAGTCTTCGGGTCCCCCTCGGGAATGACAGTGTGGCAAACAGCAAGAAGAGTTAGAAACTCGCGGAAAACACCGGCATTCGGCTGCGTGCACCATGCCCCGGAAGTAACTCGAGGATCATAAAAATTGAACCCTTTCTCAAAGCGCATGCCTGGAGGACGCTTATCCTCAGGAAGAGGTTTTCCAAGCCTGCGGGCAGCGGCCCGGCCAACTTCGGTTGATCCGGTACCAAATGCTGTCCCAGCAATAGAACACTTCAAAAACTCCATAACGTTGCACGTGAGAGTGCCTGTCTTGTCTGAAAAGATGTAATCGATCTGACCCAGCTCCTCTCCGAGATTCGACGTTCTCGCACGAGCGGGAGTATCGCTGTCCTCATGATACATTGCAGAATCAAGGTTGATCAAGAGCGCATGAAAAACTTTGACCAGCTCCAAAGACACGTACAGTGAGATGGGAATCATGATGTTGTACAAAACCAAGAAAGAAAGGACCGAGAATGCAGCTCCGCCCGCAACGGACATACCACCCGTCAAGTAGAACATCTTGGGAACAACGAAATCTGCAAACATTCCATTTGCAAAGGCGCACATGATACAGAAGAACGTAAGTATGCCAAAAAGAATGAAGATCATCCTGTTCATTTTCCTCTCTACTTGGGAGCGTTTTGACGGGGGGTCGTTGGAGTTCTGCATCAGCTTCGTATCATGTCCAGTAAAAATGGCTAGACCACAAATCCAGTCCGTATTTCGAAGAGTGCAGCCTCGAAGAAGGATATTTCGAACAGAAACAGAAAACGGCTGGTCAAAACCTTCAATCACAATCTTTCCATCAAACGTATATAACGAATTGTTCGGTTTTTCACAGATCACAGAAGAGCGAAGCTGTGCGAATTCGGCAGGCGTCCGCAGTTTGCACGTAGCATCCAACGCATCCTTGACTTTCAAATTTGTCTCGCCGTCTAGATTCATAGTCTCGATGTAGCAGATGTGAGACACATCTGACGATGCGAAGAACATGATGTCAGCAGGAAACTGCTGACCTTTTCTTACCATGACTATGTCTCCAACGGCGAGGTCCTTCCATTCAATCGTTTCCAGCTCAGACCCGCGAAGCACCTGAACAGATCGCGCATTCACTTGAGCATCCATCTGTGCTCGACGGTAATCCTCAACCGCTTCCTTGACCGCAGTGACGGAGAGCACAAAAATCAGCGGCAAAACGGACGACCACCATGAAATAGGAGAAACACCAGGAATAAACTGGAGGATGGCAATCACCAAGAAGTACAAGTTCGCAGCACGAGAAAACTGTTCGAACAAGTTCTTCGGCAAAAACGTGAGAAGCGTGTACTTCGTTGTCCGAATTTCATTTCCAGCAAATTTCTGCGAAGTGTTGTATTCCATGTCATTTGCCTTCAGCTGACGGAAATTCGCAAGATCTTCAGCATGGGGAGCGGCGGGGACGGCTTGTGAATTCTTGTTCAGATTCTGCATCTCCACATCCTTCTTTTTCTGCGACATTCCGCCTCGGAAGAGAATTCTTTATTCCTCGACGGAGTTGGAGAAGACAAAAAAAAAGACAAAACCAGGATGCCAACGAGAAAAAAACAGCAGAGAGACGCGGTTTCACAATGAACTTTATATATCACTCACGCTCACACGCACTCACTTACGCACAATCAAAATTTGCAGAAAACGGGAACCCCAAACTCCAACGAAAGCACCCCTCCTTTTTGAGAAGGACGGGCAAAAAGCCTGCGGCAGGCAAAGCAACTGACATGACCAAAAGAAAAATCCGTGATTCGGGAGAATCGGAGATTTGGCAGGACTGACAAGTCTCTCAAGTCACAAAACCAAATGAGTGTCAGTGCTTGTCAGTGTGTTTGTGCGTGTGCTTTGCCTGTGACAACATGAATCATGACTGATCATCATCCGCGAAGCTGTCACCGAAGACAGATCCAAGCTACATGTTGTTTTCTTTTTTATTTCGGGGCCGAGCACCCACTCTTCAATGCAGATTGCTTTACATTAAAGGGTCATCGCAACCAACACATTCCCCAATCGATTCAACATTCAATAAATGAACGTTGGAGGAAACAGAATGTGTGGTCGGCGGCGCTGCACATCGCATGCGCAATTCTCACGTGCGCATCGTGTTGCTGATTTTCAATGCGGTGTGACACATCGCGTCTGACGACGTGTTTGTCTTTGCTTCTTCTTGTTCTTTCACTTGAAAGCGCATTCCGAGCGCAATCGATCACATCTTCGCGATTTGACGACCATCCGCTTGCTCTCGACCTCCGACGAGAGGGGAATCAGCTGGTTTCTTGGTTCTCGGTGTCTTCGGGTTGAGTTTGTCGGGAAGATCCCTCCCTCTCTGGAGCCATGAGATGTTTTGTCTTTGATGAAAGGTGCTGCTTGAGGGTTCGATAGAAGAAAAGCAAACAGCAGGTAATAGAAAGGGGAAAAAGGGGGAAAAGGATGAAGAAAATTCTAGAGTTGACTACGGTAAGAACATCGCGTCCCCCACCTCCAAACCACAACCAGACCAGATAAAACAAACTCTCGGATTTGATGTTCATACCACAAAAAAAAAACGGTCAGTCGTTTCAAGATCATCCGGCAAATGACAACTCTGACAAATTTGGTATTCATTTTTTTATATTAAATGGTACTCCGTTTTTGTTTTTTTTTGGTTTTTTTTGCTGGTTTTTTGTTTTGTTTTGGTGGAACAAAAGGAACCGGCCTGTCTGCACGAACATTTTCGACACTGCAGACCAGTTGACAATTGTGGATCCAACCAAAGCAGCCATGGATAATCTGAAAGATCTGGTCATTAAGACTCTTGAATCGAAGGGAGTCCTTGGGAGGCTCAAGGCGGAGCTGCGATCCAGCGTGTATAACGCCATCCAGGCAGAAGCCGACACCGAAAACATCAAGATTGCGCCATCGGAGCGCGCACATGCTCTCCACAGCGATGCAGACGCTTTATTTGCAGCTCAAATGATTTCCGAGTTCCTGGAGTTTTTCGGGCTTCAGTTTTCCAAGAGCGTATTCCTTCCAGAGGTTTCGATCAAAACGGAAAATACTCTCTCGGCAGATGACTGTCGAAAGCAGCTCGGTCTCGATCTGGCTTCTCCCAGCACACAAACCGAGCCTGTCCTGCTGTCGCTCATGCATGCATACAGAAATCTTAAACAGTATCGGTATGCTGCGAACGAGGATGAAGAATTTCAAATGTCGGACGATGAGGAGGGAAAGGGGAAGTCGAAGAGCAGCTCGGCAATCAGCACTGGTATTTCTGCCGCTCCTTCGGCTGCTGCGGTTCTTGCTGCAGCTGGAGTCACTTCCTCATCCGAAAACAAGACAAAGCCCTCTGTGGTCGGCCGCAGAGGTCATCACCAACGGTCTATCTCCGATGCAGACGTGGTGCTAGATGATGTCCAGGTCGAGGACGATACACCGGCTGGCAAGCCGAATGTCGTTTCTGGCAATATCTCTTCGTCTTCCTCTACATCCCCATCTTCTTCGGCCCCAAAGCCCCACCACACGGTTTCGTTTGCGGTACCTTCGACCCGTTCTTCTACGTACGCAGTCAATGTGGACGACGACGGTGATGATGATGATGATGATGCCGAAACTGATGAAGAAGACGAAGTTGACGAGGTGCTGTCTTCGCCGTCTCCTGCAGTGCAGAATAGCGGTAACAACAACAACAATAACAACAACAACAACCATCTTGCCAGTGGTGTCAGCAACTCGAACAACGGCACAAACACAAACAACAATGCTGCTGTTGGTGGATCTTCACTGCTGTCTGGCGGTCTTTCCCACTTGCCTCCTTCCGGCAGTTCAAGCAGACCTGCTTCTTCTTCTTCTTCTTCTTCTTCTTCTTCCGGTACCGTATCTGAATTGCCTCCCATTCGCGCAGGACTTAGTAAGTTGCCGCCATTGGGTGCTACCTTGCCGCCGCTGTCTGGTGCATCGTCAACTCTTGCTCCAGTCGGCACCTCTGGCCCTGCATCCTTTACTTCCTCGTCCTCCGTTTCCTCGACTCATGGCACGTCGACAGACGATGATGAACACGGCCTGTCGGATACAGTGCGAAGACAGCCCCCTGTCTCGAGGGCTACAGAGCCTGTAGTGGTGCCGGAGACCTTGAATGCGTCTTCTAAATCAGCAGATGACGATGCACACAGATTGGCGGAAATTGACCGGAAACTCCTCCGTCTTGGAGCCTCTACTGGTGACAACGAGTACTCGGACAATGAGTTTGAGGATATCTCCGAAGAAATCCCCTCAGATGCAGAAGTTGTTGATGACGATGATGTTCCGGTAATTCGTCAGTCTCGGAGAACGAACGGGAGCGAGGAGAGCGTTGATCAGTCTCGAAGTGTGTTGGGATCTTTCACCGATCGGTCCGTTGATGGCTCTGAATTGCAGCATCTTGACCATCTTGAGGATGTAGAGCGCAGCGCCAGCGTCGAATCGGAGTCTTACAGAAAAGAGGATCCGGAAGATGACGATGATTATTTCTAACAGAGGCGAGTCTTCCATTGCGAATATGTCTCTCGTTTACTGCCGTTGCCACTTTATTGCGATATGATGAAGCAATCTAAAAAGCACACGTAAACAAGCACACTGCCACGCGCCCACGCGCGTGCGTTGGTTTTCTTCACAGCTCCGTCCACACGATGCCCGATTCGTTTCGCCCCATTTTGACCATGAAATCCCTATACATATGCCGCCGCGTTGCATTCTCGCACAGCGACGTTCATTCCATTTCTTTATTTTTATTCTTATTGTCCATGCAACGTAACATCTATCTTAAGAACGTCTCTCATGCCGAGGGGCGTGTTGCGGCCCACCCTCTTCCCAATCATGCTATGCATGTTGTTGGGTCGCAGCATTGATTATGGGTGATCAGCGATGATTCTCCCGTGGTTAGTGTTCAGTGTAGGCGTTCTGCAGCGCAAGTGACTGCTTGTTGAGTCACTCCCTCTTCACTCTCCACTATTTACTCAAAATCCTTATGAATGAAGACAAAAAGGCAACTCCAATGGGCAGTCCATTCTTTTCGCACTGTTTTACTTTTCATAACTTTTTCTTTCACTTCTCTTCTTTTTTCCAGATGAATGAAATTGATGGTTCATAAAATGAATTCTATTGGAGGAAGGGGAGGATTCGAAAGTGTGAACACGAGAAGAACAACAGGAGGAGGAAGAGGACTGTTAAAATCCTCCTCGCATAAACTCCCTCCGAATCGCTTCCACAGCATCAACATCCGCTTCGTGCTGGGCCTCCAGCTTCTCCAAATCCGACATAAAATCCAAATTGTTGCCGTTCCTGGAATACGCTGACGGTTCCTCATATTCACGTCTCTTTGCCTTGGGCTTTGGAACATTCCTTGCAAACTCAAGAGCTCGTTCTCGTGCATTCTTCTCATGCTGCGGTGGCTCAGGTGCTCTCCTCTTGGCCTCGGCTGGAGATGGCGCAGACGCAACATTGTACGCGTGTACTCCTCTCGCATACTCTCGCATTCGCTGTACTTGTTCTTGTTTCTTCTGCAGCTCTTCATTCTGCAAATCTGGCCCAAGGCTACCGAGCTTGATTGGAACGTTGATGTTCCGGAACGACTCTGCCGTATAGGGCTTGTACATCACGTTGCGTGGAGGCTTCCTTGAAAATGCAAGACGCTCTTCCTCGCTCAAATTTTCTACATCTCGCTCTTTTGGAGACTCTGTCTCTGACTGCTGACGTCTTGTGGACACAGATCTTGCAGAGCCGGCGTCTGCAGATCTTCCTCGAGGCGGTACAGAAGAATGGCGTCTGGAAGACTGCTCGGTCTGCGGCTTGCCATTCGAACTGCTGGGAGTCGCCCTCTGGGTTGCATATTGCGTCGCATACGAAGATACTATCTGATCGCCTTCTTCATGTTGCGGAATTGAGCGGGACTGTGACTGTGTTTGTCGCATATGTACAGGCGGCGCCTCCTCGAAGAAATCAATCTTAGAAGGTCTGCTTTGTTGGTGGACAGGAGACAACGAAGAATTCTGCGAGCTTGGCAAGCTCGCAGCCGCCGATGCTGGGGCTAAACGGTTGTATCCGTAACTCTGATGGCCCGGCGGCGGAGGAAGCTGCTGGCTATGCTGGAATTGAGAAGAGATGCCGCCTTGAGACACCGTCCCTCCATTTCTTGCACCCCAGGAAGGCTCATACTGCCCAGGGACAGCCTGCGGCACCGAAACGGGTTTCCGCACTGCGCCTCCCGCAGGATGACTCAAAGTGGAACCAAAACCATAAGCAAAAGGTCCGGTAGAACTTACATTCTGAAACGAGGTCTTCGGAGAAGATGGGACCATCGAGAGACCACCTGCTGGTGATACTTGAGAAGCGGACGTCGAGCTGCCATGCCCAAAACTGCCCAGGTGGTGATGGCCCGAGGTCGTTGAAGACTGGTCAAGTATCGACGGGGGAGCTTGGGATTCGAATTCTGCTAGCTCTCTGGCAGTCGGTCTTCCTCGTGGAGGGGCTGACCGAAGCGGATTTGATGCAGCAGACGGCGCCTTCGGACTCGTACTTCCTGGCCATCCAGAATTATTGAAACTCCCGTGAGAAACCGTTTGCACATATGATGCTTGATGTGGTTGCTGGTGTGCAAAAATCGAAGCAGGACTGGGCTGCTGCACCTGGTAAAAAGGAACTGAGGAACTCGCTGTCGGCTCCGCGTTCATGACAGGTTGCGGAAATGATCCGGCATAAAAAGCAGAATGGGAAACGTGAGCCGACGAACCATCGATCGGATTATAGTAAGAAGAGTGTTGTGATGGAAACCGCGACTGCGGCTGTGGTTGATATGACGAAGTAAACGACGTTGGTCGGGAGGACGACGAAGCCGGTATGAGAACTGAGCCAGTAGAACTGGGAGCAGGCCCCGACCCGGACGAGAGCCCTTCTCTCTGTACAATTGTTATGCGATCTTTAAACTGTGCAAGATAGGAAAGTAAATAACGGGAAAAGTAGGACAACGGAAAACAAACAAAAACTAAAACGGAGGAAGAGCCATACATGTTCGTGAAACGCGGAGTTTGGTTTTGGGCCCGGAGGTGGCTTGACGTTGCTCATATTGATCCAGATGAAATACGAAATGTCATAATATCTCCAAGGAATTGCGCGGGGATGGATGAGATGATTAGCGATGGGGTATGCCAAAAACAATTACGATGCTGATTGAGAAAGAAGAAGAAGGCAGGGAGTGTGAGAGAGTGAAACAGAGGTTGATGGATTGGGGGAACACCGTTTTTTGTTTTTTCTGTAGCATCACGAATGCAGTCTCAATTGGATTTCATCATAGGGGGCACACATGGCGGTCATCACCACATGCATCGGGGGTGTTGGCGTGCTGGGGCGAGTCCATCCGCCGAAAATCTTTTCTTGTTTTTTATCTTACCTTCTGTTTTGGTGCTGTTCTTTCGACGTCTGCTTGTTTGTTTGCTGCTGTCTGCTTGGAGAGCGCGCGAGAGAGAAAGAGGTGTTAAGAGAATATGGCATTAAAGACTGCGTTGTACGATTTGCATGCTGCGAGCAGCGCGACGTTTATTGAGTTCTGCGGATACATGCTTCCTGTTTCATACAAGGGGTTGAACATCCCAGCCTCTGTGTTGCATACACGTGCAGCGGCGTCTCTTTTTGATGTTTCCCACATGGGCCAACTTCGGATCCACGGAAAAGACCGAGAGGCATTTATTGAACGGATTTCTGTGGCAAATATGAAGGCCGTGAAGAACGATTCCGGAACCTTGTCTGTGATGCTCCGCGAGGATAATGCAGGAATCCTGGACGATACGATCATCACCAAGCGTGCAGACGTGATCGAAATGGTTGTGAATGCTGGATGCAAGGTGCAGGATATTGCACACATCAAAGAGCAGGTTTCCAAGTTCAAGGGTGATGTTCAGCTCGAAGTCCGTGAAGGACAGTCTCTTGTGGCCCTTCAGGGACCGTTCGCACACCGCTACTTGAAGCCCATTCTGGAGTCGGCAACTGGTGCGCCTGCCCTTGAAAAGGTGTCCTTCTTGCAGTCGTTCATCACGACGATCCCAAGGTTGGACAAGAATGCCAGGATCACCGTTTCGCGTCTTGGATATACTGGTGAAGACGGCTTCGAGATCTCGGTTCCGGACAAGTTTGTCAATCAGTTCTGTCAGATGCTGCTGGATGCAAAACTCCAGGATACGAGTGCAAAGGTCGAGTGGGCTGGGCTTGGCGCACGGGATGTGCTTCGCCTGGAAGCTGGACTTTGCCTTATGGGTCACGACATGAATCCTGAGATCAATCCTTGGGAGGCAAATCTTGGATGGCTGATTGGAAAGCGCAGGCGTCAGGAGAAAGGTTTCTTGGGAGATGCAGTCTTGTTTGGAGAACAGGCACAGCCAAAGCAAATCCGCGTTGGACTTGTTGTTGATGGCATGCCTGCACGTGAGGGTGCTGTCATCCTTGGAGAAGGAAACGGAAAGATTACCTCTGGATGCCCGTCTCCGTGTGCAAAGTTGAATATTGCAATGGGATATGTGGATACCAAGCAAGCAGTTGCGGGGACTAAATTGAAGGTCCAGGTCCGCAACAAGGAATTAGATGCCGTCGTCACTGAAATGCCGTTCGTCCCTACTCGCTACTATCGTGCACCAAAAGAATAAATGATAAAGACTGTGTGCGCATGTGTGTTTCTATCAATGTCAAGATCAGGGGTGATCGCTCATTGCTTGCTCTCCAGCCCGTCTATGTATTGTGCCCCTGCAAACGCAGATCCGAAAGCTGCGGCATCACTGGCTTGAAATCTGGACTGGCAAACCACTGAATCAGCGCAGAAAGCGCAAGAACGATTCAGGAGGCAGAACTGGCTCCTCAATGCTCCCAGGTTGCAGCGAGGGGAAGTCCCTGTGAAAAACACTGAACTGAGATTCTCGATCGAGCGTATCAAGGTACGGCTTCAGGAAGGCTGCTTGGCACAGCTGGAATCTGTCCAGCATCGCACCGTGCAGTGCAGTTCCCTTTGTTCTCAAAAGCGCGGCTTGAAGATGTACCAGTCGAGGAGATTTGGAACGCATGATTTCTTCTGGAGTCATTCTCGCGCACACCATCACATCGTGAATGCTATACTCATACGATTCGTGAAATGTCCGCTCATGAGTGTACAAATCGAAGGGAGGAAGAACAGCATGAGCAGAAGGCCGAAAAAAAGACAGGAACCATAAGTAAATATCCTTCATTGTACTGTGTTAGTTGCATGAATGCAATGCCGAACACGGCAATTGGCAACCAGAAAAGCGATAAACGGCCAAACTCGGAAAGAAAGAAAAGACGTCAAGCCAACAATAATAATAATAATAATAATGATAATGATAATAACAATAGTAATAATAATAATCATTGAGGACGCATGAGTCTATTCTCAGCATCGCTGGTTCCCAGCGAGCTTCTGACGGAAATTGGCTCTCATTGGCACTATTGAAATGCTGCATAATAATCGATCGATCGTGCGAATAAACAGGCGTCTAGGGGCAGCCGGGCAGGCCCCAGCACACACAAGACGCAAACAAAATCCGAGAGGGAGAGGATTCAACAAAAAAGAATGTGGCTGAGGTCCGGACGCCTAGAAGGGAAAATCATCTTTTTCTTGTTCTTCGTCGGCAAGCAGAAGCTCTTCGTCAACTCCATCACAGTATTTTTCAAAGTACATATTTCTCCAAGCATTTTGAATGCGGCGGGCAGCTCTATTGCGCTCGTTTTCCTTTTCACGGTGCACATAGTCCGAATTCTCAATGTCGGTTTTCTTCTTGATGAGATCAAGAATCATCAGGCCTTCCGAGGCTTGTCTTTGCACATGCCTGTCTCGCTTCAGGTCTTCCTCTTCAAAAATGCTCTGCAGGATTTCTTTTTTGTGCTTGCGAACCAAGTATCCTCTAAACACTGCTTGAATCCGGACTGCGGGATCAAGATGCTTTCGATCGGCAGCACATCGTCGGGGTACGACGCCAAGCGTCTCAAGATACTGCCGGGCTTTCAAATGTTCCGTGTCTTTGAAATTCATAGCAGGTGTGTGTGTGTGTGTGTGTGTGTGTGTTTTTCTTGATCTTTTGGCCCACCTTCAAATTTTCGTGAAAAACATTCATGAACAGTGAGTGCAACATTGTTTTTTTGGTTTGGTGTTTTTGCTTTTTGTTGCTTATTCAATTATTTTTTTCCCGCACTTCACCCTTTACCAGGTAATATTCCCGACATTTCTCTAATGTGCAGGCGCTATCGTACAACAATTTGATGAAACCGTCACCCAGGGGGGAGAGAGGAGTTTCGAGAATCTTTCGAAATCTGCATTTCTAATGTATTGCAGTTATGGCGTCGTCGGCTCTTGAGTTCACAGCAACGGTCCAATCGACGATGTCCGGAACCACTTTGAAGAGGTCAGCTGTGGAAGAACCTTGTTTAGCTATTGATCCTTGGTTCGCTGAACCGGAGACGGTGCAAAGGATTGTGCATCGTCTTGATTCGTGTCGCCAGGTTATGGAAAAGTCATCCCGCAGCAAGGAATATCACTTGATTTACAATGCGTGCGTTACTGTAATGGATTTGTCGAAAGTTCTGCTTGGCAACGGAATGCCTCATGTTGCCGTTCCGTATGTTGGGTTTGCAATTATGATGACTGAAGCAACCATCTCTCTTGCCTCCGTCCGCTATCTTTCTTTTCGGGTGAGATTGTATGGAATTATGTCACGATGCCTTTCGGCAGCGGGACATGTGACCCATTCAAGGAAGTGTCTGGAAAGATGTCTACAAAAGATCGATTGGCTGGACAAATTGGAGCATTCCGACCGCATTCCCCCTCCTCCGGAAACTGATCGGTCTCTTGCGCGTGCAAGAGAAGACGTGAAGAGATATATGTCCGAGGAAACAGCAAAGAAAGAGAGGGCGATCGAAATTGCTTTCCGAGAGAAATCTGTCGACAAGCTGAAGAGCTTTGGAAGTTCGACGCTGGTGGATTTGCTGGTTTCTGCAGTTGGTAATATGACTTACGTCGACGCACTGGGTGCAAAGGAAACCGTGGATGTTGCTCAAGAACCGAAAGAAAAGATGGGTGAAATCTTGGCTTTCGCGGAACAACTGTGCATGGCCTCTACTGTTCTGGGACAATCGAAGGGCAGATTGTGTTCCGAGTTAGCGCTTCATTTGTACAAGAACTTCGCAAAGAAAGCGTACACTTCTTATGTGCAGAAAAGAGATTTGCTGTACAAACAACATGGAAATGTGGATCGCGTTGCCGGGCAGGAGATTGTTACGTCGGTGCTTCACAACATTGCTCGTGCTCTCATTTCTTCGCGTTGTTTGGATTACATTTTATGCGGACAAATCATGATGCAATCTTGCGCCATGCTGATTGAAAACAAGGAATCTTCGATCGCTTCTAAGCTTCTTATTTCAACTGCATCTTTCTTGTCTGACGCAAGGGCCCGCTTAAGTCAAAAGCGGTTTATACAAGATCGTGTGCGGACAAGAATGCTGTACGCTCTGCAGGCAGATTGCGTGGAAATGACGAATTTTGTGCACATGTACTGCCTTGGAAAATCCGTGCAAAACATGGATGGCATTCACAAATCGGACGCGTTTGCGCTGCAAATGGCTCGCGCGATGTCAACTGGAAAGTATCCGTTATCTGTGGACTTCTGGCAATCCAATATCCCACTAGAATTTGCGAAGCGGGCTGTGTCTAAAAGATTTCTCCGTATTTATATTCCTCTGCGGTTTGTTGCGAATCTCACGATCCACACGCTCTTTGTCTATTGGAAGAAGATGCCGACGGTGATAAGTGTCTATGACGTGTTTCAAACTGTGGATATGGATCAACTGCGGCAGTCCTTTGCGGGGAATTATTCGGAAGCATATGTGGACGTCTTTGATCGATTGCAAGAAAACGGAGAGTATGCCTTCGCATTTCGCTCCGACCAGGAACGCGATCTCGGGAAAGCTGAAGGGACACTGTTCACTGTCGATCCCGTCCATCCATTTGCGTGGGAATTTTCAGCATTGCGTCGAATTACGGGTGTTCTTTCTTATCAGTTTTCCGAAGACAAGACAGCACAAAACAAGGGCAAGTGGGCGAGCCTTTTGACTTGGGCCCTGGATGCCTCGGTCATGATCGATGCTCCTTTGATGACATTGGAAATAGCGTCAAAAGTGTATCAGTCGTTCATTCCACTTCTTGTTGGACGACAGAAGCCGCCTGCTCTCTTCAAACCCTTTTTGTCCCTTTTTGTTGTTTTGGCAAATCAACTTCCAAACTGGGCAAAATACCGCCCGGATTCCCAGAGATTCATCGCAAAGGTCACTTACGAACTGCTCAGCTTTGCCGAGCAGAATAATGAAACGGTTCTCCTGAAGGACGGAGTGCTTGAGCCGTTTCTGAAGTATTCCAAGGTGCCCACTGCATTCGTGAAGCAACGGGAGATAGATAGATTGTTGACAGTGTACTCTCCTGAAAACGTCAAGGGGGACCTGGCTGGGGATTCCGTTCTTGCTGCTGCGATCGAGTTGAGTGCTCTGTTCCGGAGGAAGCAGTTCGCCGATGTTCTCAAAAAAGTAGTTGCAGTTTCAAAACTTGTGCAGCAAGTGTTTGCCAAGTTCTCTGAAGAGAATAAGGTAGACATTCCGCCGCGTATCGACAGCACAGATGCCTCTGTGTTGACTGAACAAGCAAAGAAAGTCATCTTCTGCGCGTTGAAGATTGCACGAAAACGTCGAGCATTAAGAAAAGCACGGTCGGACTTTGTTCAGGATGAGTTACCGTGGCGTGCACATCTGGAACTTTTGCGAGCGCTCTCTCTGAAGTCTATTTACGACCAAATTGTTGCTGGTGCGTTCGTCAATATCGATGAGGTTGCAAATGCAGCAGCCCCTAGAAAAGATGCGAAGAAAGAAGCGCCGAAGAAAGGCGCTGCACCAGAACCTGTTGCTGAACCTGCAGTGGATTTGAATGATGCTATTCCGTTCTTGAAAATAACAGACGCGACGCAACGGCGAGAATGCATGCAAAAAGAGGTCATCGCATCGATTGGAAAAGCATGTGAACTTGCACATAGATCAGGAGCTTGGATGCTTGGTCTGGATGCAGCCCTGCATTGCCTGCAGTTCGGTATGGTTACGAAGCCAATTGCTCGGACAGTTGTCGAGATCTTTCGTTCTCACGCTGTAGAAGCTGCACAACTCGGAATTGACCGAGAATTTCCCCTGCTATTCGAGAATGTTGGAGATGATTCCTTGACTTCTCAATTTAACGAGTTGACAAACAACCGATTTTGCATAAGAACCGATGCACCAAAGTCTGAGATTTTGCTGGATAAGGCACGGAAAAGAGCCTCCATTCCTGATTATGATGCGGCCATCCGGGTTTCTCGTGAACAACATGATATGGATTCATTGATTTCCGCGCTCTATGAAGTTGCAGAATTGTGTTTGAAAACAGCAGACGCCGCCAATGCCGATGCAGTGCGAAGAAGATCGTTTTCGTACTTTAACGACTGCCTTGATGCGTGTTTTGCGCGAGTGAACGTTTTAGATGCGGTTTCAAAGACCCCAAGCATCTTGGAAGGAAAGATCGTTGATCCGAAACACGTGTCCTACGTTATTCTGTCCTGCTCGCGATTTTTGTTCGGTACCAGCAACATTGATCTTATACAAGCAGCCTGCTTGACGGCGTGTTGGACAGCTCGCAAAATGCTCTCGCACCATGTGCACACCGTTGCAGATTTTGCGCGGTTTGTGTGTGTTGACTCCCCGCCGGGTGTGGCGATTCTGGATCCGAAATCGTTGGTTTGGGGTGGGAAATTGATTATTCAGTTATCAGTCGCCTTTGGGCAATGGATGGACGTGCTACCTCTTCTTTCCTTTTGTGAGTATCTGTCTGTCTTCCATCTGCGAGATGAGAAGATGGTCACTTTATTTCGGCGATGGAAGACGAAGGTGTCGCAAGAACTGGATGTCGAAGTCGTCAACTGGAACAAAGTTCAGGATTTCGAAACTTCGTTCCTTGTGGATTACGCAATGCCTACTGGGGATGATCCTCTGTTGACGACGGAACACCCAATGCAATCTCTGGGTTGCCGCATTCGTCGAAAGTATGATGATGCTTTCCAATGCTTGTCTGATCAGCGAAAAGAAGATTTCTTTGCGGCTATCGATCCTCTCATTCAAATTTGTAAGGATGCACAGTACTCAACAATGCATCGAATGGCAAGTTTGTTGCGAGGCTACGGTGCATACTTTTTCAATGGACAAGTTGATGCAGAACTCTCGCAATATATGGATCCGTCTGCATGGACATTACTGGGGAAGCGGTCGTCTGTGTCGACAGTTGCTCTTCGTCCGCTTGATGACATCAGGATTGCATTCCTTCTGAATCGTTACGATGAGGTTGAAAGACTAGTTGGTCGCGAATTTCTTCAAGAGGGTGTGCAGCGAAATGGCTATGCGTTGGTTGCGGCCCTAGTGTTGCAGGGCAAGGTTAAGGAAGCGCTCACCATCGATACCAGGTTCCTGAATCGATCTGCCGGAACTCTTGCAATGCTAACGAACTCTTCGAAGGAAAAATGGAATCTATTTTCCAGGAGTGCGTTTTCTGGGTCGTTTCGAGCATCTTTGCAGGTCCAGAAACGTGTGGAAAACGCTGGTGCTGGAAAGGATGCCAAAACTGCAAAACCACCCGCCGGCAAGAAGGATGAGAAATCCCTCCCAGCTGTGGAAGAACCGAAAGACACGGAAAAAGATGAATTGTCCTTGTTGGGCCCAGTTCTCCGTCTTTCAGTTGCGCTAAATCACTGTTCCAAGAATAGTTTCCACCGTCGTCTGTTGCGTATGATATTTGCTGAACTTGCCTTTGTTTATGGCACTGCGGAGAATCTTCGACACAAGGGTCGTTATTTCCTCTTGCGTAGCATACTGCATGCACAGCAAGAATATGATTTGCTATTTGGCGGAAAAGAAGATGAACTTTCCAAAACACTGACTTCTCTGGACAGTTGCCCAGAGTCTGTGAAGCAGTACCTAAAAGGTGTGGGTTTGAACATGGATTCCTTGTCTGTGATGCACTGCTTTTCACAGATTTATCGAGAGTTTGAGATTGGTGCGACGGACTATGCCAGACGGGAGCCAGTGCTTGTTGAAATGCACCAGTGGCTTCTGAAACAGAATGCAGGGTATGCGTCGTTGCTCTGTTCTGAAGTCACCCCTTGGGAAGATCGGTCTGTCGAAATCGGATTTTGGGCGTCAACTTGGTACGTGTTGGACGAGGCTGATCAGGTATTGGCAAAGCATGCTCGGGGAATGTCGGCTCTGGAATTGAAGAGGCGGGAATCTCAGGGGTTTGTTGATGTGGTTCAGGGAGTTACCATACTTGCTTCGTACACCCATGCAGCTGATGCGGGACGGGTTGCGCAGCGGATGGTCGCTCTTCCGGATGTCCAGGCTCTGTTGCTTGCGGTTCGTTCTTGGCGTTATTCGTTTGCAATGAACGGCCCGGCAAGTCCGTTGACAGTAGAGAAGTACGCAACAGTCGCAAATGCCTTTGTCGACTGCTTTGCAGCCGCGTTGGACTGCGAGATTTCGTGGTGGACAGAAAAGCGCATCGATTTGTTTGAAACGTTGTTTGATGCAGAGCGGGGTTCTGTTTGGGTTGATACGGACCTCCTCATCCTGCTACTTCGCTGCCTCGGTTTTTCAACTGCATCGTAGGGGGGATGGTTGTGTTGCATCGACCTTCGGTTTACGTTTTTTGTGGGCTCTTTGTGCAGGAGGGGAGAGTTGTTTCTACTTGTGTTCTGTTTTGATTCGGCCTTGTAAACTTTTTCTGTTTTTTATACCTTTGGTTTTGGTATTGTTTGGCCTTCGTTGCCATTCGCGCTCTCCACGCATCGATCATTTGTTGGCGCTTTTATGGAATTCAGCATCAACATTCGCTCGATTGACAATGGAGATTGCGCAACAGAGAATCCCTTCCTCCGCGATTGTGAAACCAATCAAGAACTTGAGCCATTAGCTGACCATGATCAAACGCCATTGAAGCTTGGAATGCGGAATCGAGAGCTGTGGAGATTGGTATCAAATGAGCAGAAGCTGCATCATCCGCACCTGCTAGCGAAGAAAAGTCAGCGACCGAAACAGCATAACAAATCGTAACCGTATGCTTTCGAGGATCTCGTCCTGGATTTCCACGAACCGCAACCAACCCGGCGTTGCATCCGTGAACGCTGCACTCTTCTTCCAACTCCCGGACAGCAGCTGCTTCTGGGTTTTCACCGTAATCCACAAATCCTCCAGGAAACGCATATGCTCCGGCATGTGGTTCTCGTCCACGTCGGATCAGCACAATCTCATCGACTTCGCACTGAGGATGAAACCCTGCTATTCGAAACACTGCTGCATCCACAGTCAGTGCTGGATTCCGGAAGCACATGGGAGGATTAGGAACCGGTTCCGTTTGCGACATGTCTGCGAATCCCCGACTGCACCCAGGCACTTTGTCAATCTGCACGAGACGACCCCGAACCACCGACAGTCGCTTTTTCGTTTGACGACCTCAGACGGTCTTCTATAGATGTTCGGTGCGGCGAACGAATCCTGTTGACATTTGTCGATCGCGGAGCTGCAAAGTCTTGCAAGAATCCTCGGCCACCCTTTTTTATCTTTTCTTCTTTTTTTTCTCTTTTTTTTTTTCTTTGGCAATGAAGGACGGCGCACACGAATTGTAGCAAAATGCTGCGTGAGTCTGGAAACGTGAATCAATATCGCGTCGAAAAGCTTGCTCCTGACGTTAAGGAAAAGACGCCAACCCTTCGAACGAAAGCAGAAGCGCTGATTTGGGTCTGTGTTGCGATTGCGTCGTGGTACATATTTGCTCCATATGATCGAACAATTCGAAGAGGCCATTACGTTGCATTTTTCCTGTGGTCCGGGCTTGCGCTGCTTGCTATTTCGGCAGGTTTATTTGCTCATCTTTCGCTGATTTTTGCAAGACATCCAAGTGAAAACGCTACGAGATCTCATCCATATCTGGTGTATGGTACTATAGCGACGTCGTTCGGAATGACAATGTGCCTGATCATTGGACTATGGCCTGCGCTGACTGTTTTTGGGCCCGTATTCCTGTTTCTCAATGCAATGGGATTCATCCACATATTCCCACTAATACCCGACTGGGGACGATGGCTGTCCAGTGGGCGGACAAGGAAACCCAACAGACTGTGACCAATCAATTGTATTTTTCACGGAGATTAAAAAGAGGGGAGAGGTTGCACCACAGAAGATGTTGAAAACCGAGAGGGAAACGGTGTCTTGAATTCAATAAAACAAGATGACACAAAAATCTAGCACTGGGTACCGGGAAGGAAGAACTTGGCGGTCAGTTCGCTTTTCCGAAACAAAAGGTCAATGTTCCTTCGTGTTCCCTTTTCCCAGTCTACGGAGGACACCTTAAGCAGTCCGTCCACATCTCTTGCATATCCCGTTGCCAACGGGCTTACTTCAATAACCGTGTCTGAAAATTGAGCTGCGATTGCGGCAATCTTGGCGCCTTCTGGCAACGACGAATGTACTAAAACGCAAAAACCACCTTGAGGCATGGGCTCACGGTTACTGAAAAACTGGTGAGCCAGCACCGGCTTGTCATCGACTAAAGCATTGAAATCGTCAACAATCAAATACGATCTGTACGTACCATTCCGAAGACAGCATATTTCGCTGGGCTGAGGCACCCTGTATGCGGCAGGGCGCTGTGACAGCTTTGCATATGGAGGTGCAACAACATTGTGGAATGGAACCTCTGGGAAATCAGTGGAACGAAGAGGGACTGAGGATTCGGATCCGGAAGACGCATGAGAGGCGGAAAGTACGTCCACATAGACGACAGCGGAGGAGTCAAAAGGGATTCCTAATTTCCGCTGCAGTGTCGTAAAATGCAGAAATGAGTGTTTGAGCCCCGCTACGGCTGCCGAAGGGAAGGATGCGGCGGAAGGAGAAGCGGGAAATGCCTTCAAGAAAAACGACAGGACGTGTGATAGAAGGAAGGAGGCATCTTCATTCGCGCTCGTCTGAACAATCAAAATCCTGGAATTTTCATGCAACGGAAGAAAGGGTGTCAGGGTGTCAAACATTTGTCAGTTCTGCAATGACGATAGCCTCGCTCAAAAATTCTTCAGCGAAAGCAATGTTGATAAAATGGAGCAAGAAGCCGGGGATGGTTGGTAGCTTTGTGTATTTCAACCATTGAACATCGAACAAAAAAAAAACATCATACCGAGAGTTTGTTTTATCTGGTCTGGTTGTGGTTTGGAGGTGGGGGACGCGATGTTCTTACCGTAGTCAACTCTAGAATTTTCTTCATTCTTCCCCCTTTCCCCTTTCTATTACCTGCTGTTTGCTTTTCTTCTATCGAACCCTCAAGCAGCACCTTTCATCAAAGACAAAACATCTCATGGCTCCAGAGAGGGAGGGATCTTCCCGACAAACTCAACCCGAAGACACCGAGAACCAAGAAACCAGCTGATTCCCCTCTCGTCGGAGGTCGAGAGCAAGCGGATGGTCGTCAAATCGCGAAGATGTGATCGATTGCGCTCGGAATGCGCTTTCAAGTGAAAGAACAAGAAGAAGCAAAGACAAACACGTCGTCAGACGCGATGTGTCACACCGCATTGAAAATCAGCAACACGATGCGCACGTGAGAATTGCACATGCGGTGTGCAGCGCCGCCGACCACATTCTGTTTCCTCCAACGTTCATTTATTGAATGTTGAATCGATTGGGGAATGTGTTGGTTGCGATGACTCTTTGATGCAGAGTTGGTGCTCGTTCCGAATTGGATCTGTCTTCGGTGACAGCTTCGCCGATGTCGATCAACAATTTTAAAAAAACAAAACAAAACTGAAAGAACGTGGGTTTGCCGGACTTTTCTACGAACAGACAGATGCTGGCTGCAGGCAGCCGAGAAATGTGGGATGCAGAATTACGCAGCTTGTTTTGCCACCTGGGTCGCATTTTTCCGTGATCGTGACACGCTCTTTGTTTGTTTGTTTTAAAATATACATTTCTCTGTACCGTCATTGGTTGGACATTTTTGCAATTGGAAGGTCGAATACAGGAAAAATGAAACGAGTTTCGGATCCTGCAGTATTACTGACAACTGCCAGAGGTCGTCCGTTCCAGGTTTCTTCAGTTCCGAATCTTCCTTCCCACATTTCGGTACTGTACCCAACGTCGTTTGCGATCCTCGATCTGAACATGGCTGCGGATGTTGGTCTTCGAAGCCAATCAATCAAGTCAGTGGATCTGTCTTCGCTACTTTCGCCTGCCGTGAACACTCAGTCAGAGGAAGCCCAAAAGCACAAAGTGTTTTCAAAAGTTCCGAAATGCAGCGCCTTCTTTGATTCTGCTTCTGATGTCGTGATTGCGATGTTGTCGTTTCCGTCACTGTTGCAATCGTTCGTGTTCATATCGTTCTCTATTTCGAGCAGTCAGTTTTCTCAGCCAAGTGTTATTCCGGCTGAATCTGTCAAGGCTGCGCACATGCACTGTTTCTTGTCGACACAATCAATGTTTGTTACGTTGACGCGGTCGAGCGTCGAGGTGTATGAATTCTCCTTTTCGGCGCAGGATGGTTCTCCATTGTTCCAAAAACGCCACGAACATGCCATTTCGGCTGTGGATTGGGATTCTGGAAGAACCGGCAATGGACCAGAAATGGTGGCGTCCGATTCTGCTGTATACATTCTCTTTGGAAACGTGATTCTCGCATACTTGGCGCAGTTTGGAGGAGTTCGAAGAATCATGAATGCGGTTTCTAAATCCATTTCTGATCCACGTCCGGTGCATGGGAAAGGAGAAGACTATCTGGCGATTGCCGTGGATCCCGCTGGTCAGTCTTTGGTTATTCTTCGAGAAACAAGTTTGTACTCATTCTGTCCAAGTGGCAGAGGTTCTGTTGGTTTCCGTCATATAGCGACAATATCAGGAATTGCTGGTATTTTGCATCCGAAGGAGGATGTGAACATTTTCTCTCTTCAGATGTGGGTTTTATCGAAGAATTGCATTGCTCTTGAAGTCGACAACTCCGTCTTGCACGTCCTGGATCTTTTGAATTCCAAAATCGTGCTCTCTCTTGTTTTGCCTGCTGAATCGCAGGTTCCATCGCTTCCAGCAGCCATGGGCCCTTCTTCGACATCGTCGTTGGCATCTGCAACGTATGGGTTGACGCGAAATGCAAGTTCTTCCAGCGTGAAGAACAACAACACTTCGGGACCGTCGGTGCATTTTGAGAAGCCGACGTCTCAATTGAATGTTTCTGGATCCCGAGTATTTATTCTTGATGCAACACCTCTGACAGACCGCCGATTAATCGTATCTTCGCCATATGGTCTTCTAGAGCTGCCACTGTCATCAATTCACCTGGAGAACGCAGTGTCCGATTCTGAAAAATGGTTCCGCATGTACGGGACTCCAGGAAATGATGGTGCAAAGGAAAAATTGAGTGTTTTTGCGACTCCGCAGAACCCTGCTCTCGAGTTTGCGTTTGCGAACACACCCGTCGCTATCGATACTGCAAATAAGCACGTCAAAGACTGGGTTGCCGTTCCACAACGCCGGTTCTATACTCCCCTAAACTTTGCTGTCTTTCCAGTTCTCAAAGATGCGGTTACAAAACAAAGCGCTCAGTTTGATGTTACAGTTGATGATCAGCAGAGGCTCCAAAATCGGAGCGACGCTGCTTTTGCAAATAACTCTCTGCACGATTTGCGTGCTCTTTTGGAATCGACAGTTGTCCGTTCTGCGTGGACACCGGAAACAGCGAATCCGTCGTGGAGACAGCCATTCTCGTGCATGTTATCTCCGCATTCTGAAGAGAATGTCTGCTCGGGTCGATTGATCTGGTCTTGGAGTCTCCTTGAACGCGTGTGGTCAAGACACTCTCCGCCAAAAGCAGCTCCATGGACTGATTTTTCTTCTGTTTCTTCAGCCGCCGATTTAGTTCGAGAAACCAAGCGTCTTATTTCTTGTGGACCCGAACACTCGTTTTCCATGATATCCGAGAGTCCAAGCATGGAGTCTCTGTTTTCAAAAGCACTGGCAATGTTATGGTGCGGATATATCCCTGTTGCAAGAATGTTGCTTTGTCCTCAGTTTGCCTCTGAGTGGGCGGAAATTGTAGAGATGAATAGTGATGCAGTGGCAAACGTGGACTTATTTTCTGTTGATCCGGACGTTTCTTTGAATCAAGATTCGTTGCTGGACTATCTGCAGATGTACATCAGCAAGCGTGAAGCTGGGGATCTCTCAGAATCTGAGCGGGATGCTATGGAAGCGCGCATGGTAGACATCGTGGGTAAGTGGAAAGGATTATAACAAAGTAGTTCGGCTCCACTGGCAACACACATTCGCCTGTCATATCAGTCATTGTAAAGATCGTTATAATTCGGGATCGCGAAGCCGCGCTGCCAAAGGACAGCTAGAACCTCTGGCTGAAAAACCTCTACGATGGGTCTGGTCATATGTTCGTTTCAGTTGATTCTGCTGAATGGCCGGGAAAAGGTGAAAACACAGCATGGCAATAAATGTACTTAAAAAAAACGAATGGCAGAAAAAGAAAAAAGGAGCACAGAGCTGCGTTTTCCAAACATCAATGCAGGGAAGCTCAGAGCGGAAGAAATTCACCAAACGAAGACGGGAAATTCAAACCAGTGAAACCGTGACTGACACGAGGAAAGGAGAGAGATAAGAATGCGTAAACACGAAATTACTGGTTGCAAGAGGTAAGCATCGATTCACAATGCAGAAGATCCAAGAGCAGGAAACCTCAAAACGTAAACAAAATGGCATGGAAATATAAACAACAAACCGGTGTGTGATCAGCTAGTCAACAGCATCCAACAGTTCTGAATGCATCGTCCAAAGGAGCTGAAGCAGACGTACGGCGCATCTATTCAGCAGCGAACTGTGAGACACCGGACTACATTCGCAGCAACATGAAATAGAATTGTGGTGGGAAGTCGTGCAAGCCAAATGTCCGTGAATCCCGGAGAAGCATCAAATGTCACATGCAAAGAATGCAAGGCGAGGCAGTGAACACAGTGAAAAAGCGCCGAATTTCCGTGAAGTTAACCATCTCCCGCGGTACCTATTGAGACAAACCCACTGGATAAAGAAGAAAGACGGAGGATGCAGTCACCTAGGAGCTCAGTATCATAAAATGGAATAGGAGGGTTTTTGCCAGAAAGACAACAAAGAGCTATCCAAAAAAAGGCTAAAGAGCAATCCTCAGAACAATAGCAGGGCGTTTGTAACGTCCGAGTCCCTGAAATTTATCACCTTGTCGGACGAAAGTTACAAGAATAAGAGACTTCACATGCAGCGACCTTGCCATTGCCTCGTTAAGTGTTTTTCTGAACGACGGTCTGCCAACAATCCCGATGCATTCAAACGGCAATCCACATTCAGAATCATTCTTCTTACTGCAAATCAACACTTGAGAACTTCTTACCTTAAATCTGAGTGTCCTCGAAATTCCAAATTTTTCATTCCGGAGATTTTGTTTGTTAGTACGGTTTGTCGAAACACAGTTGTTGCAAATCTCTGGTAATTGAGTTAACATCTGAAATCCCTTGTTTGTTGAATGCATCGCCGTTTGGCATGAGAGCTAGTTATCATCCCTTCGAAATATCGATTCGGATATTTCGCACTTGCACAGTCGATTTTGTTGCCTTCTTTTTCATCGATCTTCTTTCACGTCGCCATCGGCAGTATGCCGTTAATAAGCAGTCGATGTTGGAAGGGAACCGCTGTGATTGCGAGATGCGTCGACCACTGATGCATTTATTTCTTTGACTTTTCAATAAATGTCATCGATACGTGTACTTCGACTTGTTATCACATGACATCATGGAGCGGTGTAATTTCTATCTGCATCTGAATGTGTTCTCCGGATGCCACTTCCGAGTCATGAATCTGTCAGTAATTCCCAACTACAGACCTGACCTCTTTTAAATACTTCATTTCACAACGTATTTATTCTAGTGCTTCGATTCTCCCTGACCGTTTCTTGACGCATTTTTTCCATTTTCACAGTCACAGTGGTTCTTGTTCTATCGACAGTTCTTTGCACCCGAGAAGTTGCCATGTGTCTTCTTGTTGGTGACTATCTGTTTTCTTTTTGTTGGAGGGCTCTACTCTCCCTCCCACTGTTCCTGAGCATTCCATTTGAACGCTGCTTCCTGGTCGGTGTCGTTTGGCGGTGTTGATTCATTTGGTTTTGTCACATTTCCCGACATACACGAGGTTAGTAAGTAATCATTTCCTTTCCCCCCTGGCTGTACCCACTCCTTCCACAGCACCTTACAGATTCATTTTGCTGTTCCTGTGTCGTCCAGATTCCAGCCTCGTTGATGCAGCCGGTGAGTTATTTGCTGCGGTAATTCTGATAAGCTTTTAGAAGCAAAATTCATACTGGGCGAAAGCTTTTCGACAATCTTACAGAGTTACGTCTTCACGCTGTCTGGAAAAATTAGGGACTCTGATTTCGAGGAACAGCTGTCACATAGTCATTCAACCAAGCATCTCGGACAGAGAGATTGTTGGAATACCCGCTTTCAGAGAAGACAAAGCGCATAGGATCAAAAGTCGGAAAATTCATGCGGAGCTTTCCAGATGCATGCTGAAATTTTTTGCATTTCCCGCCAACGCATGGCGTGATCGGCGCTGATGGACATTTCTTCCGTTTTTGTCTGCTTGAGGTGCGAGATAGTTGAGTCGTTCTGTGCTAGAATCATGTGATCCTGCATTTTCCCGTTTCTCCCAAACAAGAATTCGTGGACAAGGAACACACCAACAGCATCACACAAATCACTCTGCATCTTCGTTAAGCATTTTTCATTTTTTGTTGATGTCCTTTCCAGAGCCCAATATGCGTGGATTAGCGTGTAGTTCTGATCGGACTGTGTCTGTTCCTTTCCCATCATGCGGGAAAACTGCATGGGATTATTTCCGAAGGATGGAGAAGATTGGCGAAGGTACTTTTTCTCAAGTTTTTCTTGCAGAAATGGAGCGTACCACAATGTTCGGACAGCCGCGGAAGGCAGCAGTGAAGGTTCTCCATCCGTTTTCTTCACCCGAGCGAATATTGACAGAAGTAGAGTTTTTGAGATTGCTTGGTGGAAAGGAAAACGTCGTGGCTCTGCTGCGTGCATTTCGACAATGCGACAATGTGATGCTTGTGCTGGATTATCTGGACCATGAAGAGTTCAAAGAACATTTTCTGTTCTACACAATAGATGATGTTAGAATGTATGTTTATGAGCTGCTTACCGCGTTGCGCCATGTACACAAACACAATGTTGTTCATCGGGATATCAAACCGAGTAACTTTCTTGCCAATACGAAAACCGGCCGATTTGGGCTTATTGATTTCGGCTTAGCACATGTCCAAGAACATTTTCCAGAAACAGATCTTCTCGTTGACATGAAATTGAAAAGAGTCCGACTGGATTCTTCGAGCTCTTCGTCGTTTTTTGCCAATAGCGCTACAGGTACTTCACCTCCAGTGTCAGCAATTTCTTCGTTGTTTTCAGGTTCCGCTTCCGGATCATCTTCCGTTTTCACGAAGAATACGGGAAACGCTGCGATTTTGCAGAGTGCAAAAGGAATTGCGACGGCGGCTTCCACCAAGCGACCCGTTTCTGCTCATCGAATGGCTGTTTCCAATCGATCGTCAGATGCAGAAGGATCCTTGTTAGATGTCCGTCCGTCTTGCAAAGCTCCGAGGATGGGAACCCGTGGATTTCGACCTCCAGAAGTCTTGTTCCGAGTTGAAAGACTCCACACGACTAAGATCGACATTTGGGCAGTTGGCGTAATTTTGTTGTCGATTGTCACCGCAAAGTATCCATTTTTTGTTGCTCCTGATGACCATACCAACCTCTGCGAGATTCATGCCCTTATTGGAACAGACAAACTGCGAAAGGCAGCAGAGGAAATGGGTGTTGACTTCAGGTCTTCGGACAGTTTTCCATCGCACTCCTGGAAGCACATCGTCTCGGATCTGCGCAAGCACGTTCGTGAGACCCCGCTCACGCATGCTGAGGCGTTGAATGACGATCTGTTGAACCTTCTCGCAAGGATGTTGGAGTGTAATCCGTTACGGAGAATATCCGCTGAAGAAGCGCTTCTTCATCCGTTTTTCACGCCGTATCTTGTGTCCGGCATCCAGTCTCTCGACCGCAATGCTGAAGCAACGTCTGAACATGATGCTCGTGCAGTTGACTTCTGAGCAGAATTGCTGCGGTGCCCTTGTGGGTGGGATCGGATTCTGTACTCGCAATCCTCGTGTTTGTGCAATGATAGTTTGAATGTCGAGGCATTTCACGTCGAATTCCGTTGTTCTTTCAACTCGCTGTATCGACTCGTCTTGGAAAAAAACCGCACGCTGAGTTTCTACGTTTGTTCTTTTCGTGAAGAAGGAAAAGTTAAATTCTTGCATTTTTAAATCATTCTCTTTTTGTTTATTAATCCACGACAACACGGTGATTTGAGAGTTTGTGATTTCCAGATAAATCACGATAGACAACAACTTGATGCTTAGAGTGTCGGTTCGTTTGCGGAGTATGCATGTCCAGCAGCAAGAAGTAGTTGACACCAGCAACAACTTGCGTTTCGGCGGATATGACTTCGTGTAGCGTGCCCTTGTAGAAGCTGTTCGAAGCCTGGTTGATCTGGTCGATAGCAAACAAGGCAGCAGCACGAACTCCAGGGTCATTCAAATCTGCCGGGCTCCGACCACCAGGCATTCCAGCAGAAGATCTTCCACTTGCTACATAAACGCAAAACACAACAAGCAACGCGACAGACAAGGTAATGAACTTCATTCTCTCAAACCCAATAACTGCTTCGTAAATGGTAGAAACAGAACGAAACAAAAACAAAAACAAAACAAAAATAATCTAAGCGGGCAGTTTCTCCGAGAATGTCTCTTTTTCCGACTTGTCAGAGAACCTGCAAGACGCCTCCCCCCGATTGTGTCGAACTTGCAGTGAATCGCCAATTGTGAATCGGGACATCCAAAAATACTTTCCTGGAGATAGGCTCGAGTCCTGCGACCTGCCTCCTGCTTAATCTTGGCTCTTTTGTTTCATCATCGGGAGCTGAGAGCTAGGACTCAAGTGAACACCATTTTTTTGACGGGAGGAACACACGAATGGACTGGAAGGGGAGATCTTGACGGTCCCTTCTTTTTGTGCATGCACCGAGGTTCCGAGAGGCAACGCTGGTCTTCAGAATGCGAAAGTGGACCTACTTTAGGTAAGCGGGCCTCGTTGTGGAACGGCCATAATCCCAATACAGGATTTGAACAAGTCTTCCGAGTCGCGACATCGGGAACCGTCTGTCTTTGGAGTATTGTTCAACTTCCCCCCACCAAACAAAAAAAGAAAAAAGAAAAAAGAAACATATCAAAAGCAGGTTAGTTTACAGGATATCTAAACAAAGACTATGTAGCTGGAAGAGCATAACGCAATGTATGGCTCTCTCAAATATTCCTCCGTTTCTTTGAGCCGGGTTCGCCATTTTCGCCATTTCTGGGAGACCCTTCCACACTGCCTGCTCTCGAAAGCGGGATCACCATCTTTGGCAGGTAAACCTTTTGATGGTACTCCATCAAGGCATTGTGGCTCGGCGGAAACACTTTCTGGTTTCCAGGACCGTCAAAAAAGTAATCGAGAGCGGCATCCTTGGTGGAGTAAAGCATAAACGCCCAACGAGAGCGATCTTCATCCGACTCCGGAAGCTCATGAATCGGCCATCTTCGAACCAAAACATGCACCTCGCGCTGTCCCAGTTGTGCCAACACGTGCCAAAACCCCACAGGATCATCTCTCTCATATGCAATTGTCAGATCGTAAACAGCTTCCAGTTTGCCCTTGAGACCCTTGAGAGAAGCCACAAAACCTTTTGTGCGCGGCTGCAGAACCCATTGCATCTTGTGAACCAGCAACTTTGGATTCACAAAACCCGTCCCTGATGTGATGGAGTCCAGTGAGCTGCTGGAACCAGACGATGAAGCAGAAGTTCCGTCAACCGCGTGTGGCTGATGGCGCAGTTGCTGGTCGACCCACATGTCACATTGTGCCTTCTTCTTTTCTGTGAACCTTGACCCCTCCAAAAAGCAATACAAATGAAGCGGAACAGTCTTCCCCACTTCCAAGATCCTCGAAAACGCCTCTTCGATCCGCTTCTTGTCGTTCTCCCATTTCCGGCGGACGAAAATAAAACCCGTCATTAGCATTCCATATCCAAAAAGAGGCACATAAAGCAGGGATTGCTTGACAAAAAACTTTGTAAACGACAGAGAGTGGAGCTCGTAGTACGCATACATGAGGCTGACGAGCCAATCCATGTCTCCGCGGTGATTCGCACAAATGAACGCTGATTCACGAATTGGCCACTTCGAAATCGGTAGCTGCTCCAGAGTCGCACAGGACGGCGCAACAACCAAAGTTTTGCGTTGGATTTCCTCAACCGTTCCGGCGTTGGAAATTGCCGCGTCACTGACCTCAAGATTTGTCACAGACTGCCAAAGAGACAGCTTGAGAGGTCTCGAATCCATATAGTGGAACTTAAGTTTGAGAGTTTTCTGAGAATACCAGCTGAACAGCGACCATCCCATTTCCGAAAGACGACAAATTACCCTGTGGATCGTGACAGGGAAAAGAGGATACAACGGCGCAAGAAGCGCATACAGTGAAATCACCAGCACAGCAAGTGTTGTGACAAACACAAATGCCAACAACGCAACAGCATAGTTATAGACTCCCATTTCTTCTTTTTTCTGCTTTGCAGATAGAAAGACTCGAACTCCAAACAAAGCACAGATCAGCCCGGAAAATGAAGAAAAGAGGCTTGGCTGGGTCGCTGCAAGACAAGCATCCACACAAACAGAGGAAACTGGAAAATGAGAAGGCGGGACTGGTTCAACTACGGTCGCCTCATTCTGAAACACGCGGAAAACTGCTGTCTTTCTTCACCAAATGCTTTCCCCCCTTCAAATTTTGGTCGGAGGATTCGAACTTTCGCAGTTATTTTGCATTCGCGTACCTTGACACCTGGTAGTCTCCGTTCCAGCTTGAACAAGGAAACCGCAAGAAAATGCCGTTAATTATGATGTGCGGGGTCCCCTGTTCTGGGAAATCCACTCGAGCTGCAGAATTGCGTTCTCATTTCGAGAGTTTGGGGACTTACCGAGCAGTGCATTCTGTTTCCTTGGATACATTGAACATCCAGCGATACCTAGGTCACGCGACTCCCGTTGCAGAAAAATCAACCCGCGCGGCGATCAAAGCCCAAGTAGAGCGTCTAAGTTCTCCCGATGCCGTTTTGATCGTGGACTACCAAAACGATATCAAAGGATTCCGGTACGAATTGTACTGCGTCTCGCGAGAATCTGGGAATCCTTCATGTGTTGTGTGGTGCCGAACAGACGCAGAAACATGTATAGGATTTCATGCAGCGTCTAACTTTTCTTGGGCGCGGCCGTTTGAGACAACCGCTTCCTCTGATAATGGGCCGTCGCTGTCGATGGACACAACTCTATTTGATCAGCTTTGTTTCCAGTTCGAGCGTCCAATTGAACAGAATCGCTGGGATGCACCGCTGTTCACGCTTGATACGTCAGAAACCACTCCCTGTTCTGCGATTTCCGCTGCAATGCTTGGGCGGCGAGGCGCAGTGCAGCCTGTCAATGCGACGCGGCCGCAGAGGCTGTGTGAGGCCGGATTTTTGGGAGAGTTGGAAACGATCTGTTCTGATATCTTGCAGTTCATCTTGAAGACGTATATTGCTAAGCACAAAGAGCGAGCATCGATGGGGCTGTGGACTCTAGCAGTTTCCGGCCTTCCGCATTGCAAGGACGTTCATAAGCAGTTTTGCGTGGATGTTTCGTCTGCCTTCCTCAACGACGAAAAAGGAAATTTGCTCGCTGCAGACCTTCGAAAGGCAAAGAACGTATTTGTGAAGGCTGCCCAAGTTCGGACTCCGGATCGCACGACTGCGGGGGACACGTTTGTGACGTTCTTGAACGGACACGTAGGCCAAGCGGTCGCCGCCGCCGAAAACCAGAGGCTGGCTGCAAGACAACAACTTGAAGAAGAAGACATCGGCATTTAATACGAGAATCCCTGTGGTCGTCGTTCCTTTTTTGACTTCTGCAGTATCCGGACAAGGCCGGGTGCTGTGCTGTTTGTCAGGTTCGATCGATTGTTCCACAGCTTCGTACTGTTTCCGCTGGCATTCTGTCTTGATTGGTCGGGGTTTTTTTTTAATATGTTGTGTTGCGAATCCGAATTGATCATCAGAATCAGGTCGCAATTCCGATCCTCCCGTAACGATGTCGTCCCCGATATCACTCTTAGCTCGATTGCCAACGCTGTCCTCCAGCAAACTGGCGATGGATTGTTGGCAAGCCTCTCGCAGTTCGCAGGCTTCCGGTTCTTTTGAAAGAAAAGAAACGAGCACAAAACGTCCTCGCTGTTGTAAAAAAGAAGAAGAAAGCCACAAACTAGATTGTCAGTCTCACTTGATGCGCTGTTGCTTTCTTTCGTGCTGGTCTCCGACTGAACGGAGACAAAGAGCCAGTCGCTTTCTTCTTTCTTGTCTGTTTGTTCCTGCACAACTCAAAGTTTCTCTCACACTTAAATGTCGTTCGTTACTGCTTTCCGCCGGCTGCTGAGCACGAGTGTTGCTCCAGCTGGATCGAGCTCGTCTTCGCTTGTGCAGCTCGCGCTTGCACCGTCGATGCTTCCTCGCCGCGAACGCACACATATTGCGGTTCGCGCAGCGATTGCAGCCAATGCACGGTCATCTGAGTTCGATACTGGATGCCCAGAAGCACAGGTTGCAGGCCTGACACTTCGCATTTCGTCAATCACCACTCATTTGGGTGAACATAAAAAGGATGTTGCTGCTGCACACGGTTTGCAACAGCTTGTTCAGAAGCGACGTGGCCTGTTGACATATCTCCGGAGAATAGACGAAGCCAGATATCGTGCCATTTGCGAAAAACTCGGACTTCGAGGCTAATATCACAGCATATTTTTCGTCGAGGGGACTTCGTTTGCATCTCCCTTTCCACGACATTCCATTTCTCACCTCTTTTTCATTTTTTAGAATTTTCCAATCAACTTGGAGGAATAAACAATCCCAAACAAACAATATTTTTAAAACATAAGTACATAGTTCAGCACTCAAAGAATTCGTCGGCGCTTTCCTTGTCCACCCGTGGACATGCACGCGTCTCCGTCTTCATCCCTTTCGTCCGCACTCGATTCTTCTGTATCGTTTCCATGCAGAACAGACATTTCAACGCGCTTGCGTCCGGAGCCTGGGGCTGTAGAAAGCAAGAACACAAGGTTGAGCAGCCGACGCCACATTGGACCTTCCACGGACTCAAGGCGAATCCAAGGGCAAAACGCACGGTGGTCTCGAACACCGATGGACCCGAATGCTCCAGCGTACTTGCGGCAGCCACAGACAGAACAAAAGACACAACGGTGGTCATCATCCTGACAAGAAGAAGAAGCAGGTGTACGAGCAAGGGATGAAAAAGGATTTTGCGTTTGCACAGAATTGGGAGGAGAATTGAATGGCGCAGCGTCCACCATATCATGATCATCTTCCGTTGTATCGGTCATTTCTAGTGCTCGTTTGCGACTGCTAGATGGGTTCAGCGATATATTATTGTTCGATGAAGACACCTGGAATGGTGATGCCACCATAGCTGATGGGCGTTTTAGCGCACCTTTGTGAGTTGAGCGGACGGATTGCCTGGAGACGGAAGAAGACATGTCGGGATTTCCGTACGCCCATCCAAACAAGGACAACAAACACACAGAAGCAAAGTCCGTAGTTCGGTTGACGTTGGAGGCAGACAATTCGTTTCCAGACAGGTACTGGAGGGATTTTAGCGTGGAAGAAAAAAACCCAAATGCACTATTGGAAGTAGCAGAAGGGCCAAATGCGCCGACAGTACCGAAACCACTTACTCGAGTTGACGGCTGCGCTGCAGTCAAAGAAGAGAATTGCAAGCCAAGACCGGAATTCGGCATGGTTGATGAAATCGAAAACGGAGACGATGACGAAGCAGGCGATGGAGGAACAATAGAAAGCAAGTTGCGAGTGGAACTGACGAGCTTTGATAGTTCGTCGCCGGCGAGAATAGACTTTTCTGCCTCGTCCACCTGGAGCAACAGCAGCAAAGGAAATGACTGGACACGAGATAAATACGCCTCGAGCATACCTTCTCTCAATAGACCGAGACCTGCATGATGGACGGGTCCATTCGACGCTGCCATTGCCGTGGATGTAAAAGGCGAAGAAGAAGAAGAAGAAGAGGCAGACGATGAAGACGGAGGAACTGCGCATGCAGCCTGCAACGCAACATCGACAGGAACGGACCATTCACGAAATACACAAGAGGCTTGATGTCCAGGACCCTTCATTCTCTCGATTGCATTCTGGATCATCACTTTCTGAGAAAATGAGAGCGGCACATCCGCGCATCCGGATCGCACAAGATGACAGACTTCCGCGAGGGGAGCCATTGGAATGCAAGAATGACACTGAGAACAAATCAAGCACGAATCATCGTCTGTAGATAGGTCCCCCTGACCAACTGCGTCCTTTCCAGAATGAATCTCTGCATCAGGAGCCGAAAAAATGGACGACGAGGATGAGGACGAGGATGGTCGATAGCTCCATCCGTGACGAGCCAGATGCACCGGAGAAATTGACCGCAGCAGAAACAAAACAAGCAGCGGATCCACAATCGCTTTATTCTGATCCACTGTGTAGTGAAATGTGTTCAGGCGGCTGAGAAAAGACGGAATGAGAGACGGAAGACTGACACTCGAATGAGGAAGCTGGCTGTTTGTCGAATTAGGAGACAACGACTGCGAGGATGACAGCATCCGTGGAATTGGCCCCCCACGGCCATGAACAGAGGTAGGATTCGGAGAATGAAGAATCGCCGGTCCGCTCATCGCTATCGTTATCGCGGGAAAAATATTGCGGTGAGATAATGGAGAAAACAAACAAAATAGTAATAAAAATAATAAAATTCCGTAGGCAAGCCCAAGACGAAAAACGAAACAGAAGAAACACATTCGTTGTCGCCCCAGACACATTCGAAAAAATACCCCCCCATTCATGTGAAAGATGGTGGCAGTAGGACAGTAGCCTCGCAGCTTAAGCTAAACAGTCAACACAACTCGAATTCCGACTCTGTTGAGGAGATGCCTATTCCGACGTTTTCTCTTTTGTCTCTCTCTTTCTCTCTCTTTCCTTTGCAATACCGACTGTTGTGAATCACTGATATCGAAAAAAAAGGAGAAAAAAGAAAAAAGAAGAAAAAAGAAAAGATAAGCACGAAATGGCCTGATTATCGTGCTACATCCCACTCGTGTTTCTGCTTGTACAGTTTCTCGTTGAGATGTTCTTTCCCTCTGAAAAGAAGAGCGAAGAAGGTGTTCTTCCGCAGCAGCAGCAGCAGCAACAACAACAACAGCAACGACAGTCGTCGTCTGGTCAGAATGTGGCATCGCAGCCGCTTCTTGTCGGAAAGGCCAACGTTGCTGCTGCTGGGGACCATGCAAGAAAGAACGAGTAACATCGTTTTTTAACAAAGGGACTTGCACCCATCTTTATGGCGTATAATCATGCATCCGAGGTAGTAGTTTGTTCTCATTGGACTCTTTTTGTCTTTTACTACTCATGAAGAAACTGGCGCAAAGGAGAGCTCCATGCTCGTTTCCGAATTTCAATCGTTACGGCGCTTTACCGTGACAAGAGACAATGAACCTTCTCCTCTTTGGTGTTTCCATTCCTCCCTTTTTTTCTTCTTCTGCTTTAAAAAAAAAAATTGCTTTGTATTGCGATGAAATATTATCCATAGTGAAAGCCGCAGAGTCGCAGACAGCAGGCCACACAAGTGACGACTCACGTCACACGACACGTGCTGATACACAAATCCGGACAGTAGGGGCGCTTCCATAAATTTAAAATCAGAGAGCCCGAGCTTTCTTTCCGTTTCCGTTGTCTTTTCCTTCCGCCAATCCGTTTTCTATTTTTCTTTTAGATTTCCTTTTCTCAATCCCATTGCTTGCACTCGTTTCCTACTTCTGCTTCTGGTCCCTCTGCAGTTGCTTCTTCCGACGATGCAGTCTTTGAGCCTGCCAAAAAAAAAAAAAAGGAAGCCACGCCCCACAGATGATTGAAACAACTGCAGATCACATGACGGTGGCTTCTGAAGATATCCCCTATGCAATGAACATCCGTCAGTGCTGGCTCAGCCGGCCGCAGTCCTTGTGTCGGAATCCATCGGGTATTCCTAGCGCAAGCGAGCTGGAATCTCGCGTCTGGCGCTCATGAAACTCATTGTACGAAAATCTGTCTGTTTGCCGGATATTTCTTGAACGTTTTTCCCCCGGATTCATTTGCCATTGTTGAAATGGGTGCGCCTCAGCACAAGCCGCGAGTTGCGATTCTGCGACATCTTTTTATTAATTTAATAAAAAATAATCCGATTGTGCGTCAAAAACCAAAAAGCAAAAACAATCAAACAAAAAAGGCGACTAGAATCTCCCCCGCTCTTCTGTTTAGGATCTACACACGCATACTCGCATACCGATACGTCTTGCTGCACGGTTCTGGTACATTGTTATCGACGGCAGCTGTTTATGGCGGCATCTCACCAGTCGTTTGCACAAGTGACTGTTGCAGAGCTCGAGCCTTTTGCCAACGCAGTGACATATTCTGCGACAGACATCGATGACGCTGTTTCGGTACCCATCGGAGATGAACAGCACACGCCATCACGAGCGGATTCTCCGTTTCCCTGCCACAGTTCTCTGAATTGCAAAATTTACTTGTCTGTGCGGCCCATCTGGCAGCTGGCCACAGACTGCATTGTGAATCCAACGAACGAAACGCTAAGTGATCAAACACCACCGGCAAACAGCATTATCGAGAATGCTGGGGAAAACTTGAAAAAACAAATATTGAATCTCCAACTTGCCAATGCGGTATCTACGGATGCGAACGGCGAATCGGAAAACTGGATTATTCGGACTGGCGATTGTTTCTGCACGGATGCGTACAATCTCTGCTGCAAGAAGATCATTCATACGGTTGGCCCGCGCTATTCTGTTCGGTACAAGACAGCAGCGGAGAATGCACTCCATTCATGCGTCAGAGGAGCATTGCAGAACTGTGCAGAATGCAACTTTCGGTCAATTGCGATTCCTTCAATTTCTTCTCCTGCGCGCCGCAACTATCCCACACACGATAGTGCACATATTACAATACGAACAGTGCGACGATTTTTGGAGCATTTTCCGGACTTGATTGATGCTGTTGTCTTCGTTCTTGATGATGAGGCAGAATTGAAGATTTGGAGCAGCGTTTGCGCGCTGTATTTTCCGCGAAACAAGGATGAAGAATTGCGGTCCCGATCGATGCTTCCCGACGATGTAGGTAATGAATGGGGGGAACCGATTCTCTTGGATCGAAAGATCCGCATCTCCAGTTCTGTCGGAGTCTCTCCTGGTGCTGCTGTCTCAGAATCCAGATTTCCCATGCCGACACTGAGATCTCGACAGGTTGCTGGAGCCCCAGCAGCCCCAGTTGCACAGTTAGTGGACACAAAAGCACTTCGTGGGTTTTCTACTGTTCGAGGAGATGTGGACGTTCAGAAGCCAAGTGTTCCGACGGAGTCGTCGTTGTACTCGACCGTGTTGAATCGTTCGAGGAAACATGCTCCGTACAGAGATCTTGAGGACATGAGGTTCTTGGTTCCTTCGGGTGTCGACAAGGAAGGGAGACCAGTTGTGGTGTTTACCGCTGCTTTGTTCCGACCAGAAGAAATTGATCTTGAACGAGTGCGATTATATTTTGTTCATACACTTGACTCTATTGTGGAAAAGGATTATGTCATGGTCGTCCTGCAAGCAGGGGTCACGGCAGCGAACAAAGTCCCCTTCTCGTTTTTGCGCAACACGTACAAGGTGCTTTCCAGGAAATACAAGAAGAATTTGAAAGCTTTGTACATTGTGCAGCCGACTGGATGGACAAGATTTGTGTTATCGTTCGCAAAGCCATTTGTTTCCTCGAAAGTCTGGAAGAAAGTTTTCAAATTGGCGGACGTTGAAGACCTTTGGAGATCGGGCTTCATGGAACGAGAGCAAGTCACAATTCCAAAATTTCTTATGGTTCAGAGTGATGTGTATCAACATTGAACATCAAACAATATGATTTTCTTTCCGTGGTCAAGCCTAGAATTTCTTCATTCTTCCCCCTTTCCCCTTTCTATTACCTGCTGTTTGCTTTTCTTCTATCGAACCCTCAAGCAGCACCTTTCATCAAAGACAAAACATCTCATGGCTCCAGAGAGGGAGGGATCTTCCCGACAAACTCAACCCGAAGACACCGAGAACCAAGAAACCAGCTGATTCCCCTCTCGTCGGAGGTCGAGAGCAAGAAGAAGCGATGGTCCTTTGATGCAGAGCAGTCTGCATTGAAGAGTTGGTGCTCGCCCCAAATTTAAAAACAAAAAAAATATGTGGCTTGGATCTGTCTTCGGTGACAGCGTAGCCGATGATCTTCAATGATTCATGTTGTGGTGAGCGGCTCAGAGTGAAAAGCAGTCAAAATCAATAAGTATTATTTTTAAATTATAAATTTGCATTCGGAATGTAAGCCATGAAAAAAGCAACAACGTACTTCTGAACTTTGTCGCCTTTGATTCACTCCTTTGTATCCGAGGCCATCGCGGACAGTTGCAGGGTATCCTGAAGTTGAGCGGTGAATGCTGCGATTTCCTCGATATCAATACCTTCCAAGGACATTCGCTCCTCTCGATTCCGGCTCTTCGCCGTTGGCGAAGGGTCCAATATAACCGACGAGGTCATGACGACACTCGGTCGATCCTTTCGCGGAGAAATTGAGAAATCTTCAAATCCCGCATGCTTTTGTTTCACGGCTCCATCCGCCTTCCGCGAGGTTGGCACGGATGCAATTCTTGCAGAACCATCGTCCCTGCTTCTACCGGGTGCATTGGAATACCCAAGAATGTCCAGCAGCCGTCGTTCAAGCTTGATGATATACGATTTCCGATCATCACACTTCTGCACGAGCTGCTTTCGTTCTTCCAACAGCCACTCAATTCGCCGCGACGCGCCGAATAGCTGTCTTTGCTGAATTTGAACAATCTTTTCTCGCTGACTATGCCTTTCAGCTTCGGTTTTTGCTCGCGATGCAGCCTCCGAGCGGAGCTTCACAACTTCTTCGCGAAGCTGAGCGTTCTCATCTTCCAGACGTCCAACAGAATTTTGAAGGGCTTGATTGTCGGATGATACGAATTGTCGGGTCGGAGGAAGGTATTCTGCGGGCGCCTCAGACGCATTCACGGTCTGAACATGGATCATCGAATTTAACCGATCTAGGCGATGCAAGTGGGATTCGATATCAGAAAACGGTCTCGACACTATGGCAAGCCGCCTGCTTAGATCTTCAAGATCCGATACATCAATGCGGGTTGATTGTTGGCTGTCATTCAGCAGTGACGTGTTGGGTGAGATTTGCGGACGAGTCGACATTTGCGGCGGATTCGTCTTGCCCAAGAGTGATTTTTCAACGGCGTTGCTTAGTTTGCTGTTGACAGGTGCTTGTGCAGATACAGGCTTAACAGATACTGAGCGACTTGCAGATGCAGACCTTTGCTTTGAAGGAAAAATGCTAGCAGTACCACCAGGAAGCTTCCTTGGCCCCGTCGACGGCTGCGGCTGCGCACCAGACGAGTTGTCGACAACCGCGGTGCTCTTCTTCTTGGAAGACTGCATTGTCCGCAGTTTTTGCAGTTGGATCTCTTTCTCTGCAATCTGGGCATCAATACACTCTTCTTGAACGAATATAGAGTTGTCTTTGCTTTTCGTAGGACTAAGCTCCAGCAAAAACAAACGCTCAGCCGGGGTCAGTTTGGTCAAGAACGACGACATCCCGGAAAAAGAAATCAAAACAAACACCACCACAACAACAAATAAAAACCAATGTTGCGAGTGAAGTTGCTGAAAGAGTATATTTTCTTGTGGAAAAGACCGCAGACCGCTAACCAGTAGGCAGACGGGAAAGTTCGATGGACAAGAAGAATCTGAAAAGATTTTTCCACGAAGCAAAAAGGCTGGAAAATAGAACACGAAAGACGAAACGCAACAGAAACGAACATGCCCCGAAAAATAGCCCGACTGTAAAAAAACATTTTCATCAGTGTGACCGTTAATCGTGCGTCGTCTCTTTGAGTTCACCGAAAACTCTCCGCTCCCAATTCTTTTCCGGGAAAAGAAAAGCTTCACATTTTGAATGGCTCTTCTCTCTTCTCTCTTCTTCTTCTTCTTCTTCTTCTTCTTGATTCAACTGTTTTTTGTGCAACCAGAAAGAGAAAGAAATGTCTACTATTCGTCGGACTACTCTCGGACCAATCTCTGGATCCCAAGCAAACATCCGTGCTTCCCTTGGTCCTGCTCGAGCAGCTGGGCCGAAGCCGTCTTTGGGACCGCGTCAGTCGATCCTTCCCTCTGCAGGCGGTCTTTCTGTGCCCCGCCGGTCTTCTGTTTTCGTTCAGGCAAATGGATCAACTAAAATCAAGGAGCCTCGTAACATTTCGGACAAGGGTTTCATGAACCAGAGCGTGAAGAACCTAGCGCAGTTTTTACTTGAACGCGGCTTTGATGCGACACTGACAGCGAAGCAGCTGCTCTCTCCGTCGACAAAGGACTTCTTGGCAGTTCTTACATTCATGACTCGTCAGATTGATCCGTCTTTTGCGTTTTCCGAGAACTGGGAAGACGAAATCATGTCCTTGTTCAAGCGGTTCCGATATCCCTTCACGTTTTCCAAGAGAAATCTCATGAGTGTCGGTTCTCCACACACCTGGCCGCACCTACTTGCCGGCCTTACCTGGATGATGGACTTGCTTTTGTCTCTAGAAGCACAGAATGCTGCGGAAAAACACAATGCACTGGAAAGTAACCAGAACTTGTTCGACAGCGAGGAAGACGGTGAGCGGATCTTCTTTGAATACCTTGCAAAATCGTATGCTGAGTTCTTATCTGGAGTGGGAGAAGTGGAAGTCCTTGAGCGAGATTTGGTCAGAATCTTTGATATTCGGAACAGCAGCATTGAGCACGAAGTTGCATCACTTACCCGTGAGAACGAGCAGCTGGACACTGCGCTGCACAAATTCAAAAACGAGGTGGCCCCAATCACAACTCTGGATGCTCGCAAGAAGGATCTCATTGCGGATCTTGCAAAGTTCACGGGACTAAACGACGGTCTCGTGCAGCACAAGAGCCAGTATGAACGGAAGGTCGCAGACCGTGAAGCGCAGTCCGCTGCACTTGATCGGGAACTTCAGCAGTTCACGCAGAAAAAGAAGGACATCCAAAGCCGGTTGGAGGAGCAAGATGCACAACAAATCGACGCTGCGCAAATAGGAAGAGAGAAGCGAACGGCTGTTGACCACCACCGTGCAGCAGTCTCGCAACGGGAAAACTTGCAGGGTGCTGTTTGGGAACGAGAGCAGAAGCTGCAGTCTTGCATTCAGTCTTTGGAAGGCAAGATTTCTTCTTACGACTCGATTAAGACTCGTTTGAGAAAATACTTCAATTCCACAAGTCGTGTTTCGCTGGGAGATGACCTCACCGGCAATTCTCTCACCATGGACCGCGATGATTCGCTGGAAGATGACGCAGATGAAGTGGGCAACCGATCGCTGTCCTCCTTTATGGGTCTCGGCCTTCCGTCCCATTCAGATGTCACAATTGATGTTGGTCAACTGCACTCGTGGGTGCAGAAGGAGCGAGACCGCGAGTCTCTGGCTCCGCAACCTTTGGCATCGAATCGTCTATCAGAATTTGGAGTCTCTCGCGAAGAAGGCGTCCAGATGACGACCGCATCTCAAGTTTTGGGAATCGATTTTCGCAATGTTGTGAAGCCTGCACTACGGAAACTGAGAGAGACGTTGCAGAACAAGGTGCGAGAAGCCCAGGCTGCCCTGCGAGAGGCAGAGGACGAATTGTCTCGAATGTCCGAGAAGAAGACTGACAAGGCCGAGGACGTGGCTGCCCTCGAAGCGAAGATGGCGCGTCTGGAGTCTCAGTACAAGGTGGAGAAGGAAGTGCTCCAAAATAATCTGCGTTCGACAGAAGAAGAGCTCACGTCGTTGGAAGCCGAAATGCAAGCTCTACGCAGAGATACAATGGGCGGTCTTACTTCTTCAGAGACAGCCCGAGGAGTGAAAGAAGAAGAGCTTAAACGAGTTCTTTCTCAGACCTCACAAGAAAAAGATGCTCTGAATCGATCTATTTTGGCTATTCTGGACGACTTGACAACTCATAAGCAGTTTGTCCAGGAGAAACTGAGCGAATATCGACTTTAACTATGTACGATGTAACATTTCATTTTTATGTTGTCTCTCTCTCTCTCTCTCTCTCTCTCTCTCTTTTCTTTTTTTTTGTATTAAAATATTGAATAACCTAGACGTCCAGAATCGCATGAAACTGCTTGCCAGAACCTGCATGCATGCTTTCGATGCCCTTCTTTGACAATCGAGAAGATATCTGCGATGGATGAAGAAAGTAAGAACCGCATGACAAATTTAGAGCAATTCAACAACACACGCAGATGCCCCGCCTCCACCGTTGCACACCGAAGCGCACCCAAACTTGCCTGAATGGTGTTTCAGCGCTGTCAGCAGAGTGCAAACAATTCTGGCGCCGGAACACCCGAGTGGATGCCCAAGCGCGACTGCCCCTCCGTACACATTCAGCCGGTCCATTGGAATGCCAAGAATGCGAGAGTTCACAATCGGAACGGACGAGTATGCCTCATTAAATTCCCACAACGAAATCTCATTCTTGTCGACACCTGCCTTCTTGAGTGCAACAGGAATTGCCAAAGACGGAGCGGTGGTAAACCACGCAGGATCATGCGCAGCCGACGAAAAGGAAACGCATCTTGCAACGGGAGTGATGCCAAATTTCATGCACATTTCACCCGACATCACAACAAGAGCTGCCGCGCCGTCCGCCAATGTGGAGGCATTTCCGGCAGTGACCGTTCCATTTGTCTGGAAGGCGGGCTTTAGCGCCTTCATTTTAGCAGAATCGAGGCGCAGTGGTTCGGCATCGCGATCCAAGACTCCTCCAGGAAGTGGAACCACCTCGTATGACGAAAACACTTCGCAAGCCTTCAGCGCGCGTTCATAAGACTGGATGGCAAATGTGTCCTGTTCTTCTCGTGAAATCGCGTACTTTTCAGCAAGCAGCTCTGCGTACTTTCCCATGTGAGTGCCATCCTCCCATGTGAGGCCGTCGTGCAGAATGGAATCGGTCACTTCAATGGTGCCATACTTTTGACCGCTTCGTGCGTTTGGCATGTAATGAGGTGCTCTCGACATGCTTTCCATTCCGCCCGTCACCACTACGTTCGCAGATCCAGAGCGGACAAGCAGGGCAGCCAACTCGAGCGCCTTCATTCCAGACGCACACACCTTGTTGATTGCTGTGCAAGGAACGGAGTCCGGCAAGCCAGCTCGTAAAGCAGCCCGTCGCACAGGAGCCATTCCGCACCCCCCTTGAAGCACCATTCCCATCAACACTTCGTCGACGACGGACGCACAAGAAAACCCAGGAACAGTCGCCGCCGCCGTTGCACGAGTCACAGCAGCCTTGATTGCATGTGCACCCAGTCCTACGACGTCAAAGTTCTTTGACTGTGCACCGAGAAAGAGACCAATAGGCGTCCGGGCATAAGAGACTATATACGCGTCGCGCGGATTCAGCGTCATAATGGATGATGTGATCTGTGGGTAGAAGACAAAAGGAGAAATAAAGGGAAGTTAGATGTTAAAGGATATTATTAGGTGTTAAACAAAATTAGCGATGAAAGCAAATTCGGTGAAAAATCGCTCAACCATGGAAAACAAGCGATTCTGTCAGTTCCATTCCCCGATTCAGATTTCACAGAGTTCATAGTGGAAGTGCAAATTGGAACAGGCAAACATGTTTCAAAGGCAGAGCGAGTTGATGCTTGATGCAACAGTGACGATTCCACCCCTGCAGCCCGCCGATTCTTTCTGTTGTTTATGATTGTGTGTTGCTTCTTAATAAATAAATAGTAATTTTAAAAAAACATACTTCCCCCCTCCCCAAAGGATACAAATTTAACGGTGTGATTGGTGAAGAATGGTGCGCACTGGGTCTATTGCTTCAATTCTTGCGTCTGCAAGACAAGAAGTTGGTCAGCCTTCCGCACTGAGGAAAGCCGATCGATTGGTGCCGCTGCGTGGGGCGGATGCAGACGACCAAGCGCAAGTGTCTCTTTCCAATCCATTGCGGCCCGAGACTCCACGGCTTCCTCTCGCTGGACACGTGAAAGGAGCTGGCTCTGCATCACAGAGTCGGCCACAAACTGCTGTGGTCCGGCCGTCAACCGCTTTCATCGGAAATTTGTCCGAACGAGAAAGCTACATATTGTCCATTATCAAGAACCCTCAATTGGATTTCAGTGTGAAGTGCGACAGAGTCAGCGCGCAAATCGACGGTCCTGTGCCGGAGTCCGTCGAAATTGCACTAGTTCAAGAGTTTGCGGTCAAATTGTCAACAATTGAAAGCAATGCTTCGTTAGTGTCTCGGGTAGCTAGACTGTTGTTGCGAGTCGAAATCCGCGATGAAGCGTGTCGAAACCGTGTTTCCAAGGCCGTTTTCAACATGTCCAAGGACTCTGACAGCGATTCCTACTTTGAAAAGTACGGTCTTTTGGACCTTCTCATGAACATGAAACCGTATCCAGATGCATTTGCATTGGGTGCGATCAAGAACTGCACTGTGTCATGTCTACGAAACAGGGAGCTTTTAATGTCGAGAGGACATCTTGCTCTTGTATTTTCCATTATTAGCATGTACGTTTGCAGCATGGCGTCCAAGGAATTGAAACAGCAAGATGTGGTTCTTATAACCGCCGAACAGGTTTTGCAGGCCATTGGCATCCTGAGAAACATGTGTGACATGCGGTCCAGCGAGAACGAAGCGGATAGTGGCGGATCCGCAGAAGTCTTTCGACAGTTCTCAACTTTTGGTGGAATGGAAAGTCTGTGCGGGATCCTCGATTTGTGTGTCAAGGACCACGCACTGTGTGCCGATTCTTTACGTGTGATGAGCAAGTGCCTGGGAGATCCGGATTGTCGCAGCAGTCTTGATACTTCGTCGTCAGTCCGGTCCATTTTGTCTGCGATGGAGACTCACAAGACGGACATTTCCCTTGTGCTACGAGGACTGTACATTCTTGGAAGGCTGACGGGATTTTCTGCGGAGTCTCGGAAAGAAGTAATCGCATATCGAGGAGGTATGGGGGTGTATTTCTGCACTCATGCTCTTCTGCTGCCGATTTGGAATTCCTTGGTTTCCGAATTTCAGTTGTTTGACTTGAAAAGAAAGCGCAGCGAGAAGGATTACGTGGACCTGGAGAGGAAGTCTGGAGAAATTGAAGAGACACTCTCGAAGGCCTGCCGCCTCTTGGCAAACATCTCCGTTGAGCCGAACATATCAGTGAATGTATTGGCGGATCAAGCAGTTCTGTCTTGCATCTTTATTATTTTTGAAAGATCATGCCATTCTTTGCTCCACCCTACCGTTCGAGAGAGGGACGTTGTGGAGGAAAAGCTGTTCGATAAGGTACCACAGCTGACAGGCCAGGAAACTGCTAGAAAACGAAAGAGAAAGGAAGAACTTGTCTTGCACACGATGTACCTGATTCATAATCTGTCCTTCTATTTGTCTTCGTCTCCCGAGCCACGCGTGTTTGAGATGTGGCTTTCTGCGATTAACAAGAATCACAACAATTTTTCGAAGCTGGTTATGCACTTGAATTCAGATATTGTTGAATTGACCGTTTCTTGTTTGGGGAACGTTGCGCGGGCCTCCGAATCATTGCGGATGGCACTCCACAAATGGAAGCTGGACGAATTAGCGGTCATCATGCTGGATCATTCTTCAGTGCCCGTCGTTGCTGGTGCTTGCTTGGTTCTTAGCAACATGGTTAGTGACTGGAAGGCTGTGGGACCGGAAATCGAAGCTCAGATACAGTTGTGGGAGAAAGAAACAGTGACCGACCGCTTGGTTGATTGTGTTGAATCCTTTACTGAGCATCTGCTTGCTGATCCATCCGACTCACCGGAAGAAGTGTTCTCCGTTCTTCACAGAGCGTTGTGGGTTATCTGGAATGTCCAAATGACTGCAAAGTCATCAATAATGCTGCACCAGCGACTTAAGGATTTGTGGACAGACGAGCAGGCAGTGCGGCTGTACGATTTTCTAGACCCCGTTTGCGCCATTTGTGAAGAACCTCCAAATTCAGAAATGAAGACAGATCTCTTGGATATCGCGGTGCGACTTCGTCGACAATGGGAAAAGGATAGATGGGAGGAACTCAAAGATCCTGAAGAATGATGCTATGAGGAGGAATCGTCTTCCAGGAGGCTCTGCACCCTAGCCACGCGTTCATCACTGATTTGGAGAGCAGTTTCTGACAGAAACTTCTGCAGGACTTCCAGTTGGCCAGCACTTAGATCATGCAGTCCATACCCAAGAACGTTGCTTGCACGTATGCCCATTTCTGACAACCGTTCCGGGACTGCAGTTTCGCACTCCAACTCTAAGGTCGTTTCAACGGGCTCGTCAGCGGGCTCGTCAGGGTTGTCGACAGTACGCACAGTGGCAGTTTGAGATTGCGCCTCCTTTGTGAGCGTCTCGTTCATAAACGCCGGGAAGGCCACTGGAACGTCGGTGGCCAACGTCCACAATGTTTCAAATATATGTTTTGGCGTCTCGCCGTTGCGATTCGCCATCGTTGGGTCATCCCATTGGATTGCGGGGACCAGCCGCCGAAGCTCTCGCGCGATTCGCCAACGTCCACTTCTCACTGCAAAATGAAATAAGTTGTCTCCCTGATGATCACACATCCTGATAAGCATCGATAAAGTTAAGGAATCCGCATTCCAGCAGGAGCGTAGCTCGCTCCATTGAGAAATCAAACCCAAGAATACCCCCAAATGGCCCAAGCGGATGCAAACCATGAAAGGGGTCATTCCTCCGTTGTTGCGGATTGGAATGCTTCCCAACGCACCAAGCGCAACGATGCAGTCTGTGGAGCCACTGGATGCCGCGAAATGCGCGGCAGTGTCGCCATGAGCGTTTCGAGAAAGAACAAAGTCTTCTACGAAAGCCACAGTGGAAGGGACTGATGGGCGTTCAAACGTGGAAATGAAAGACTCAAACTTCTGCGCAGTCGAAATGCGGCTCGGAAACAGCAGACATACATGCTTCAAAATGACTTCAACCATCATATGCTGACCGTGCATGCACGCAAGCATCAGCACTGTATTTTGGGCCGTCGCACTTCTGAAATCCACCAGCTGCTGCACTCGCTTCGAATTCCTGGAAAGAAGCTCATCCAGTTCCCGGACTGCATTTCTTTCAAACAGAGGCAAAAGAACGTCCATGAACACTCGCACCCTCGAATACGAACGCTCTCTGCACCACGAAGCAAACTATGTGCACGTCCTTCCATGTGCGCAGCAGCGTGCGTGCTGCATACACATGTGCTTATTATTATTATTTTTTTGGTCGTGCGCTTTGACAAGTGTTGGTATTTTTATTCATAAGTCCATGACAGATCACCTACTGTAGGGCGTGTAGCTCAGCTGGTAGCAGCGCTCGCATGGCATGCGAGAGGTCAGGGGTTCGATTCCCCTCTCGTCCAGAAATTTTTTTCCCCCTTCCCGCCTTTTTTCTTGATGCTTGGAACGCGCCTGCACTGAACACTAACCACGGGAGAATCATCGCTGATCACCCATAATCAATGCTGCAACCCAACAACATGCATAGCATGATTGGAAACGGGTAGGCCCCCAACACGCCCCTCGGCATGAGAGAGGTTCTTAAGATAGATGTTACGTTGCATGGACAATAAGAATAAAAATAAAGAAATGGAATGAACGTCGCTGTGCGAGAATGCAACGCGGCGGCATATGTATAGGGATTTCATGGTCAAAATGGGGCGAAACGAATCGGGCATCGTGTGACGGAGCTGTGAAGAAAACCAACGCACGCGCATGGGCGCGTGGCAGTGTGCTTGTTTACGTGTGCTTTTTAGATTGCTTCATCATATCGCAATAAAGTGGCAACGGCATGAATGACTCGTGTCTTGCAGCCGGAGAAAGTTCTTGGGCACATGATTTTGTTCATTATAATTATTTTAAAACAAAATAACAAACATCAGGCGTGCTTGTCCAGTACCGAGGCAACGCAACTATCAAATGACGCAGCGAACTGCGACATCAGCATCTGAACTTCCGTCATTTCACGGACAATTTTGGACATGAACGCCGAAGACGCGGCTGCAACGGGACGAACGGATTCCTGAGAGCACTTCCATCGAAAGACGCACAGAGAATTTCGCGGATCACCGTGAACCACTGGAGCATCCAAGTTGTCTTCATCTTCTTCGGGATTGTTGTCCGCAAGCCTGAGCGGTGACAAAGAACGATTCCATAAAAATGCTTTCGCATGCAAATTCTTGATGCTCGGCTCACTGGCATCCATGTCGTTAATTCTGCTCAGCCTGCTGAGCGAGCTCAGTATGAAAGCGTTGTCCGTTTTCCATTCTTCAGGAACGCTGATCACAGTCTCGTCTGCAGCAAGGACTCTACATATTTCCAAGATCAACGTGGTTCCCCAATTCTTGCAGTCCGCACGGAACACAATGTTTGGTACACCCTGCGGGAAATACTTCAAACGCAGGTTACGCAGGAATATGTCCGACACGCAAGTGCGAATGCAAGTCTTGCTGAACACACAGGTTGTCACGGCTCTGAAAGTACCGTCAAACGAGTGGCGAACGGATGGGAATTCGTCTTGAAATTGAAACCCGGATACGACGACGGTATCGGGGTGCAGCAACGAGATCTGAAAAACCCCATCTGTGCCGACATTATCCACTGGATCAGCCAATACTGACGGACGCAGTTGCTCGCTCAACACAGCAGCACTCGCCGTTCCAGGAGAACCGATTCCATGTTCATTCTCAATCCAATCATCAGCTGTCTGCCTCTCGACATCCGAAATTTTCTGATGGTCCAGAAATTTCAAAGAGGGAAGATGCGCCATCAAACGAACTCGATGATCCGCATCAAGCATGTTCCCATCCAGCGACAGCTCTGCCAACGGCAGCTTGGCAGCATCCGGACTGCGAAGAGGCATGATCAGGCCGTTTAGGGATTGGAGATTTCGGATCATGTTGTTTGAGAGAAACAGACGAAGAAGCTTTGCATTTGTTTCCATAAAAAGGACCTCTGAAATATGATTTCTTCGCAAATTCAGCTCCGTCAGCGACGGCATGTTCTTGATGAAATTGACACGCTCCAATTTGTTACCAGCAAGGTTCAAAACTCGCAATTCGCTAAGCATGGAAAACGCTTCACCGTCAATTTCCGACACCTCATTTGAATGCAGATCCAGAACATCGAGGTACCGGCACCGCGAGAAGTGGTTGCGGCCAACGTACCGGATGCGATTCTTTCCGACCATCAGTACCCGGAGATACGGCAGCGAATCCAAGCCCGTCAAATCGTCTATCGCGTTTGAGAAAAGATCAAGGAATATAAGTTTGGACAAGTGCGGCTGCTGTGAAAAGGCGTTGCGCAGGCTGGTAATCGAATTGTTCTGCAAATTTAGCAGTTTCAGAGCCGTTTCCTCCTCGGAGATGCGAGGAACCGCAGAAAATCCGTGCCGATCGAGATTCAGCCGTTCTGGATTTCGAAGGCGCTCAGCTTCAGTTCGGAACGTTCTGCATACAAGGAGCGTAGAAAGGAAAATACGTAAAAAAACAGAATTACCCAACGCAAAGACGGAATTGCAAATGTAAGCATGCCGAACAACAGAGAAAACACAAAGAACGATTTTCCCATGTAGGGCAATGCCAGCAATTAAAAGAAACACTGTGAAAAAGCACGACATACTCTGTTTTCCCAATGGATGCAGTATCTAGTGACGGTGAAGTCCGTGAAGTCAAGGAAGTCGCATCAGCTGAACCGGAGTTATTTGTAAATGAAGAAACCGAAAACAGTGTGCTGGGGACTGGTCCTGCGAATGATTGGGTGCGCACGATGCTTGCGGACTTGGGTCGGGTCGCAGAAGAAGCAGGTTGTCGCAGCAGAGACGATCCAGCGAGAACCGACTGCGGTTTCCCGTCGACGACAGCGAGAGAGCTAGACGCCGAACCTGCTGCAGCGTCTCCTCGGCTGACTCGAACGGTACCATAGGAATGTGACGACACACTCAACGACGACGATGGTGCACGCTTTCGAGGGTCCATCCCATCCACATAAGTATGCAAACTGTCTCTCTGTGTTTCGCTCTCTGTGCCTCTCTGTATTTTTTGAACTCCACCTCGGAATGGACTCCGGACTTATTGGACCATTGGAACTTTCTTTTGGGAATCGTCCGCAGTTTGACGGCGTGTCGACGCATGGCAACCCACCAACACCACCATCACCATCCCATGTAATGCGCATGCTTTCGTGTTCCCCCCCATTCAGACTTGGAGTTTTCAGAAGCCGAAATGGAAATGCTGTACTCATTCTGCGTTTTATCTCCCGTTTGTCACTGATTTCGTTGTCCGAGTTTTCTTTCTGCACGAACAGAACAGCGGACATTTCGTAGAACAATGGCAACGCTGGACACGCTGCTCGCTCCGATATTTCTGGATGTTCATAGCGCTCCGCATTTTCTTGCGGCCTGTCGAGTGTACAAGGCTCCTTCGGTTTCTGCGGGGGTTTCCAGCATTCAAGATCGGAAGATGGCATCGAAGTCTGTGCTTTCTCTTACGAAATTCCGAATTCTCGTTTTATTCCGAGACAAGAAAGACCAGCGAGTTCGACTGGCGAAATTGAAACCACGAACTCCCTCTGACTGGGCAGGCACGTTGGCCCCTCCTTTGACGGCATCACAAAAAGAAGATATTGTGGAGTCGTTTACCACGGATTCGAAAAAGGCGGTGAAGGGGTCGCATATCTGCGATCTTGTCGGGTCCCTAGATCTTCCAGAGGAAGTGGAGCAACGGCTTCACAAAGAGGTGTTTTGGAGATATACGCATTCTTCCAAGACGGTTACCGACGCCTCGCTCTCGGACGAAATGAAGAGGAGGGCGCTGAGCATTGTTTTCCGAAATAAGAAGCCACTGAGGTTGGTATGTGCCGTGCAGAGCGAAAGGGACTCTTTCGTGTCGTGCATCCTGTCTTTTGTCGAATCTCAGATTTCAATTCACGGTCTTGCTCCTTCGGTAGCTCTGGCGTCCACCGACGTTGCCGGAAGTGTCACAAAGCTCAGCCGCGTGTCTGCGGACACCCCGGTGAGGGCTTTGCTTTCCGAGTCCGATTCAAGGGATCTGGAAAACTTGCTGTCTTCCGATGTTTCCGATTTAGAAGCATCTGTCCTTCGGCTGTCGCAAGACTTATCGTCTCTTGAGTCCGCCAATATACATTCCATATTGTCCAGCGAATCTACGGTGAAGACGACAATTGTGAAGCCTTTGGACAGCTTGGTCCTTGCGTTGGACGATACGTCGGCCTATCTCGATCTTTATTCTGTGAAGTTGCATGTTCTGGGCCAGGATATGGCAGCGATTGAATCGCGAAACAACATGTTGCAAGTACGGGCTGCTAATCATTCAAAGCTGAAGAAGGTTCTGGACGGACTGCTGGAACAGATCCGAATCGATGATTCATACAGAAAGGCGCTGTCAGGTGCGTCGAAAATGCTAGAAAAACTGAAGGCCGTCTTTGATTCCATGAGTGGCAGTGCGGCTCCCATGGCGTCTGTTGCGGCAGTAGCATCGCGGGCGCTTGAGCAGTTTACGTTTGATGATGATGATGAGATTTCGGATCCGGAAAACGGTTCGGAGGTTTCTTCCAAGTTATTTGGGTCCAATTTGATGAGCGCGAACTGGTACAACGACTGGTTGTATCCAAAAGACTGGACGCGCCCTCGTCCCTCAGTCCCGCTGCTCCCTGCAGTTCTCGAGGGGGCAGTTGATCTGCAAAAGAAACTGGACTTGTTTCATTCAGACACTGCTCAATTTGTGGTTGAAGACGTGCCGATCTGTTACAAACCTTTTCTCCGGATGGATGCTGTGCAGTCGCAGCTCGAAGACATGGCCCAGTTGCTGAATCTTGCTCGTGGAGCTGTTTCGCGATTTCTCGTACAATCCATTGACAAGGATGTCTTGGACTTTTCGGCTGCCTTGACGAAGAAGAAAGCCAAAGATGTCACTGATCTTGATAGACCGTTGAAGAACACAATTCGTTGGAAAAAGTATATGTTGTTGGTTCCTCTGTTGGAGAGCCTACGACGCGATCTTTCCCGGTTGCCGATACCGAAATCTGGAGAATTACCAGGGGACATGGACGAGGATCACGAATCCGATTCTTACGCAGAGTTTCGTCTAGATGATGATGGATCTACCAGCGATGGTCACTGGACGGAAGCACCACTCTGGGTGCCTATCGATCCTCTCATCACGTACGCGTCCCCAATTTCTGCCGTCTTCAAGAAGGACATTGAACGGCTGTTTTACGCTTTTTCAAAGAAGTTCCTCAAACCAGGAAGAAAAGATTCTGATCTGGGCTGCATTGTCTCACCGTCGAAAGGCACTGGCATACCGTCTCCGTGGGGGAATTTTACCATCAGCCCAGATTGCCCCGAGCTGCATCCATTCTCTGTTGTGCTGGTGCAGACGTCGAATGCCTCCCTTGATGCCGCCGTGGTGGCCAATCTCTCTTCCATTGGAGGTGGCAGTGGTGCTCACAAGAGAACTCGGTCGGATTCCAGCGATTCGACGGTTGCAGACCCGGATTTTGGTAAGGCAGAAGATCGACTCAGACCGGACGAGGCATTCTCACTTCTTCTTTCTGATTTGTCGTTTTCCATCCTTGGCGAGTACACGTTTCTTGGCATCTTTTTGCACGGCTATTCTCTCGTCCCGCTTGTTCGGAAACAGTTCCCCCCTGTGGCATTCAAAGAAATAGAAGGATTCCTTGATTTGGAGAGTACCCGTCAAACCCTCGAGAAGGTCGACCCTCTCATTGATGTGATTTTCGTTGATGGCGTCCGTTCGTCCCTTCATGTTTTGATCGATTATTTCGAGAAGAAGGTCAACCGATTTTTTGCAATCCGCATGCTGGATGATCTTCGAAGTCGACTGATAGAAGCCCAGAAGAAGAATCTCGTCGGATTGTCTCGAGTCTACACAGAGATACAGCTGTCGTTGCGGAACGTTCTGAACACAGTGGTGGACAAGATGTGCGATCAAGTGAAATTATACGGAATGCCAGTCAAGCGAGTCGGCCTTGCCCCTTATGTTGTCACGTTCGGGTCTTTCATGGAATACTTGATGACTCTTGCGTACGGCGACAAGCGCGGTGCCAACGAAGATGAGAGCATTGTTTGCGACATTATCACTAAATACGGCAGAATCATGCTTGATAGGCTCCGGGATCTCGCAAGCGCGGACCTAAAGTATGGCGACACATTTCTGCTGGAAAATCTCTATTTCTTCTCACATTCCCTGGGGTCTCGGTTCAAAGTTTCTTTATCCGATTGTCGTTCTATGCTCGGAAAAGACGAAGTCAGAACCAAGAGCAAAGCAAGACCGCCGTCGGTGCTCTTGCGGTACATGATAGAATCCTTTGAAGTTGCGGTACAGTCTCGAGATAAGGTTGTCCGAGCACAATTGTCTCATCGATTTGGAAAAGTTGTGGCGTTTTTCGAGGGCGTAGACAAGCTGCTCTCCCAGGGGTTTCCTCCAGAGGAAGTTGCATTCCAGCTTGAATTTTCTCGTCAGAAACTGACAGAAGCTGTGCTTCCACTTATTCAAAACAAATCCGTGGTCGAGCAAGCCGTGAAGGAGCTGCGCGACCGCATGTTTAACAAGCACATTACTTCGGGCAAACTCTACAGCAGAGACCGCAAACAAGGCACCGTTGGCGACACAGGCGACTGGAACAGCGATGTACAATCATGGGTCTGGGAAAAGCTCCGAGTGTTCATGTGCGATTCCCTCAAGACATGGGAAAGAATTGTGGAACGTTGTTATCCTGGAGTCAAATTCCCTGTCCGCCCAGAAGACGTAAGGAACGTCTTGACCAATGCAGGTGCATTCGACAAAATTTGATACTGCGTATGATGTCCTGGATGTCCGGCGGGATAGGAAAGTATTTAAGAAAGAAAGAACGAAAAACCCCATCCCATCTCTCGTGCATGTGTGAGCTAGGCATTTGATCGATGTTGCAGACGGGCAAGCCGTGAATGCACATCCGTTTCTATTCCAAAATCCTGTTGAACTAAAGAACAAAACAGATGGACGATCTCCTTCTCGGATTCCGAGGAGGAGAAACCAGATCTGCTTCCCAAAGCCTCGACAATCTTGTCCGTGATTACGCTAACGGTCAGATCATCCGCCCACCTTGCGTCTTCAACATCAAGACGAAGAATACCAAAGTCAACACGCGGAGTGATTGCATGTGTCGTCTTTCGCGAGTGCACTAACGCCTGCGCCTTGTCGATCACAAACAAATACACAATCTTTTCATACTGATCTGCTGCCGTATTGAAGGCTGAGCGTTGCATTTCCGAGAAAACCTCGGTAACTGGAGATGGGAGGTCCATCAGCAACCGTGACATGGACTTCGAAATGATGAACATTGAGGAAACAACCGACACTGCAGCACGGAAGCGCTCGTCGGATATGTGCTTCGACTGCCTCTCCATTGGCAGTGATGTAATCAACTCCCGAATATACTTGGAAAAGAACGGTAAAGTCACCGACTGGTGCATCTCCAGCATGGCGGTCTCCGACACAAAGCTATATCGCTCAATAAAATCGCGGATGGTGGACATAAATACAGCCGCATCGCAACCATCCACGATTGAGATCGACCATGCCGTATCTTCTTGCTTCCAAAGAGAGAACAGCATTGTGGATTTTAGATTGGAGAAAACACGTAGCGATAACCGCGAAATCTGGTTCTCTGCGATCTCGAATTTCGACATCAAGGCGCTGAATGACACTTCAAATTCACAGAGGACATTGATGAAAGATATGGATTCATCACGAGGAAAGGATGCGGCACGAAGTTCATCGAGAAACTCCTCTGCAAGACAAAGAAACAGCACATTCAAAAAGGACAGCACATCGCCAGCATAACTGTGTGTTCTGAAGAAATCAAGCCATGCTTCAGTGATGTCCAGCAATTCCAGAAATCCCATTTCAGAAACGCGGTAGATCAGATTCTGGTGCGGAGAAAAGACTTTTGACACGATATTCAAGATGACCCAGCGAATGCCGATGAAGGATTCCACTCCCCCATGTCTCCATCCAGGAACCTGCAATTCCGCGCCGCACAATGCAGAGGCATAGCCAACGTCTTGCAGCAATGCAAACACTTCGGATGATCGATCGGAGGGCAGAAGCAGATCTTCTGCAACATAACTGAGAATTGAAAACCGAGTGTTATAGAATCGGCAAACATGCGACGCAAACTGTTTGAGAACAGGGAGCTGCGCAACGGATGCAGCGCCGTACTTCCTTAGCGCAGCGCATGCACGTGTAAAAACGGCCAACTTTTCGTCCTCGCTGGTTTGGTCTTCCCAATCCTTGCACAGACTTTCAATCTTTGCAAAATCTGAATGCAAGACGTCTCTTTCTGCTTCAAACTGCGCCGTGAGAAACTCCTTTCGTGCAGCAGCGAGGCTTCGATGCACACTGTAGAAATGGGACGTTTCGTCTGCGAGCATTGGATGCAAGTTTTCTGTTAAACCGGACAGATCTCTCTTGATCGCCACCAAGCAAGAAGACAACGACACAAGCGCGTTCACTCGATTTCTAAGATGTGCAATAAAGTCTCGCACTTCCAGATGCAACGTGTCCATCGAAGCAGCATGTTCTGCTTCCAGCCTCTCCTTTTCCAGCACATTCTCCCGCAACTGAGCGTCCAATCCTGACGTTGCAGATCCCTTCATGAGCACCCTGACACAACTTAACACCAGATAAAGGAAGAACAAACCTCAAAAAATAATAATTAAATAATCGACGGATTCCTGCTGTGCTGCAACAGACACGAAAAGCGCTTCCGGTTTTTTAAACATGCACACACACACGCGCAGAGATATCGCCAGTCGTCGACCGTCCTCACCTTGCCCGCGCCCGCCACTTCTCCAGCTTTTCCTTTTGATGCTTTGAATTCCAAAATCCAATTGCAAAGTAACTCCATTTTCAGGTTTTCAGGTTTTCAGGTTTTCTCATAATCTCATTGTTCGTTTTCCCATCTTTAGTTCCTTCTTTTTTATAATTAAAAAATATAAATTACATATTATCTAAAAAGAAACCACCGTTACCGCTACCGACCAGTTAGCTATATACCTCCGACTCTGGTCAGTTGGGGCATTTTCCTTCAAAGATTCTTATTCTGCTCGCTTGGACGCATCCTTCATGATGACATCCGAGGATCAATCGCTGTTCTTTTGTTCACAAGCAACATCAGCAGGAGCAGGAGGAGCAACGCAATCGCAGATTCTCCTTCCAACGATGCCCATGGACGAAAACGAAGACGTACGTGTTCTCTCTCTCTCTCTCTCTCTCGCCCTCGATTTGTATCCGAAGGGGAAGAAATACATCATCATGTCGGTTCTAAGTCTCATTCTGGTTTCCCCTATTGGATGCTTTCCCCCTCTTTTTCTTCCTTCTTCTTCAGTTCGAGGTCCGCGCCATTGAGGGATGTTGGTATTCGTTTCAGTCACACAAGGAAATTGACGAAGAGCTTCTTGCAGATTCGTGTTTTTTCCAAGCCACGAGTCGCTGTTTGTCGTACAAGGACACAAAAGGACGGATCAACGTTGGACTGCTCAGGATTGCTGCGAATGCCATCCGAAGCGGCGAGTTGTATCTCGATGTCTCTGATGAAGTCGTTTCCAGAGTAGAAGCGCTGTTGTCAGCTCTGGAGGGGGACGTTTGCAAAATTCGAAAAGGAACATTCAAGCCAATTGTTCTGGCTGGAAAATCTGCCAGAGAGGTGGAAGAAGAAGAGAAGGCGGCTAAGAACAGAAAGAGTAGGAATAGTCGATCGAAACAAACTTATGACACTGATGAGCAATTCAGTGACGAGGCTGATGCCGAACCACGGTCTTCTCGCACTCGCGAGCATCGGCAAAACAGAAAAACGAAAAGAAGCAGGGCGCGAGGGCTTTCGGACGACGAGGGGATATCGGGTTCGGGAGAGTCGTCGAGCGGTGGTGATTCCGATGGTGATAATAACAGTAACACTGATGATGGTGATCATCATGGCGACGGCGACGGCGACGGCGACGATGGTCTGGACTCGGATTCCTCGGGCTCCAACAGTGGTCGATCATCTCAGCCGCCTCGCCGCAGAGAAAGATCGTTTGGAGGGCAACGGCAGGAAAGGGAATTTAAAAAGAACGTTTGCGAAGCACACTATGAAACGATTCGCCAGATCCGGGAGACAAAAATTGACGAATTTTACAACTCGCAATGTTCGCAGAAGAAGACCGTCGATCTACTTTCTCTAACATCCAAGTTGACGGAGCGACGACCGTCAGTACTCCGGGGATCCCAGGTGCCTCTGAAAGGCAAGAACTCCGGCAGCTTTCTGGTCCTTGACGAAGAAGAGCTACTAGAGGTTGCAAGCGAGTGCAGCGAACCACCTGGTCCTCCGCCTTCTCGGAAACGGATGACCCCGGACGATGAAGTTTCAATGTCCGGATTTGAGGACGCGCGGCAATCGACTGCGAGTAAGCGTGTAAGAAAAAGCACGGAATCTCTCTTGCCGAGTGACGATGAGCAACCCATGGAGTCGATTGTGGATTTGGAGAAACGCGTCATGAAGTCACGGGTGTTGTCGCAGTCCAGCACGCACTCGCAAGCCTTGATAGAAGATCTTTCGCAGAACATGTTCCATTCACAAGCGTCGTTGGGCAGCCAATCCAACCTGCTGACCCATACCCGTTCCGCATCCTCATCCGCAGGCTCCCGACCACTTTCTGCTGGACTGGACAACCCCAAGTTTGGAAAAGCATCTTCATCATCATCATCTTCTTCTTCCTCCTCCTCCTCCTCTTCTTCTTCTTCTTCAAGCGGGTTCGCTTTCAGCCTCTTCGGTACAACACCAAAGTCTTCTTCACAGCCTGTCAAGAGTTCTCTGTTTGGATCGCAATCACGATCGTCGTTTTGCGACAAGACCGTGCCCGTCGAAATCCTGCGGTCGGCATCGCAGTCGGCCACGAAATTCGTTATATTCGACAAATCATCCAATCCTCCCCGTCAAGACTCCGCAATGAGGACATAGATCCTTTTCATTTTCAAGTTTTATTTCTATTTCTGTTCTCTCTCCATTTTTCGCTTCCTGCAAAGAGTCGGAATTGATGTAAAGTTATTTTGTGCGTCAGCTAAAGCAAAAACACAGCATGAAAAACAACCGAAGCACAATCGTAGACTGCGGAGAGGCAAGTTTCGCTCTGCAATTCTGCTGCATGCCGAGACGGGCAGAACTGGAGGGTCCGTGTTTTCGTGCGACAAAAGCCAACAAGAAGCAAACAAGCAAAAAGAAGCGCCAGGACGCACACGTTCATTGATGCAGATTTTTATTTTTTAAATTTGTTTTCGTGGCGCTTGTCGAATTGTATACGACGTCCTGGCACTTCGCTTCTGTTGGTTGCGTCTGTTTTCTTTAGGAAGAGGTAAGTACGTAGCAACGGATTTTAATTTTTTTTCCCCTCATGGTTGTGACGGGATCAGTGGATTATACGTACAAGTTTCCTTGGAAGACCGTTGTGGGATTTACTTGGTTTAAGTTTCCGGATCCTGCAGAGCCCCGAGTTCGGTGTGTGACAGTGGGTCGGGAAGTTTCCGTTCCGGATGTGGAGGTTTCCGAAGATCGCTTGTTTACCGTGGACAACGATGCGCCGTCCTGGATCAAAGCTGTGCTAGGTGTGAAGGTCTTTGAGTTCACAGAGGTTGCTTCGATCAACAATGAGAAGGAAAAACTTGTCATCAACACGAAGAACATCACGTTCTCCAGCATCATGTCTGCGACGGAGACGTCGTCGTATGTGCCAGACTCGCAGAATTCAGACTGGACGCATTTCCACCAGGATCTCTCCGTGCAGGTGAAACTGGGGTGGCTTTCCCACAAGATTGAAAAGTATGCTGTATCGTACTTCACTTCCGAGGCCCGCAACAGTCACCAGCGCATGTCCGACAGGATAAAGAACACTCTTGCAAACGGCGCCGATCCCGATAGGATTTTCGATCGTATTTTCCATTTTTCACAGATTTCCTAGTCGAATAGAGTTGAAAGAGACGCAGCCGACATCAGAGAGAGAGAGAGAGAGCAATTGAGAAAATGTGGTCCTTCCTCTTCGTTGACTTGTCATGCTCGATGCTGCACATTCTTTTTCATCGTGTGTTTTGAGTAATAAACGAGAGAGTGTTTTTTTGTTTTTTTTGTGTTGCCAGTGTGAAACTGTGGTCTGTCGAGTGGTGAACTTCGTTTGCTTCTATTTATTCATGTTACCTATTCTTTTCAATGTCAGTTACAATGCAAGTTGGTCTTTTCGGATTTCGCGCAACACGACAGGAACCGAGGTTGGCGGAATGCATCCGACCTCCGTAAAGATCAGGTCAATAAAGTCAACCGGAGTAACGTCGTATACAAGATTGAGAACGTCAATCCCGGACCCCGCTGGAAGTTCATAGTCTGCATCACCCAGCTCGTTGATGGCCAGCGCATCGAGAGGCGCATGTTCCGAAAACTTGAACGTTTCACAAGCCACGAGCACCGGTACACCATAGGACCGAGCAGTCATTGCAACTGTTGCAGCACCGCACCTGGACAACATGCCTCCGTTATGCAGCATAGCATGCGCACCAAGCAGTACCTTTGTGACTCCTCTCATCATGTGAGAGACTGCTGAAATCGGAGCATAGGCACAGGCAATACCTTCTTTTGTCAGCTTCTTGAGGAGCATGCGCCCTTCAAAATACGGCTCCGAGTCGACAATGATGACCTTTTGTGGGCGGACCTTGAGCAGCATGCGTTCGACGACGTGAGATCTCGCAAACGTCAGGATGACATCGGTCGAATCTCTCTCTTCTTCCACAAACCCAAACTTTTCGCAAGCATGGCCAACCATGGCTTCGTGGGCGACAAGAATGCGGCGTTCGAGGAAGATATCCAATCGATCCACCAGCAGTTTCTTCGACTCTGCCTCTGACATTCCTGGTTTGATGAGGCTCAGACACTGTTTGAGATACTGGAGGACAGCGCCCATGGAAATAGACTTTGGCCTGCACGTGTTGATGTAGTCAATCTGGTGTGTCAGCCGAACATTCAAGTCCCGCGCCAGCTCTTTGTCCTCTGGAGTCACATAGTCATTCACAAATTGCTTCAGACACGAAATCAGCGCCGTTGCCCGCGCCGTCGACCCAAGAATCTTGTGCTCTCCATACATCAGTCCAAGCCGAATGAACGCAGGGTGAATATCCAACGTCGATGGCGTGTCCTCCGCAGACGAGTGCTTCTGCAAATGCGACACAAACAACTGCCGATTCTGCTTCGGTGCACTCCCACTCGCACTGTGTATCGAATTCGCGCGCTGTCTCCCACCTTCCATCTTCTCTTTCCTTCTCTTTCCTTCTTTTTCCTTCTTCTTGTCTGACACTTACCCGAACTCTCTCCCACTCACACGGACCATCTTCCTTTCGCAATCGTACTTGGCAAAACCATTTGTCTCGAGAAACCAAACATTGAACGCAGAAGCCTTCGCATAGAATCAATTGATGCATGAGAAAGCATCCTCAGTCCTCGCATGCATCACAAACTCTCCGTCAGTCGAGCTCAGACCGCCTTTTGTCATTACGTTCGTCCAATCGTTGCAAGATCGATGTCATTTTCGAGGAAAAGTTGGATACTGTACATATTCTCTCTCTCTCTCTCTCTCTCTCTCTCTCTTGTATATGTATATGTATGTATATAAACCCGTGTATTTGCGAGTGCTGTTGATCTTGGATTTTTAATTTTTAGTTTTTAGTTTACTTGATTTATTATTTTTTATTTTAATCTTTGCGTGGTTGTTTTTTTCTTTTCTTTCTTTTGTCGTTGAATAAATCCTCACAGAATGTCTGTTTCTCCGGTTGGTTCGACCCTTCATTATGGCGTTGGAGCCTCCTCATCATCGTCGCCGTCCAAGAGTAACAGGCCACATACGAGTCTTGCTGTTTCGTTTTCGTTTTCGCGCAACACACAGTTCTCAGACTCGTTTGACAACCATTCGCCGTCGCGACAGATCGAGATTTTCTCGGGACTGCGACCACAGGATTCTGCACAGAACAGGTCGGTTGATTTCTCAAATCCGGGCTCGTCGTTCCATCGTGTGCGGACAATCACACCTTCTTCAAAGGAGATTTTGGCCGCAATGCCTAAAAAGAAAATGTCGTCGTCGGCGCCGCTTTCTCCTGTTTCTCCCACCAATCCCAACAATGTCACCAACTTTTACGGGAATAGTACCAATGGCAGTAGTAGTAGTAGTAGTAGTAGTAGTAATGGTAATGGTAATGGTAATGGCGGTAATGGTTTGGTTGGAGCAAGTCCGGTGGGATTGGGGGCGGGTTTGCGGTCTCGATCTCCGAATGCTGGATCGTTTCGGAATGCGGCGAGTGGATCGAGATCGCCGTCCGGAACGCCTCATCAGACACCACTGTCGCCGCATGCGTCTTCTTCGTTGACGATGGCTTCGACGGATCCTTTCGGGACTGCAGAGCGCGAGTTCCGGTCGCTGTCCACGGTGTATGAACACAACACGATTAATAGTAATGTCAAGTGGTGGGGAAGGGACTCGTGTGTCCAGAAACTTCCGAGGTCCATCACTCCGAACGGCCTCCGAAGATCAACTTCGTATCGATCGCGGTCTCCCGAACCGCGGGCCTCCATTCAACAGTTTGATGACGCAGACTTTTGCAGATCGGAACTTCTCGAGTTCGAACGGCGTCTGTGTTTGTCCCAGAATTCTGTGAGCACCTGAAAATCGTCCCTTTTTATATTATTATTACTAATTAGCTATTTGTATATGTATGCGTTTGCGCGCGTGTGTGCGTGTGTGCGTGTGTGTGCGTGGTTTCTGTTTGAAGCACTGGAGATGTTGGAGTATTTGTTTTGTTCTGGTTCTGGTTCTGGTTCTGGTTCTCTTTCTGGTTCTGGTTTTCGCATTCCTTCGCCAAGCATGTTAGTGTGTTTTTCTCTCGCTCCTCCTGTTGTCTTGATATGTTCAAAATGCGCGACCGTTCTGTTCTTTACTTGTCTTCGTCGCATGGTTTGTTTTGTTTTCTACCTTTATCCATATAAATAGTCTACGTCAATTGCTTCTTTCTCTTAGTAGTATTAGTATTATTATTATTATTATTTTTCTTTTGGGGGGGGAGGGGGTTGATTTCCGCTACAGGGCGCAGGCATCGTTCGGAGATGCTGAATCATGTGCATTGTCCGAGGACGCCCACGAGCGATGCATCTGCGTCAGCAACGTCATGTTCCACCCGTGTTGCCGCAGCGAAATCGGACCGACTTGCGTTCGCTCCAGCGAAGCCAAGAATCCGCCACTTCCAATTGCGTCACCAACTGAAGATGCCAACGACCGGACATACGTCCCCGTGGAACAGGTCACAGAAAATGGAAAGCAACATAAAGATGCGCGCCTCGGATCCGAGAACGCGACTGTCTCCAATTTGAATGCGGACCGGCTATAAGTTCTTTCTCCCAAAGAAGTGATCAGTGAATCAGCCTCCTGTTGCAAAACTCTTGCTTGAGAAACGGGACCGCAACGCACAAACGAATCGACGAGTACTTGGCGTTTGGGAAGTTCTTCTTCTGGAATCACCACTCCACGATGTGCTGAATGATACAGTCTGCGCCCATCTTTCCACGCTGCGCTGAAACGCGGAACCCGCTGCAGGATTCGTCCCGTATGCTCCCTCAAAGCTGTGTCCACATCCAATTCCACGTGCCCGGTAAACTGAAATGTAGATAGCGAAGGCACAATAGGTGTCCCCGAATCTTGAGACATGGTCGTCGCTCCAAGGCAAATGGTTCCCGCATACGACTTGCTGCAGTCTGTGAAGGCGCTGAGCAGCTTTGTGGACGTTCCAAAGCAGCATATTAGAAGACCCGTCGCAAGCGGATCCAAAGTTCCAGCGAATCCAATCTTTTTGGTCTTGAAAGTGTGCCGCAGTTTCCGCAAAACGTCCATCGAAGACCATCCAATCGGCTTGTCAACGGCAACAATTGCATTTTCCATGAACGCTCGGCAACGCAGTTTTTCAATCGCACCATCTCCTCGGAGAAGCAGCCTTTCGGTTATCACATCCTTCCCGTCCATCCGCACGAACCTTCTTTTTTGCAACCCGCAAAAAAATCTTCCTGAATGAAATGTGCTCTATCATCTTTCTGGCGCTTTTCAAACTCGCCATGTATTTTGAGTCTTTCTTCGTTTTTGCCGATTGCCAAGCTGTTGTGTTAATCTGGGATTTTCTTTTTTGTTCGCCAGTTCGATTCTTTCTTTCTTGCTCTGGTGTCTTTTGCTGTTGCTTTGTTTCATAGAATCCAGGTATTTTTCTTCTACGATCCAAGGTAAAATCGTTTTCTTTCGGTATGGTGTGCAGCGCATTGGCCAAATAGATGCGCTGAGATGTGGCAGTGACGTATGCAGTGTGTGCGGACGGTAGTCGAGGGGAAGACGAGCGAGACAAACAGTGGGCTGTCAGGGTGATTGTGAGGTTTTCGGAGTTCGGACTGCTGTGGGAGATGAGGAGCGTTTCGGTGTGGAACAAAGGCAAGTCTCTAGCGCAAACCTAATCTATTTGGAGTGTTTACTTCAGTCCCAGGGGACAACTGTGAGCAGCAGGATGATCCAGCACTGTGATTTCAAGACGGCATAGCATGCTCGGGTGCCCGGTGGACAAGTTATTCGTTTCAATGGTAGACGGGAGAAGAGGAAAACCTGGACGGGGTGGGGGAATGCAGGAAAGAGGCAAGTTAGGGAAAGAACGCGAATGTTGAGCAAGTCAACCAGGTGCCTGAGACGCAGAGGGGACAGCACCAGAAGCAGCTCCCATTGACATGATGCGGGAAGCAGAAATGACCGGCTTCTTCCAAAAACTAGCGGGCTGCATGTACACTGCACTGAACACCATGAATCCCTTGTCATTGAACCGATTCAGCTTGCTCATTTGGATTTCGACCAACTGACCAGTCGATTTCATGACGCGATACAATCCATAGGTTCGGGTTTCGTGAAACACAACTCCTCGGAATATGTCGGCGTAGTATCTCTGGACGTCACCAGGGTGCATATAGATGAAATGCTCGCCACCGAGTTCAAGGAGTTTAGCGATTTCTTCCTGAGGAGCCGTTTGTCCCATTACAACCATTGCAGTCTTGTTCAGGCGAGCGACAATTCGACGCGGGCCGTAAAACCAGTAGTGAAGCACGCCAAACAGATCATCGGAAGGAGATGCGGCTTGTCCGAACTCCACCAGCGGCGGGATGTCGACAGCCGCATTCGCAAGGCAATCTCGCTCGGCCTCCTCCGAGCACAGAGAGTGTTGCAAATTCAATAACAATGAGTGACAGTCAGACAGATACGCAAAGTGAGATGACCGCTCGACTTCTGCAATCAAGTACGTGAACATCCAACATAATCGAGACTGTAATTCTGTCATGCTCCTCTGCATGGGTGGCAATGAAAACCACGTGGATTCAATAAAAGAAGAAAACTCTCGCATTCGAGCATCCAGCATTGCTGCAGCTGCTGGAACTCCCGAAGGCTGCGGGAACATGCTCGACGAGAAATTCGATGCGACACCGGATCCCAACGCAGATCCGTCACCAGAAACAAGCCCGGGAGTTTGAAGCATCGCCGACATGTTTCCAGGCACAGCAGCAGGTGGAAGAACACTGGGCATGCTGTGCAAAGGGGAAATGCGATGCTGCTCAGCAGCCAGAGAGGACGACGCCGACGCCGACGATGATAAAGTGGAAGAAGGAACAGAAGAGTAGACATGCGCAGAAGACATAGAAGGATGCGGAGGACTTGCTGGGTCATTCAAAAACATTGAAGGCGACAAGGAAAACGGATCGTCTGTTCCATAGGTTGCGACAAAATGATAGTCATCAGACGAGCTGTGCCCCCGTTTCTGGGGTAGAAAGGATGGGGGAGGTTCGTCTGTGCACGGGATACCGCTCTTGACACATCTTGGGCACGGGCGTTCATCGGAGCACGCAACTTTGGAAGCTCTGCAACGCCAACACGCCTTGTTGACTCTTTTCCTCTGTTGTGCATTGCTCAAAGACGTTACATTACTGTTCGTCGTCATAGCACCTCCATTGATCGGAGAAACTGCAGTCCCATTTCCCGGAGCAACAGATGACGAAATCGACGAACCTTGACTTGTCGCTGCGAGCGTGTCGGTCAGCGTGGCCGAAGAAAAGCCCGGCTGAGGATGGAATGGATTGTCGAACCGATGGCGAGGCTCAGGAGAGGATGTGGTTACTATAACGGACGGAGGTGACACCAACGACCTGGACAAAGCAGCAGCAGGAGTAGCAGTAGAGGAAAAAGAAGAAGAAGAAGAAGAAGAAGAGGAGGAGGAGGAGGAGGAGGAGGAGAATGAAGAGTCGCCGATTGGCGCGGAGCGCAGCGAGACTGGTAATGCAGATGTCGACGGGTCATCATCATCATCATCGTCATCATCGTCATCATCATTGTTATTGCTGTTGCTATTGTTATTGTTGTTGAAGTTGTTATTACTCTCACGCCGCCCAGAACTCAGCGAATGTGTACTACCATATGGATAAGAAGATGCCGACGGCGTGGACGAAGATGTGGAAACAGGGATCATTTTCCAAGATCAAACGTGGGAAGAAATGAAAAGACAGAACCACCTCGTTAAATTTCCAGATCTGCGATATTACAGAGAGGCCAAAAGCAACGAGGATGCCAACCAGACGGCGAAGAATGAAGAAACGAGCGGGAGTTGGGTCGTAGATGTTTGCTGCGAAGTGGGAAAATGAGAAATATATATCAAGTCGGGAAGGAGAGCATGGGTGATCACAGAGATACAGGCCAAGTAGCAACCACTGTTTTTCTCTCTTCCTGTTTTGCTATTATTCGTCTTTTGTTTGATGTGTGCTTCCTGTTTTCCCTTTCTGTCGTGCTTCCATCCACACACAAAACACTGACACTCACAGAAACGCGCGATGCAGAGTCTGAGGTTGTGACAAATGGGACATGAATAAAGGAATTGCCGAAAACTCCAGAATCCAGATCTCCGAATTGAGAGTTACGAGAGTGTGATTCGTAATTTTCTATTGACAACGAGATAGTGTTTGGTCTGTGCAGAAAGAAGTAAAAGGATCTTGCATCAAGCGCCCTCCCAAGCTTTCCTTTATTTCCTGCTGGCTTTCTTTTCCATTGTGGATTGTTCAATAGACAGTGTGTACATATTGTAGCCCCATCCGAGTCGGCAGTGACAGTGAGTAAGTGAGTAAATTGGAGAGAAAGAGAGAGAGAGAGAGAGAGAGAGAGAGAGAGAGAGAGAGAGAGAGAGAGAAAGAGAGAGAGAGAGAGAGAGAGAGAGAGAGAGAGAGAGAGAGAGAGAGAGAGAGAGAGAGAGCGAAGGAGGATGCAGACAGCTTCGATACGTGTATTTTCCAACGAGGCGTTTAACCGAGATGAGCAGCGACTTGCACAGATTCGGGCGACACTTGGTCGTTCTGCACAGCTGACGACAGAGGTAGACAAGATTCTGCTGTCTTTTCAACGGCGGCTTGGAGATCTGCAGGATCTTTTGAGGCCGATAGAAGAGGAGGTTTCGGAATATGCTCATGTTCATGAGAACATTGAAAAGACGCTGATTGCGGTCAATCGGGTGCTTGACAAGTTTGAAGTTCAGTCTGATGTGGAGGCTGTGCTGCGGAGAGGAGTCCAGGATAACCTTGATTTGTTCCTGACGAAGCTGGATCAGTTGACGCGCGCGGAAGAGTTCTTTATCGAGAACGAAAAGACAATTCGATCGTCAAAGGATGCGCTGGAAAAGATCGCAATGACGAGAACAAGAGCTTTGCAAAAGTGTGCAGATGCGTTTGACCGCATTCTCAGCAAGTACTCCTCGGCTGTGGACGTCCAGTCCAAAGATCCGCCTGCGCGCATTGATTGGGTTCCGGAACATGCCGTGGCGGATTTGTCCAAACTGTCACAGCGCCTCTCAAAAGCATCGCAGCTGTCCTTCTTGAAAGCGTACCGAAACCAACGGTCGCATTCCTTGGAAAATACTCTGAGGAGTTACATTCGAAAGCACGTGAATGCCGCAATGGACGACAAAATCATCGAGGCTTCTCGGTATGAAAAGGGGAGCCACGTCTTGCTGCGGCTCACGCAATTCTATTTGCTCTTGTTGGAAAGCGAACGGCGACTGGCCAATTCCCTGGTTGCTCGCGAGCAGTTTGCAGCGGTTTTCAAAGAGACAGTGTCGGACTCGCTCAAGGTGTACCTGGGGGTTTTTGAAGAGTTTTTGTCCAAGCGCGCAAAGTTGTACACGTCGGAAGCGGTGTACATCGTGTTTGACGTCGTTGAATGCCTTGATCGGTATCGCAATGCCTATGTGGAAGTTCTCAACACGTCGACGGATGGCGTGTCGTCTCTTGCACAGAAATTTGACGAAATATGCGTCGCGTATGCCACATCAGCTTCGGATTTTTTGCAGAAGATGGTTTCGCATCTGTCCCACGTCGTTGTCAAGCTGCCTCCGGACGGCACTGTTCACGAAGTTACTTCGCGCACCATCAATTTCCTAAAGAGGCTGATCGAGTTCCGCGTTGCCATTGACTACATATTGAACCATCGTCCGACACGGGGGAAATTCTCCATTTCAAGTTCGCAAAGCATGACATCGATCGCTTCGTCTTCGGGCCAGTCCTCTGGATTGAAGAAACCGAGTTCGTACACAAAAGGGTCGTCTCGCACGGGACCCAGGGGCCCCCACGGCGATTCTGACGACGAGGAAGATGATGGTACGAGGAGTGTTTACTCTGTTGCAAGAGAATCAGTGGCACCCTCAGAGGCGTTTCGGAAGGAGAGTACCCGAATGTTTGATGGAAATCCGGAAGAAGACGAAGTACTCACGTCACTTGCTGCCTTTGCAGCCCGCGTGCTCACCAAACTGGACAACTACCTTAGCGCAGTTGCAAAGCAGTACAAGAATGTTGTGTTGGAGTACCTGTTTTTGATGAACAATCGATACTACATTGTTAAGGCCATCCGGTCTTCTGCGTTGATGAGTCTTGTTGATGCGGATTTTCTCCAAGTGTACGATGTGCGCGCCGGGAAAGACAAGGAGGCATACATGCAAGCCTGCTGGTCCAAAGCCAGAAGATTCTTGTTGGATGAAGAGAATGCCGAAGTGAATCCGAAGAATCAAAAGAAGGAGCTAAAAGCTCGGTTTTCTGGATTCAACGATGTCCTGTCTGAACAAGTGGAGAAGCAAAAGATGTATTCGATCCCAGATGCAGAACTCCGGACAGTTGTTCGAAAGGGCATCCTCGAGGCGATCATTCCAGCGTACGAAAAAATGTACACGAAGTACGGGAGCGTCCCTTTCACGAAGAATCGTGAGAAGTACATCAAGTTCACAGTGTTGCAGGTGACGACCATGCTTCGTTCGTTGTTTGACGAGCAAAGGGCAGCAGCAGCGAAATCCTAGGCGGAAATTGTGATTTATTCCCCCTCTCTTTTGCATGTAAATATACGAGTACGCGAGTTTTGAACCCAACGGCGTGTGGACACTAGACAATCAAACAAACCCAAGAAAAAGAAGAGAGAGAGAGAGAGAAAAGAAGAAAAAACAACTCCAAAAAGGGAACCCGGAGAGAAAGAAGGCACATTAGGGGATAACCAATCCGCCATGCAGGTCCATGCCTTGAGGGGCTTGGAATGTAAACCCTGCGCCAGCTAGCGCTGAAAGAACGGAGTTGCACGGCTGGAAGAACAGTGCTTGGAAAACGCAGTATCCATGCGAGTTGAATCGGGAGTGCTGAAATGCCATCACGCCATTCCATCCACCGTTGGTTCCAGATGGAAACCGGTACATCGTGCATGTTCGAGTTTCGTGAAACATCATGGTGCGAAAGCAATCACCATAGTAAGTATCCATGTCATCTGGATGCAAGAAGCCGAGATGGTTCCCACCTTGGCTAATCATCTCAATGAATGCAGATGGACGATCGTTTGTCGCGTGAAATAACGCAAGTGTCGTCCGATTGGCACGTGCAGTGACTTTTTCTGGTCCATCGTACCAGCAGTACAAGACTCCAAAAAGTTCTTCTGCGGGAGTCGAAAACGAAACATCCGCAGGAATTGGCGGCACTTCTAGGGCAGAATGAGCATCGCAGTCCCGGATCGCAGACGGAGTGCAAAACTCTTGAATCATGGCGCTGAACATATCGAACGAGTCCTTCAGATGTCGTGCATGTCGAGATTTTGACACCTCCGATCGGATATATCGCAACAAGAAGCAAAGCCGGCCTTGGAAAGCAATCATTGATCTTTGAATCGACGGAAGCGACGTCCATGTTTCGCGGATAAAGGACCCAAAGTTGTGGTACCGCACTTTTAGCAAGTTCACCATCTCCGGATGGATCGACAGCAGCGATATCGGAAGACGAGGTGAGAATGCCGGTAGCGTGCATGTATTTGCGATCTCGGACACCGAAGCCGCATCTGAGGAAAACAACGTGTCTCCCCCGATCGCCGAAACACCACCACCACCACCCGCTACCGACGGCAACAGCGACGGCGCGGTCGGCGGAATTCTGAGTTGATTCGCGTTTCTTTCAGATTCTGTATTTGTGACTCGATTTGACGACGGATGCGGATCTGTGTATCGGACGATAATGCTGTCAAAGATGCTTGCATCCGCACTTAACCTTACATCCAGCGGAGTTTCGGTCAGATTCGTATCAAAATCAGATCGCAAAAACTCGGGTGTCTGCGGAAGCATTCCTTCGACGGGTCCAGGCAGGAACATACCGCCACGCTGATTCTCAGACCGGTCCTCAGTGTCCGTAAATGGATTCTGCGGCATGTCATAACCGCATGAAAGCCCAAGTCGCTCACATCGAGCACAAGGCCTCGTATTCGAGCATGCACACTTGTTCACACGACATCGATAGCATGCACGCGACGCTCGTTTTCTTGGCGGAGGACCTACTTCCGAGTACCCTCTACTCGACACATCCATTCCTACTCCACCACCAACTCAAAAAAGAAGGGATTGGGGGAAAAAAACATGTTGATGATGGCGATGACGATGATGCTGAAGATGAAGAAGAAGAAGAAGAAGAAGAACCTCGTCAGACAAGAGCAGCCCGCTCTTTTCAATATGAAAACGATACGCGTTCGAAGTCCGTCGATCGGCGCATTTATCTGTCTGTCCACTACGAACAAAATCTGCGAAATAAAAAGAGTGAGAAGCGGTGAGCAGACATGATGATTATGAGATGTGGTTTTGCGTTAGAGGAAGAAGAAAAAATAGGAAGCAGAGCAGACTTCCGAGTCGGGCGAGGGGATTGTTTGATTGTTCGTGTGTTTTGCAGATAGAAGAAGAAATGAGCGGGATCCAGGAAGCGTTGAAGACGATTCGAAATTCGATTCCAAAGTCGGTGAGGCTGGTTGCAGTCAGCAAGACCAAGCCTGCGAGTGCCGTTTTGGCTGCATATGATGCGGGTCAGCGAGTGTTTGGTGAGAATTACGTGCAGGAACTTGTGGATAAAGCTCCTGTGCTTCCAAAGGATATTCAGTGGCACTTCATTGGGCATTTGCAGTCCAACAAGGCAAAGTCGATTGTGGAGATTCCCAATTTGCAATGCGTCGAGTCGGTCGACCGAGAAAAGGTTGCCGATGCGTTGCAAAAGGCGTGTGAGAAGGCGAACCGCCCGTTGCTGGATGTGATGATCCAGGTGAATACATCGGGAGAAGACACAAAGTCGGGATGCGATCCGTCTCACGCAGAGAATCTTGTTCGACATGTCCTGGATACGTGTCCGGCGCTCCGGGTGAAAGGCCTCATGACCATTGGAAGTCCAAACCCGAGCCCACCAAATCGAGATTTTGAATTACTCAGAACACTTCGAAACCAGTGCCAGGTGACGTTTGCTGGAAGAGTGTGCGACCTTGAGCTGTCGATGGGGATGAGTCATGACTTTGTGCTTGCGATTGAGAATGGATCGACGAACGTTCGTGTTGGATCGAGCATCTTTGGAAATCGTGTTTACACAGAGAGCAGCAACACCAGCAGCAGCGATTCAGATCATTTTAGTTCAAATGTTCCCGCGAATTAAATCACGGATCTAAAGAGGAAGGAAAGAAAAATGCTGTTTTTGAACTGTTGCTGTCCTGATAGACGAGGATGGAAGAAGAATAGAGGAAATGAAGAAAACATAACATCCGGAAAGAGGCTTGACGTTACAGAACAAGTAATTTTTAATATTTTTTTTAATAATAAGAAGAAAAAAACAACTAAAAATGACGAATCAGCAAGCGGCGAGAATGAATGAATTTCCAAGAAGAAAAGAAAAAGAAAAAGGAACATTCAACAACGGGCTTGCAATCGTCCAATCCACAATGCAAACTAAGCCGCTGGGGGAGGAAGTTGCTTCTTTTCCTTCTTCTTCCTGCTTCCAGACGCAGAACCGGGCTTGGAGCCAGCATCGTTGCCATTGGCTTCCTTGCCATCCTCCGACCAAAATCCAGCATCTGGGTCTTGCGCCGCTGCAGCGCCGTCGCCGGATGCCGGTGCTGGTTGTGAATTTGCACTTGCATCGGTTGCGGCAGAAGCAGCAGGTTGTGCCTTTGCTTCGCCTGCGTCTTCAAAATCGTCTTCATAGCCAGCAGATGAAGTGTCTGCCGGTTTGTCTGAGGATGTAGGGGCAGGGGCAGGGGCTGGGGCTGGGGCAGCAGGTTCCTGCTTTGGTTCCTTGGGAGAAGTCTTTGGAGAAGTCTTTGCAGAAGTGGAAGACGAGGAGGACTTTGTCGTCGTCTTTGGAGAGGTGGAGCCCTCATCCTCCTTCTTTGCTGGCGCAGCCTTTGGAGGCGGTGCTGATTTCGGAGCAGGCGATCGCTTTGGCTCCTTTTGCTTCTCCGTGGTCGACGAGGAAGTAGAGGAGGAGCCGCCAGCAGCAGCATTGGAATCTCCTGAAGCAGATTCATTGTTGTTGACAGGAGCCAACTTTTGCGACCGGTTGTTGCGGGCGTTGGTGCCCGTGGATGACGAGCGAGCCGGCACCGCAGCAGAAGCGATTCGTGCTTCCTTTTCCTTTTCGCGAAGCTGTTCATTCAGTTTCGAAATTTCAGATTCAGATTCTTCCTGCTGCAGCTTGAGCTGGTGCTGGAGTGAAGCAACTCGTTTTCGGTCCGTCTCCGCAGACTTGCGAGCATTCATGGCAGCTTCTTCTGCCTTCACTCTGCGCTCAGACTCTTCCGCAAGCTGCTTTCTCAATGCATCTGCATCCTCCTGTGTATCCGGGTTGATGTTCTTATTCTGCAAGAGCGCCATCAGCTTTTGATTCTTATCCTGCAGCTTTGCATTCTTTTCAGCATCTGCTTTGCGTCCACGATCATCTTCTGCAAGCTTTGCGTGCGCCTTCTTCAGCTTCTCACGCAGCACTTTCAGATCCTCCTGCGAATCATGCAACTGCTTGACAACATCTCCACCACCAGCATCGTACGATTGCAGTGCCTTGGACTGTTCGCGCTGAATCGCCTTCAAGCTCTTCACTTCTGCCGAAAGTTCGCTGTTGGACTTGCGAGCCTCATGCAACATGTTTTCCAAAGCAGTCACTCGTTCCGTTGCTTGTGCACCCAACATCTTCTTCAGATCTTCATTTTCCTTGCGAAGCGCATCCACTTGCTTCTGCAGACTCTTGATCTGGCGCGCATTCGCCTCGGCAGACGTGTCCGGTCTGCTTCGTACAGGCTGCCCAGACTGCGCCAACGCCGCATCGAGCTGTCGATTCAAACTCACAAGTTCCTTTCGAAGCTCCACATTCTGCGCCCGGAGTTTTGCAACATCATCACTTCCATTCGGCTTTGCATTTCCATTCCCGTTCGACATGGATGACGCAGATCGTTGATCAGAAGCTGCTGGTTGCGGCTGCGGTGCTGGGGAAGCGACGGTATCACTCTTTTCAAAATCGTCTTCGTAATCAGCCATTGGAGACGCAGAAAGTGGGTAAGGTGGACGGGGTTGCTGAACTGGACTACTACTACTATGAATACTATCACTACGAATGTCAAAGTATTCCGGGTTTGCGATTTGCTGCTGTCGTTGGCGGTGTGGATGCAGATGCTGTTGTGGATGCTTCGAATACGAATGAAAAGACTGCGAAGACTCGGAGCGTCCGGTTGTGACGGTGGATGGATGGAACGAAACAGAGCGTTGTCGAACAGGAGGCTGAAGATAGACAGCGTATGTATTATCGTATGACGTGTGTGAAGAGGAAGAGGAAAAAGAATGGCCTTGACGGTTATGAGGATAAAAAGAAGAAGAAGGAGAAGAAGAAGAAGGAGAAGAAGAAGAAGAGGAAGAAGAAGAGGACGAGGACAAGGGGAAAGAAGGAAAAGAGGAGGTCGTGGATGACGGATTGGAAAGCTGAGGAGTGGAGTAAGGATCAAAGTACTCGGCAGAAGAGCCTTGAGGGCGGTTGGCCCTTGTGGGGTGTTGTTGAGAATGCAACTTGATGGACGGGCTGCCTCTACAGCGCCTTGAAGTCTGCTTGTCTGATGCAATCCGAGCAAGATATCTCAAGAAAAACAATATCTGCAGTGGTTGACGGTGCCGATCAGAGCAGAAGAAAAAGGCGGGGGGGGAAGCAGCATTGGCAAACGTTTTGAACACTCGAAACCTCCACGACGCTCTATACGTACGGCAGGCATTTGCGACACGGGGGGGCTGCTGTGCGCGGCCCGTCCTCCCGTAACGACGATCTTGGACGAGCTCTTTCAGGCTTTTGCTGCTCCAGAATGGTCGAAAACCGCCAAGACGCCGTGCCCGCTGAAACAATAAACGACACAAGTGGCCACTGAAATAAAAATATATAGTTTAAATTAATTAACTTAAAAAAGCAGTTCAACTTTCTGTCTTCGAATCGATAGCGTTGCTTGAACCGCTGAGTCTTGAAACGGTGGGGTAGTCGATTTATTGACTGGGTTTGGTGTGGTGTAGGATATTCTTCGTGCGATTCAACTCTTGGCAAGTGCTGAACCATGTTTGCAAGCATTCGCCGCAGTATATGCTCAAAACACCATAGCCCAAAGATCGAATTGAAGCGCTCGCTTCAGAGATGTTTTTCCGCTTTGGCAAAGCCCCCCTCGGGAGAGCCGCAACGGCAGCCGTCGGCTCGTCCGAACTCGGCTCAAATCTTCCGGAAACTCCTTCCTTACACTTCGAAGTACGATGGCGAACGATACTTTGTACCGCAAACATGGACAGATAAAGTCGTGAAAGGGATGGTGAAGCTGTTTCGGTTTCCAATGGACACGATTTTCCGCGAGGATTACATGAGGAGAGTGATTTATCTGGAAACCGTCGCGGCTGTCCCGGGGCTCGTTGCAGGCTCGTGGCTGCACTTTCATTGCTTGCGAAGGCTGCATGATGATGCTGGGTGGATCATCAGGCTGCTGGATGAAAGTGAGAACGAGAGAATGCATCTCACTGCATTCTTGCATTATGAGCAGCCGGGTTTGTTGCAGCGATTCATGATTCTTGCCACCCAGATCGTCTATACTTCCGTGTACTTTGTAGCCTATGCAGTCAGTCCAAAAGCATGTCATCGGTTTGTGGGAATGCTCGAGGAGGAAGCGGTGTTCAGCTACAATGAGTTCCTGAAGCTCGTGGACAGTGGAAAGATTCCAAATGGACCGGCACCCAAAGTTGCCAAAGACTACTGGGAGCTGTCGACTGATGCCACTCTGCGGGATCTCATTGTCGCAATCCGAGACGACGAGTGCGAACACCGAGACATAAACCACGCCTACGCCAGCGAAATCCAGGACGGCACTTCGCCGTATGATTTCGAACCCATCTCTCCAACATCGCGCTCCTAAACAAGTCGTGCCTCGCATCGAGAGGGTACCAGTTGGTAAGATAAACCGTTCGTTCTTGACTATTCCATGGCCCCCGTGTTCCATGCTCTGAGACGCAAAGAAGCGCATCGAAGAACGCACGCCGACGAACGGCCGTAACGCACCTTGCCTCCTTTTTTCATCACCTGCGCCTACATCACACACTGAGCATGCATATCTACGAGTAGACATGCATATTCAATCTTGCATCTCGTTGCCGGGAAGGGGAAAGGCCCCAACACGCCTCACGGTGTTCTTCAGATAAATGTTCCGCGCTCCGTTCCCAATCTCGATCCATCGGTGAGCCACTTTCTCAGCGTGACACGTTGCTCCTGAGAAGGGTGCATTTTTTGATTCTGACGGCCCTTGCAGCAGGCGTAGTGACACGTTGTCTCTTAGTAGGTCTGCGGGACCTAGGAGGCCCTGTATCGAGCGGCGTAGGCGTAGGCGAATGCGTCATCCCAGCGCACTCACGCCCATATTTGAATAAAATGAGTGAAACCAACGAATGATAGAATAGATGGCTATGGATGCTGCGTTAAAGAGTGTCGAAAATGCAGAGCCTGTGCCACCGGCTGAATTTTGGCCGAGCATGCATAAGCACGAATTCCCTGTGAAGCAAACGTGCCAGTGTCGGCCAGTGTCGACCGTGTCTGTTCATGTATTCTTGTGTTATCATTCAACAGAATAAGGTTTCTGTGCTGATACAGTAAATTTTCTTTTGGTTCCGTATCCCCCCAGACAACAACCTCACGTTTTAAACAGAAGCTAGTTACGGGGGGAAAAAAAAGAACAGTAGGTGGAGGAAAGAAATGGCAGCTCGTCGCTTGTATCTCGAGACGGATCCTGACCGTCGCGTGGATGCTCTGCGAACGCATGGATCGCAGTGCATTGTGAGCAACAACGCAGCCGATCTCGATGAGTATATTTCGTTTATCCTTTCGGATGCATGCCAAGTGCATCCTGCTGCGGTTCGCGGTCTTTTAGATTCGGTGATATCGACATTGTCGTCGATTTCAGTGGAGCATTCGATCTCGCTTTCCGAACATTTTGCTTCTCTTCTACAGCCTCGGATGGCAATGGCTCCGGAGCAGTACATTGCGCTTCGACAGCTTCTTGCAGCACGGTATGAATCCCAAGGGATGTATACGCAGGCAGCCCGCTCGCTGTCGCAGATTCCAATGGACCAGCAAGTCAGTGTGGCAATGTCAAACTCGGAAAAAGCGCACTTGCTACTCCGAATCACAATGCTGTTTCTTGAAGACGAGGAACATGCTTCGGCAGAAATGGCACTGACTCGAGCGTCGTCTCTTGTTTCGCAGGTCGACGATGCTGCATTGCATGCAAAGCAAAAGGCGTGCTTCTCGAGAATCCAAGATGCAAAACGAAAGTTTCTGGAAGCGGCATTGCAGTATTATCAGCTTTCGACAATGGCCGTGCTTTCGGTAACCGATCGGATGGTTGCACTCGACTCGGCGATTGTATGTTCCATTCTTGCCAAGGCTGGTCCGCAAAGAACGAAGCTTTTGCAGACGATCATGAAGGACAGCAGATCTCGCCAGGCTTCGTTGTTCCATTTGTTTGAGCGCGTTGTATCGGTCAAAACGCTTCGCAAGGAGCATCTCAGCGATTTAGACCACTTTTTGAAAGACCACCAACGATCGCAGGTCGAGCATGCTGTTTTAGAACACAACATTGATGCGGTTGCGCGGTGCTACAACAACATTCGGATGGATGCGTTGGCCAAGCTCCTTGGAATGGACCGTGACCGCACCGAACGAACCGTCCTTAAAATGGTTGCAGAAGATCGTCTCAACGCAGTCCTCGATCAAAAGGACAACGTCATCGTGTTTCAGTCCGTCCAAGGCTCAGGATGGACCGGTTTTCACGATCGAATAGCCCATGTGTGTGCGCTTGCGCAGGATATTTCCGTTGCCATTCCACATTCATCATCATCACCATCACCATCATCACCATCATCCTCGTCGTCATCTTGATGCCCGGGAGAACGAAAGCATCCCTGTCTTTTTCCTTCTTCCGTGTCTTTTACTATGTACATCAGAGTCATGAAGAAAGACAATTATGCAATTTCGTCAAAGTCGTCTCGCTGTCCTGCGTATTCCTTGACGGCACGCTGGATCTTGGAGCCATCCGCCCAAGTAACCAAGTCTTCGTTTGGCCGAGTGACAATAAACCCCGGATCCGTGACGATTTCCGTGCCGACTCGAACATGTCCTTGCTGCACAAACGTCACTGCTTCTCGCAGTGTTTCGCAGAACTTGTTCTTCACCATGACGACAGGAAGCCGACGTCTGCAAAACGCTGAAACAGTGATTTTCTCAGATGCGATCGATGCAAGCTGGCCCGTTGCCTCACTCACAATTCCCATATGAAACAGTTTATCCGCAAGCAAGCTCGTTACCCGCGCTCGAACTGGATCCGAAGATTCCAACTTCTGCAAAAGACTGACAAGATGCGAAATGTCCCCACACAATCGATTGTACCGTTCATAATCCTCACGATCAGTCACCCGGTATCGCTGAAGCACCGAATGTTCGCGGATATTATGCTCGCCTCGCCAATGCTCAAAGCTCGTCTTTCGCAGCAGTCGTTCCTCGTGAAACTTTAACTTCCTCATTTTCTATCGCCTTGCGTCAGGTTCAAGCACTCCAGGACAATGCTGAAAAATGCTGAAACATGAAGTAAATATACATATGTTTTACATATATGAAGATGAAAACATAAGAAAAGTTTCGCGTTTGTCGGTCTATTTGAAAACGCAGTCGAAATGTGTAGACCAGTTTGGATGTCCCAACGCCTTCCTTTTGCATTCTTCGTTTGCTTTCCTCTCGACGAAACCCGTCTTTTATGGATTATTTTTGTTTTGGAGCAGTTCTTATCTTTTTTACTCACCCACGTACCCACCCACCCTACACACACAGTCCTTTCTCGCTGGACTGATTGGACTTGGACTTGGACTTGGACTTGGATTCCGGAATGTGTCGTTGTGATCCTAGCTCGAAGGACGGGTACTCGAGTCTTGATTGGGCATCCGAGTACTTTGGAGAGTGTGTGTACACGCCGGCGCAGCGAGCGTCTCTGTTTCTTGGATTCTTGTCGATTGTGTGCTGGATATTTGCACAGCTTCCGCAAGTGTACCAGAACTACAAGTCAAAGAGAGCAGATGGGATCTCTGGTCTTTTTCTGCTTCAATGGCTCATTGGAGACTCGTGTAACCTGATTGGAGCATTTCTGACACACCAGCTCCCGACACAGCAATACACTGCAATCTATTTTGTCTCGATGGATTTCGTTCTGGGTGGGCAATGGCTATGGTATACAGTGATCCACAAGGGTCAGCATGCTGGCGCTGCAAGAAGAAAGAGCAGCAGCAACAAGGGCGAGCAAGAGCCGCTGATCGTCAATGCCGGTGCAACAGCCGTTCCGCCGAAGCAGCCGTCGGCATCCAGTGGAAAAAGCAAACAGGTGTATGCGTTTGCATTTGCATCCTTGTTTGTCATTTCAAGGTTGCTGGTGGTCCAGAATTCTTACCAAGGTCTCCATTCTGGCAGTGGCGGTGGTGATCGCGGTGCAACGACAGGGCGATCTCTGCTGGACTCGGATGTGTGCTCGGACACGTCGGGATGGGACACGGAGTCCATCATTGGATATGCGATCGGGATTGTGTCTGCGATTTTCTATCTCGGATCTCGAGTCCCGCAGTTGCTGAAGAACTTTAGAAGAAAGTCAACGGAAGGTCTTTCGTATCTCCTGTTCACCTTTGCGGTGCTCGGAAACACAACGTACGGACTCTCGATTTTCATGTATTCGACAGAATCCGAGTTTCTCATTGAGCACATCCCATGGATTTGTGGTTCTGTGGGTGTCCTTTTCCTCGACTTTGCAGCGCTTTGGCAGTTCCAAGCATTCCGTCGCAACAAGAAAGGTCTCATTTATCCTCAGATGAAGCACGAGTCTGCAAACCCACTCTCCGATGAAGACATCGTCGTGTAACCATGCGAGTTTGGTCTCCCTTCGTCTCCATGAAGGAGACGCGATATGACGGGAAAACAGCGAAGCAAGGTGGAGGGAGGAGCAATAATTTGAATCTGTTGGGGTAATTGGCTTTCGTTGCGCGTTTATTCTTCCTGTTCGGCCGCTTTACTCTTTATGTATCGTCTTGTAAAATAAGGCACACAAGAATGGAAAAAGAAAGAAAGAAAGAGAGAGAGAGAGAGAGAGAAAAGAAGAAAACAAACAAGCGAAACCCGACTGGCGTGGTCACAAAGAGAGCGGACGAGCGAGCCAGAGGGGCAACTTCCGGCATGAAAGTGGGGATCCCCCAGCAGAGGCACCGAACGTGTTCAATTCGAGGGGTGTGGCAGGCGAGTGGAACTGCGTTCACAGCTGAGGAAAATCGTGGTACGGTGGAAGCAGCAACTGCCGTTCGCTTTCCGCACCTGGACCTTTCCGATGGACGGACTCGGACAGGCACGTGAACACCACCAGAATCGAACCCCACGGAGCACTTCCACAAGAAAAAGCACTCAAAGCGTCTCGAAATACAAGAAAACTTCCTATATAAGCCTCTCTACACGCACACACACGCACACATTCGCACTCCCAAATATCCCCCGTTCGCAAAATTATTAGCAACCAATCGTGAGAAAACATATCTTCTTCTTTCTTTGATTGTCATCATCTTTCCTACTTTGTGGTTTACTTTCTTTTTCTTTTTCTTTTTCTTCATCTTCATAAGCTGTTTATGTTCTTCATTGGTATTTGAAGAGGGTTCCTGTCTCTTTGAACAATCGCAAACTAGACTGGATTCAACCGTTTAATTTAGAGTTTCTTCTGGCGTTCGTGTTTTCTCGCCCTTTGTTGTTGTTGTTGGTTGTGTTCGTCTTCTTCGTCTTCTTCTCGTTGTTGTTTGTTTGTGGGGCATTTTCTCAGTTGGCGATGGCTGAATTGGTGGTCGAGTGTAGTCGTTCGTTTAGCGCGCAGGAGTACAACATCCACGATGCTGCTCGGTTGCAAAAGACCGGCTCGATGAACATGTGCCTTACAGTGCGTGTTCAAGACGACTCATCGTTTCGATTCTGCAAGGAGGCTCTGCAGAAGGCTTGTCGATTGGCACAAGCGCAGCATCCTTCGCTGCGGACATGCATTCGCCCAGAGTCCACAGAGCTGTATGTTGGCTCTCTTGCATCCGTCGAGCCAATCGCGATCCAAACACTCAATGATGTCCCACACCCGTCCTTTCGAACACACCGTCTTGATTTCAAAAAGTCAGGAAAACCGTCGAATGCGGATCTCGTGAAACTTGCACAGTCTGAACTTGCACGACCGTTCGAATACCGACCGTTTGCTGTTCCCGTCCGGTTTTTGTTTGTGTCTGACAAGCTTGTATTGTTCACCATGGACCACCGGCTTGCAGACGGAACCGCTGGAAACACAGCATGCAGATGCATTTTCGATTGTTATCAGTCGATTGTTAGACGACCGTCGTTTTCTGCGCTTGTGGACTCCTCGACAGACGGGTTGCATCCGGAGTACTCCACATATGAACCGTCGAAGAGCATTCCTCGAGCAGAAGACGTCTCTCCACGCGGCATTTCCGCATACTTTTTGGCGCTTTTGCGAGTGGTTGAAATTTTGTCGTCGCTCCTGAGCCTTTCGGGACTACCGGAGAGGCTGGCCAGGCGTCCTTCTCGGAAAAAATTGACTTGGGCTGCCGTGCTTGCGTTCATCATCGCGCTTCCGCATATCATCGTTTCGTTTCTGCGGTCCTGTCACAGCACAATGTATTATCTCATTGCGGATCACTACCGTGAGGGCGAAATCGAAACGGATCTTGTCCTGTTCCAGTTTTCGGAGAAAGAAACGAGCATGATCCGCAGCATGTGCAAAACGCACAAGATCACAGTCGGTGCTTTTCTGCTGACGGCATTTTCAAGTGCATTTGCATGCGCGACCGCAAGAAAGGGCGAGAAGAATCGAAAAATGAAACTGTGGTCGCAGTTTGTGGTGGACATGAGAAGGTTTTATGAGCCGGAAGCGTATTTCCAGAAGAGTTCTGCGGGCCACTTCATCACACAGGGCAATTTTGTCTCTGTGATCGATTGTTTCCTGAAGGCACGCCCTTGTCCATGTTTGGATCAGACAGACTTTTCGGGACCTCCTCACCTCGCAGTGCAAAAGTGGCGAGTGTGGTTCTGGAATCAGTGCCGCGAAGTGCGCAACGCAATGATGTGGACCATCAAAAGTGGTGGCTTGATGAGAAGCATGCTGTTTGTTGAGCATGTTCGGTGGCTTACCAAGAGACTTCAGGCCCTCCCGCAATCCGCATTGGTTGCGCCAACTTTCTCTCTATCGAATCTCGGAGCATTCGACGGATCGAACGGAAATGGCGCTGTTAGCGGAAACGGAACGTCGGATGCTCTGGCCTCTGCAGCTAGTCCGGTTCACAGTGTGCGGGACGTTGTGGCGGCTACACTCCCGGCGGAGATTCCGGGCTCTTCGGAATCCACGACCTCCTCGTTCAGTTCGCTGCCATCTGATAAGTCATCTGTGCCTGGCTCGCTGTCCGATCTTTCTCAGAGCGATTACTTCCAGCACTTTGACATGTTCTGCGCAACCACGGCCCCCCTTGCCATCCCCCACTGCCTCATTACCACAGTCACCGTGAACGGAAAGCTCTCTGGTACTATTGGGTTCGCCAATGGAATCGTGGATCGCAGCCTTGTCGAGGCAGTCGTCGTTCATCTGAGACACATTGTGCATTGCTGCTTGTACGATGCCCTGCGCTCTGAAAAGAAGATAGTATCGTAGACGGTCACGTGCCCCTCCGTCCCCTCTCTGTATAGTAGTATATGCACTCCTCTCTCGGAAGCAAAAACCGAACCGCCCCTCTGTTCAATACCCTGATTTATATCGTACAACGAAACCCAAAGGAGCAGCAACAGTCCCATCATCATATTTTACACGTCAAAAAAAAAAACCACAAAACCATAAAACCACACACACACAGAGGGGGGTGCAACTCCCACATGAAACAGCAAACGACAGAATGGGCCTGTCTACAGTCCACCATGCCATTCAATGCTCTTCTGCGCTTCGTACACGGTCGAGATTGCCGCTGCGGACGCGACGATTCCGGCCGGAACAAGCTTCCTTGTTCGGAGCGCGCGAGCTCCCATGACGGCAGTCAGTGCGACGGAGAGTACAGTTGCGAGATCATGTCCCTCCTTTTCCTTTCCAGACTGAATAAGGTATCCGGCACCTGTGAACAGCGCTCCAAAACCAAGTCCAGCAGCCAGCGAAGGCACGGACTTGGCCTTTGCATAGCCCATAAGACCACCTGCAGCTACGAGAAGCGCCATAGAAAAGGGCAGATGTGCTTCACCGGGCATGTTGGATGGATGAAAATTGTAGAAAAATGCAACAACAACCGACGCTACAACTAGGACCAATGGATGAATCATACACACCACTGAACCCCAAAAAAGAACAACAACAAGGAAACACAGAGAAGAAGGAAAAGAAATTAACCAAAAACAAAACTTTTGGTTGCTCAGTTATTATTGGAGAAGAAGTTGAAGCAGCCTCGGTACAGCCGACACGCCTGATCGCTGGCAGAGGCTGGTGAGAAGGATGAGAAAGAAGAAAAACAAAACAAAAAAAACCAAGAAACAACACAGTTGGATGAGAGGCCAGCCATGAGAGGAAGCCCGGAATGAAACAACCGGATTCCAAAAATGGACCATGCGAACGTGCGAGCATTGAAACGCGACGACGAAGTTACCAGGATGTACCCAGCAGTCGACAGTACATTGCGCTACTTGTAGGTCATCTGCGGATCTAACCAAATGCCGTGCACCGCAATGAGCTGTCGAAACTCCCCAATCCCGCTTGAAGTTTTGTACAAGGTCAGAAGAATTTTGAAAGCTGGGAACGGTTCGTCAATGTACAGCGTCATGGCCATCGCAGGGTTCGTACGGAACATTTCTACGGGTTGCCACGCCAAAGAGGAAAACGAGCCGCTGGAATCGCGAAGGCTTCCCAGCAGTCTCGAGTCAGCAGACATGATCCGCCACACACGCAGATACGGATTGGGGGGTAGGGTTTTCACAATGACATGTGCGATGCGAGTACTGTCGAATCCCCGCTCATCTCCAAAGAACAGGTCATATTTTTGCCGAAGAATCTTGGTGACGTACTGGTCAAATGATTCGCAAGACGAAATCATCTCCATCAGCGAACGGCCGCTGAATAGGTGACGGACAATCAAAGTGCAGTACGGTGACGACGGCAAATCCTTTAAATTGCCAACGAATTGGAAAGGAACGATTTTCCCAGGCACATCGCAAACAGATGCCGCCAACGTGTGACCGAGGTAGATGTCAAATACACGCTGCTTTCGTCTTGGAATCGTCGCAACTTCCATGTCCAGAAAAGCAGAAACTGTATCCTTCACTGCACCTACGATGTTTGTGGAAGAGGAAGCGAGGGAACTCCTCTGCGCCAGCACACGTTCCAGCAGGTCTCTGTTTTCTTTGGAGGTCAAGCGGTTTAGGAAAACTTCCAGCTCCGGGAACCGCTTGACTAGGGGATCATTTCGGTTTTCCTCTTCCTCAGCGGCCTGGTTCGCTGCCACAGGCTTGTGCAGCGTGATGATCCTAGGGGAGGGTCTGGAGGACAACGTGGCACCGCCCAGCGATGACTTTTCCACAAGCGACTTTTTGCGACTGAGTTGCAGCACCGGCGGATCCTTGTCCACCGACGTGTTTTTGGGTAGCATGGGCCGATCTGACGAATCGCCGCCACTTCCTGCTTCCTCCTTCCTCCTCACACTGTTGGGAACACTGCCAGTTGTGCTCGACGATCGAAAGAAGGACTTTAAAACCTGGGTCATATGGAGAACGGCCAAGCAGAAGTCTGACATTTCCAACCGACGTGTTTCAGGGCAGCAATGTTCAGAAAAGAAACGGGCCCACATATCGCGGCACACAACAAGTCCGAAATCTAGCCCGAACTGCGTCCATCCAGACTGAGCCATGACCACCTTTGACGACTCTTGCAAATCCGAATACACAAAGAACAACTTGCGAAACCACTGATTGCTGGCCGCGTCCCGCGCACGGCGTTGCCCCAACAAAGTGACAAGATTGACTCCGCGAGAAAGACCAAAGTCCTCCGCAGGCACCCACAGGTCTTCTGCCTCGGCCCGCAGTTCAAACTGCACATGGTCATAGTCAAAGGCTACCGAGTGATCCATGATGCTCTTGTCCTTTGCCATGGAAATTCCAAACAGGCGCTCATAGTTTCGCTCGATACGCTCCCTGAACCACGCCAGGCGATCCGAGATTTGCGTTGCATCGTATCCAGATTCCCGAATGGACGCGCCGATGCGAACCAAGCCCTCGACGAACTCTTGAAAATCAATCAATCCAACGTTGTTTTCAGAGCGGTGCAGATTGTTGCATTTCGCAAACACGAGAGCAAGCGCATGTTCAGAATGCCACCATGGCGTGATTCCAAACTGACGGCCAAAGGCAAGGAAATCTTGCAAACAGACTTTTCGATGAGACGCAATGACTGCATCCGTGTCGATCCATTCAGCGTGCAGCACCGATTTGACGACGTCTGAGAAGTAAAAGAAAATGCGTTTCAACGGAAGTCGATATTCCATGAAGAATCCAGAACAAGAATACAGCGAAAACCCGGCTTGATCGTCGATTCCAGGCAGAAAAGCATTAATTCCCTGCTCGTTTTGCAAGCGATCCATCAGCGAATTCAAGTAGGACTTTCGGAATTTATCCGAGAACGAGAAGCAGCGAGTGGCAGTGTCACGTGACTTCAGTTCTGGAATGAAGTGGGCGTCCATTTTCAAAAGCGCCTTTGTAAATTCTGCCAGCGAAAACAACGTGTTCTTCTTCATGCTTGGTGCAGCATCAGCAGCAGCAGTGGCGGCGGCGGCGGTGGTGGTGGTGGTGGTAGTGGTGAAGAGATGCAAGTGATCGGTTGGATACTGGTCTCCCGAGTACGCAACACATGACAATGCAAACATGAACTGATCGCCTGTCATTCGAAGCTGGGATGCAAGCAAGGGTCGTCCTTCACGAATCGTCTGCACCACACTTTGTGAAAGACCAATCACAAAAGGCGCCTCTGGAGATGCGTTTGACAATTCAACCGGTGCCAGAATCACGCAAAACGCCTGAAACAGGTACTCAACGCAGTCCATACCCGCAATGTCACATTCCGTCATCGTTCCTCGTTGCCCATGTAATAATAACATAACAATGACAAAAATCATAATAGCAATAATAAGAATAATAAGAATAATAAGAGGCTGCAGCTTCTTCTGGAAAATCAAATAAGTCAGTATCGGAATTAGCATCAAGTCTTTTGAAGCCTGTGACACAGGCTCCGCATATTCGACACTCTTTAACGCAACATCCATACCATCTATTCTATCATTCGTTGGCTTCACTTTTTGCAACGTCTGTTCCGTAAGGCGACCGAGTATCGCGAGCGCCATGTTGCCATCGTGACGGAGGAGGACACGTCGAAAACGTGCGGGCGCTGCGGCGAGATCCATGCACGTCGAGGCGGAAGCAAAGTGTTTGCATGTCCCGCGTGCAGCTCACAGATTGATCGAGATTGGGAACGGAGCGCGGAACATTTATCTGAAGAACGCCGTGAGGCGTGTTGGGGGCCTATCCCCTTCCCGGCAACGGGATGCATATGCATGTTCAGTGTATAATGTAGGCGTCTGCATTGGCTATTTTCCCTGTGATTTCCCCGTATCGGACAACATCGATCAATTGTCACTCGTTAGACACGAGTAACGAGTCACAAGCCACGATGGAGAATATCAGTACGTATGCATACTGACAGGTGGAGAAAGAACGAAAGACAGTAAGAAAGAAGAAGATCATGAACAAGGGATAATAGAGGCTTCTTTTGGTGCATGATCTTCCCCAATCTCTCTGCCAAGACATGCAGACAAAGAAAAAGCAAGACGTTTTCTTTTTCAGAAAATAGAACAGAAGAAGGAGTCAGAAGAAGTAAGAAGAATTAAATATGGCGATGAAGATAACAAGAATAATAGGAATACACCAATCAAGCACGATGCAATACACAAGAGCGACGATCCAGAGCGGGTAAACACCGGTGCTGGAGGTGGCTACGTTATGATGGCTGCTGGCCAGACTGCTCCCATCTGGAACCAGTTGCACTTTGTGTGTAACCGTTTCGTTTCATGCATTCCGTCAATGCATCCAGTCGTGATTTGCACACCGTAAACAACTGGTTGTCGTTTTCCTTAAGGCACGTCTGAAGTCGTGCCGATTCATCTGGACAGTGCTTGCAAGTCAGGCAGCTTTTCTGGTTACCCATTCTTTTTCCTGTTCCTCTCCCTGTCACTGTTGGTGTTTCTGTTGTTCGCAGTCTACGCTTTCAACAGCCCCTCTTATTCTTGTGTGTTTGGCAGAATGAAAAAAAAAAAGAAAAAAAAAAGAATTAAAAAACCAAATACTCGGCGGCGTATTCACCAGCGTCCGTGTGCCTTCAGAAAAAACTGCCGGTTGAGAGCTCGCGATAGGACATGTGAGCAGAAAGCACGCCCTTTCTGTTTCCCGGGATTGGGAGGTTCCCTGGACGCACCTTGAACACTCCTGGGCCGCCAATACCAGCCGAACGAAATCCGACCATTCGCAAGCAGTTAGAAGTTTTCCTGATCCACCTCGCACGAGCGCGGTTTTCTTATCATCCACCTCGCATCGCCCGTAGCATGGCCCCACACTATACTTACTCATGTAAGATGTCGGATCCCCATAGTTTTGTTCATCTGCAGCGTTCGTCACGGAAAGGAGTTGTTCAACGACGTTGTTTTATTTTATTTTATTTTCCTTTTGCGGCTGTTGTGGTTGTTGCTGGTGTGGCCTGCTGGAAGAGAAGAATGGCATCTGCAAGGTCTCCGACGACAGTGTTCAGACATGCGACGAATCCAGGTATGCTTTGTGCTGCGTTTATATTGTGACTGTTATTGTTATTATTTTTTCCCCCCCTAATTACTGTGGGTGTAGGCTAAACACACGTTTTTTGTGTTTTTCAACGTCCCTTAATTGCTGACTGATTCTTATTATTTTGAATGAATTTCCGTTCGTGCTTCGATATGTTTTAGAAAAGGTGTTCATATCCAAGGAGCACGACCTCGTGGAAAACCGAGGACGAGATTCTCCGGGTCCAGGATACTATTCTCCAGATGAAGGGACGGACAAGAACACGGTGTTTACGTCGACGTTTCCAAAGGCCGAAGCTGTGTCTGCGTTTACTCGTGTCGAGCCGGCGTCGGATGAGCAGCTCATGTACTACAAGAATGCAAAGCTCCCGGATATGACTCGAGAGAAACACGCATTTCCAAAAGACCGGCGTTTCAACGATGCTGTGTTCATCAGTAAACTGCATTCTGACAATCCGGCATACCAAGGCCGAGAAAGCCCTGGGCCCGGAGTGTACGAGCCAAAGTATGCGGCAACGTCGTCGACGGTGAAAGGAGGCTCTTTTTCAAAGTCGTCTGGACAACTCGATCCAGTCCTCATCAACGCGTCACAAGTTCCGGGGCCAAAGTACGATCTGAAATCATCGCTGAAAACTGGGAAGGTCGAATGTCGTGCAGAGAATGATGAATATCTGGAACGAGCAAGGACCGCCCACGAGATCAAAAAGAGGAGGACGGCCACAAATCGGAAGTTCTTTGTCAGTCGCGCCGCAGTGATTGAGAAGGCTGTGGACGCCGAAACAGAGCGGCGCAATCGATACGTCGACATGAAACAGGTTCACAGGTACATTTCCAAAGGTCACTCTTCCGTGTACAGTGGCCTTGAAGGCCCCGGTCCTGGAGGGCTACTGCCAGCGCTTGCCGATCGGACTTCGTCTCCCTCCATTTCTTTTCCAATGTCAACGTCTGCTCAGGAGGCTCTTCGGCATATCAGCCCTGCGCATGCCCGTTCTCTCGCTGTCGGTCTACTTGAGACTCCCTCTCCACTTCACTACGATGTCAAAGACCCGGTCGCTTCGACGTCGGCGTCTTACACAATTCCCAAAGCAGGACGGTCGTCAGTCGGATTTGGGCATCCAACCTCTCCTGGACCAGCCGCCTATGCCGCGGCCGACATCCCGCTTGCGCAGAAACGCAGCGTGTCTGCGTTTTCGTTCGGTCACGAAACCAGAAGCGGCAGATCCGCGCTCTGCGAGAAGTTGTTTCACGAGAACCCGGCCGCTGTTCCGGACTGTCCCCCTCGGCGATACCTAGGACCCGGTTTCGAAGACAGTCTCCGCGGGACCCAGTCACCAGGCGCAAAGTATAACGTACCGGATTCCGTGGGCAAGGCACCCGCATTCACATTCTCGAAAACCGCACGAGTCTCTCCGTTTGTAGCGTCCGATGCTGCTGGCGAAGCCACCAGCCCTACCAACAGCACCAAAGATGCTGCTTCCATTGCCTCCACGAAGTTTGATTTGCTTGAACTGAGTCCACGTGATTCTCCGTCTGCGGATACAAAACATAGCAAAGGATTTACAATTTCCGGACGGGACCCTTCGGAAGACAAGAGATTCATTTCCGCTTCGCACGCCGCAGTGGAAATCAGGGGCCGAGAGTCTCCGGGGCCGGTGTACCTCCCGTCGCCCTCATCACAAGGACGCGTTTCCCCGCATTTCACGATTCCCAAGGCGCCCAGGTCAGATCCTGCAAACCTTGAAGCCATGCGAGTGCCCGGCCCAATGTACTACCCGCATCCAGAAAAGCTGTCCACGTATCCGACAACTCCTGCCTACTCAATTATGAGTCGAAGATCTCCTCCAACATCTGGATGACAAGGATAGTTTCCCTCCAGTTTCAATTCACATGTTCCCCTTCCCCCCTCCCCCTCTTTCCTTCCCTTATCGAACCCCAGCGAACTCACAGAAAGGAACTTCGATTAGACAGCACCGTTCCTTGAGCTCATGTCGGTTGTTTCGCATTTTTCTTAAATTTCTTTTTAATTACAAAAAACGCACTCTCGAAAACGACAGCAGACACTGTTTCTGGTTGCTGTTAAATGTGTCCATCCCATATCATCGACGGTGAACAATGGCGGCCATGTCAGTACGAAACGACGGCACGCTTACGGAGCACACCAAAAGTATGCACGTAACAGGTGATACTTGCACCACAGTGCCCGATTCCGTGTCAAACCACTGCGCAGTCAAATCGGCACCCACATTGCCAAGCTCCGTAGCTTGCGAATCAACGGGAGCCTGTTCCATCCACCACGAGATTTCAGAAGAAGGGATAACATTCAGAGGAGCACCAGCATCTTGGGCTGACCAAGAATAGTTTGCATTTCGAACCCATATTGTCATCCACGTTACTTCCGATCGCACCGTGCGAATCCCTCCAATAATTGCGTCGGCTTCAGAGGGTGCCTTGTCAAACAAGACAGGAGTCCATTCGTACTCTGCCCAAGGAATGCGCTTCACAAACAAAGAAAAGGCAGCATACTTGTGATACAAGTTCAGTGGGTCCGTCGCCAAGTCCCACCACCATACGCCACCACCCCCAGCAGAAATCGAAGCAATAGAAGCCCACAGTCCATTGTGTAACACAATACCCGTTGGGTCCTTGTGCACAGTGTCGCTCGCGCTGCCGATTCCAAATTCTTCCATGAAATGGGGCTTGCGGAATGTGTCCCACTTGATGTCATTCCAGGTAATGATTTCCTTTCCAAAGTCTCGATTGTTGTACATGTGCGTTGAGATGTAATCGACACAGGCACTTCCTTGAATGGAGGGCCATCCGACACTCATTGAAAACGACGTCGTCAGCAGATGATGATAAGGATCGACAGACCGAACAAACGCAGCTCGTTCAGCATGCCACTCCGTGATTTCGAAAGCATGAAGCAACGCACCTTCCGTGAGGTCAACCTCGTTGAAGAACTGCCATGAAAGCAAATTCACATGATGACCATATCTTGCAACGAGGTACCGCAGGCGATTCTCGTATGTCAAAACAGTATCCGCGGTTTTCCAGAATTGAGATGGTTCCGACAGTGGGCCGCCATTTGCCGAATTGTACGGATTTACGGACCACATTGAGGCTGAAGCCGTAATCGCCCACGGATTGTAGCTTTCCATGGTCAACTCAACGACAAAACCAAGGGACAATGCAAGCTCAAATACGTAATCTAAACGCCAGGCATTTCCCAAATCGTAATGTTTCAGCCCGGTGTGCACCGTTTCGAGAGAAAAGACGTCAAATGGACCGGACCAGACACGAATGTAGTTTCCGCCCGCAGCCCCAAGCTTCTTCAGCCAATCATCGTAATCATAGGTACCCTTTCCTGAGGGCCATGCCATATTTTCGCCAATCAAGAACAGGGAATCACCGTTATCCAGCTGAAAATGCTGATGAGTGGCCGACAGCTTGACGAACCCTCCCCATGGGCTGTCCGCTGTGCGCTCAGCAACCGCATCAAACGCGAGATTTTCACACAGCACGTTTCGCGTTCCGTTTTTTGGAAATGTCAGAAGCACGGACACCGAGAACGATCCAATCTCGGACGGAGTGTACATGATGCGAAAGAACGGATCTGAGGTCGGGTTCACCACTTCGTAACCATTCACCAAGGATCGATTGAAAGACTGATAAAGAAACGCATCCACCACAACGCTGGATGATTTGGAGGGCGTGGACACAACAGCATACACTGCATTCTCAGAATAATCAAAGGGATTTTCCATTCCAGAAATGTCCATGTGCACATCAATAGTTTCCGGAGACCATTGAGGAACAGTTTTGAGAGACAAGATGCAAGACGCAGCACCAGAAGAAACAGCAGAGCTGGCTTTCACCACATTTCCAAATCCATATATCAACAAGAACACTGAAAGCAGCACGAGACGCAGAGAATGCAGACACGCCATCTCCATAGCACGCGCAACGATGCAGCCGCTTCCAAGAGTAACAGCACCACCACCACCAACAATAAATCAGCCAAAAAAAGAATGAAAAGAATGAAAAAGTATGAACAAAACATACACACAAAAAAAAAAAAAAAAAACTCGAAACAGAATGCAGAAAGAACACATACGTATACGAACATACGCACGATCGATTTTCCCGCCACCCCCTTGAGTCAAGTGATGCAGCAAAATAAATACTTATGCATGTGTACATATAGGGAAAAAACATCGTGTTTTGCAAAAAAAAATAATAATAATTGAAACACATATTAAACGAAAACAGAACAAAACAAGACGAAACCAAAAGAGGGCAAATAGGCAAGGTTGACGAGACGAAGAGGGGTACTCTGTGTGCGTGCATAGGTTTGATTGGGGTACGGCCATGAGCAATGGAAGTCGGGTTCGACCTGGATTAGAGCTAATTGAGGAGCTTTGCTATCCAGAGACGGGGCTTGATGAGATTGATTCAAATGCGATATCGACAGAGCTGTTATCGCTGAAACGCCTTGATTTGCATTCGAATCTAATCCGAGTAGTGAATCCAATCCACCACGCCATGCTTGAGTTCATCGACTTGTCATTCAACAAGATAACGCGTATATCGCAGGAACTCAGCTTGCCGCAGCTTCGCATTCTCAGGCTGCGTGGAAACGGTCTGTCGAACATTGAGTTCCTTGCCGGTTGCCCACTTTTGGAGGAATTGGATTTGTCAAACAATTCTCTTCGGTCGTATGATGCGTGCTCGGAGTGTCTGAACTTGAGGATATTGGACTTGTCCTCGAATTCAATTGCAAAGTTTGCAAACCTGACGGATTGCAAGCTGTTGCAGTCTGTGGACTTGTCGGGAAACCTTGTGCGTTCTCTGCACTCGGTGCCAAAAACTTTTCCAGTGAACTCCATCGAGTCGCTCAATGTCTCGAGAAATGACATCGACTCGTTTTTTGAGGTGAAGTACGTTGCTGCGTTGTCGGAACTGAGAGCATTCGACGTGGACGGGAATCCGTTCTTGCGCTCGGTGCAAGACCATCTTGACCTGGCACCATTTCTCGCATTCCTGTGCCCGCATCTGGATATTTTCAATTCAACCAGACTTAGTGCGACACAGAGAGATGTTGCAAGGACGCTGTTTATGGATCATGGAATTCTGTCCGACAAGCTGCTCAAGTTCTTGACTCCAGGACATGAAAAGAACCTCATTGCGTATTTGCGGAAAACATGCCCTCCTGTCCACCTGTTCACGAGACGTTCGCAGGCGCAGCTTTCAAGAGCATCACCAACAGCGTTTGTTGGGAACGGCGGAGCGGTTGCTTCAGGGTCTTCAACGGCCGCTTCTAGCGATTTTTCAAAATTCAAACGACTTGTGAACAACCAAGAGAAGCTGGGTGCTCGTAGAAGTCCAATCTTGCAAAAACAGGATCCTTTGCGTCGAGATTCAGTTTCTCCGACGATGCAGGACATTTATAGTACGGATGATATTTCTCCTGTGCGACCGTTTCCTCACGTGCCGCCACAATTAGCAGACGAAGCAGGTACGGAGACGATCTCGCAAACAGCAATTTCCCGAATTCAGCATCTGGAACACACGGTCGCGTTGCAAGACGAGGCACTGCGGCTTCTGTGGGCGGAAGTTCAAGTTTTGCGCACACAGCCTTCACAAGGTTTCAGCAGCGTTTCAGCGGTTGAGCAAGACGAAGGTCTTCGAAAGACAGGTGTTTCCAGTCGGTATCTGCAGCCGAGCAGCCAGCAGGTCTCTGCCGCAGTCAACATTCAACGGGTGTGGAAAGGGTACTGGAGCCGGCAATTGTACGCATTGCTCCTGCAAGACTATGCCGTGGCGCGATTCCGTTTGAACCAGGCTGCCAAGAAGATTCAGAGGTTTGTTCGCGCGTATCTGAAATACCGACGGGCTCGGAGACGTTTAACCGTGCAGCCGCTGCATTCGTGATTCCCTTGCTAAAATGCGTGTCGACGAAAATCGCAAAAGATATTGGTTCACTTGGCAAGAACAATCCGTTTGTGAATACGAACATTATTTTTTCCACCCCACCCACCATTCCTGCAACTTTTCTTATGACGAGTGGTGGGTGCGTAAATATGAATAATAATTATAAATAAATTAATGAATAATAATTATATATATGTAAATGGCAAAAAAAAAAAAAAGTAATAAAAATGAATGCACAACACATTACAAAGGGAAGAACAGGAGCCACCTTTCATTTCTCCACCGCTTGAATGAAGTACTCGGAAAGCTGTTCGGGAGTCGCAGAAGACGGCGCTCCCGTCATCGGATCATTCCCGGCGGCGCTCTTTGGATACGCAATGACGTCCCGGATGGAGGAAGAGCCCACGAGCATGGCCATCAACCGATCAAACCCAAGAGCAAGGCCGCCGTGGGGCGGACACCCGTAGCGCAGAGCTTCCAAAAGATGCTGGAACATGGTCGGTTTCACTCGTAAAATGTCTTCAAAGACGCGAGCTTGCAAGTGGTGATTGTGGATGCGAATGGACCCGCCTCCGAGTTCAACACCATTGCACACGATATCATAGTGCAGTCCACGAATAGTAAGCAGCTTGTCGTACCACTCTTCCGTGCGGTTCTCATGAGGAACGTCCAGCAGCTCAAAAAGAAGAGGGACGTCTTCTGGATGGGGTGCCGTAAACGGATGATGGGATGCGGAGACCTGCTTTGTGGTGGGATGCACTTCAAACGCCGGAAAATCAACTACCCACAGGAACTCGTATTTCGGAACATGAGACTGCACGGCTCGCCGAACGGATTCATCGAGCAGCGGCAGCATGAGCCGGGCTCTGCCGGCCGATGTTTGTGCCAGCAGCCGATTGGAATCTGCAACAAGAATAAGATACCTATGTTTTTCACCCTGCGAGGGAACAGGATCGGAGCCGGGAGTGGATCGACCAAAAATGATGTCGAACAACGGATTCTCACCAACGGGAACATTCACACCCACCTTGGCGAACTTTTCATCTCCATCTTCGTCAGTCGTTACAACCACAGTCTTTGCGCCTCCTCGCCGCGCTTCTTCTACAATCTCATCAATTCGTTTTCTAGAAAGTGGTGCATCCGTTTCAAACGCAAGTGCATATGCAAATTTTCCAAGCAACGGTCCTTCACAATACTCACACAAATTGACCAGCACACGAGGAATCCGCAGATCCGGCTTGTCAATGCCGTACCACTCGAGTGCATCCACAAATTTCATCTTCTGCACTTTCACCGGAAACTCAAATGCAGCAATGTCTTCGAAAAGCGTTCGCAGAATATCCTCCGTGACATGCATAACATCACCCGGAATAGCATACGACAGTTCCATATCAATTTGCGTGAACTCAGGCTGCCGATCTGCTCTCCCGGATTCATCTCGATAGCATCTTGCGATCTGAAAATACCTCTTGAAACCCGCTGCCATCAGCATCTGCTTGTGTTGCTGCGGACTCTGAATTAGCGCATAGAACTTGTTTGAGGACCGCGTGGGAACCAGAAACTCCCGCGCACCTTCCGGAGTGGACTTAAATAGCGTCGGTGTCTCAATCTCTACGAAACCATGCTTTGAGACGAGTAAATTGCGCACAGAAAGCGACGCCCGAGACCGAGCTCGCAGGTTGTACTGCAGCTCTGCCCGTCGCAAGTCAAGATATCTGTACTTCAGCCGCTGTTCTTCGGCTGCCGCAGACTGACTTGTTGAACTGGTCGAGGTTGGTGAAAAGGGTTGAATCGGCAAAGGATGCTCCGCATGATTCAGGACGGCTAGAGAAGTGACACGAATTTCCACGCTTCCCAGAGACCCGACGGTGCTCTTGCGGTCGTGCTCTGGTCTAAGCGAAAGCACCCCGTTGGCAGTAATTACAGATTCAGTGCGCAGACCCAAGTCCCTGAGATTTTCCATGACGGACTCATCAACGGTCAACTGCACCAAGCCTGATTCATCACGAAGAACAATGAAGGTCACTCCAGAAAGCCTGCGAATGGAATGGACCCAGCCATTCACTCGCACGACTTGCCCACACAATGTCTCAGAAAGTGAAGAAACCGAATGCGATGCCTGCAAAGCACTCGCTATCGGCACATACGATGGCAAAGTCGACGATGCGGCAGAAGACGACAACGAGGAAGAATATAGTCGAGAAAATGTGCAGACAGAACTTGGCTTTCGTGCGAGAACTCGAGGAATTATACGAAAGATCACTCTGCGTAAATCTTGAAATCGGTGCATTCCTCTTCTATAGCTGAAGTCGCAAACGTAGAGTGTTTTACACACAAAGCAAAAAAGCTTTCAAAATGAAAGACATTCACGCAAATTAAAATATGAGTAAAAAAAAAAAAAAAAAAAAACGGGAAAATCGCGCTCGAAGTTGAAGGGCCACACTACGGCTGGAAAGTTGCCTTCGACCTGGAAGCTTTTCGAGAGTTTGGGTTTTTATGTAGACGCGACTGATTCCAGATCCTCTCTTCGCTTTGTTTTTTAATAATGTTTTTCTGATTCATTCTTAGCCACCACAGACGCTATTCATAGGGGCATCAAAAAAGACATTCAGAACCACTGCAGCCGCCTAAATTATCCGTCGAGAAGCGTGAAAAGGAGGAAATTAAAAAACAAAAACCACAAACAGAAAAAAGAGACAGGAAAGTGATCGTTCGGTGCTTGGTTCAGCAAATAATAATTTAATTTTCTTTTCCTTTCTTTCTTTCTTTCTTCTTCTTCTTCTCGATGTCCAGTAATCCACTTCGTCGGCTATGGCAAAACATTGTGGAATCGCCGCCTTTTCGCGGCCCGGATTCTTCGGGGCCTTCTGGCCATAGTCCATCGTCTTCGTCTTCGTCGTTATCTCATTCTCAAGTATCCCGAGATGCAGAAATTGCAAAACAGACTTCTGTTTGGGAGTCGGAGCTGATTCCAAACTTTGACAAACTTCTCATTGCTTCTCGCGGCTGCAAAAGACTGAGGTTTGAAGCTCGGAAAGGCGTTCCTCCTCGTCTACGGAGCTCGGTATGGGCCAAGGCGATTGGGAATCCGCTTGGAATCAGCGATGAGCTGTATGCTGTCCTTGCGCATAGAGGGATGACGGTTCTTGGCAAGCTGTCTGCGATGAAAACACGACAGACGGAGCGCGCGGGTCATGGTGTGAGCAATGCAGACGAAAGCGGCATCACCGCTGAAGAACCGAAGGAAAGCAGTGGAAATTTCGAGTGTTCGATTCCGGAGAGCGAGGAATCGGAGAATGAAAAAATGGACGTGGCGAATGTGTCTGGTTCGTTGCACAACATTGAGCTTGATCTTGAGAGAACGTTCCCGGTATTGCAGTTTTTTCAGTGTGGTGAGCCTATGCATGACTCGCTGTTTCGCATTCTGGCGTCGTTCTGCATTCTGCGTCCAGACATGGGATACGTGCAAGGAATGTCGTATCTGGCTGCGACGCTGCTGCTCAATTTGGATGAGCAAGCAGCATTTACAGTGCTGTGTACGCTGTTGCATTCCGAGCATTCGCATCTGCGCCACTTGTTTGCCATGCACGAAGCAATTTTCGATGCATATGACCAGGCGTTCTGCGTAATCATGAAATCATACCTGAGGCCGTTGTACGATTCCTTTGAGAGGCTGGGAATCTCTGTCCGTGTGTTTCTTGTCGACTGGCTCATGACGGTTTATACCAGGTCGTTTTCGATTGACTTTGCATGTCGCGTTTGGGATGCGTGGCTTGTGGAGCTGGGTTGCACGACGGAAGGTAACTTGGTCGGGGTTTCTGGAACTCCTCTGAATCGCACAAGAGTGAAGAGAAAAAGTATGGAGAAGCTGCGACATTCATTCAAGGTAATCAGCTCATCGTTTCGAAACAAACCGTCTTGTACAGAGGACGGCAGCGACGCGACGCACGCTGGTCGCTCTCCGACGGCGGCAACTGCAATGTCTGACTCACATTGCCGTTGCGATAGTTCCAGTGAATTTCAGGGCGATTTGCACGATGGCCACGTCGGTGTCCTTGATCAAGACTCATCAGACGGGTCAGACTCTGATGTGAGTGACTCGGAAGATCCTCACGGTGTTATCTCACAGGATCCGGCATCTTCTGCGGCATCTTCCACTGCATGTGCCGCAGAAGATTGTTCTGCGTGTGGGGCCAAACAGGCATTTTCCAATCTTCCAAAGGATCCGTCACATCATACCACGGGTTCGCATTACTCATCTGTCATGCGGATCGACGCTCCTCGGAAAATTCCTTTCATGTCTCTTGCGCCGTCCACCACGATTCTCATTCGAATCGCCATTTCCATCCTTTCCCAACACCCGCCAAATGTTGTTGGACCGGATGCAGGCCTGGACGATCTCATGATCTGGGTGTCGAGTATCAAGGAGGGTTCCATTGACGAGGATCGCGTTTGGAGGGACATTGAAGACTACAAAGTCAGTCGTCGAGAGTGGAAGCGAGCGCTGGCAAAGCAAGGTGGTCTATTTCGCGTGGCTGCGAACCATGGTGTCGTGTGAAGAAGAAGACAAAAAGAGAGAAAGCTTTCTATGTTCTCTATTTTGTGCAGGAATCCAGATTTGCAACAGCCTCCCTGTCTTTTATTTACTTATTCATTTTTTTAATATTTATGTTATGTACATTTTCCCCACTCCAGGTTTCGCTGTTTCCATCCACCCACACATCCATTCATATGCATTGCGTTGTTGCCATTGGCGGCATATATATATGCAACAAGCCTTTGTCATTTGCTAGACAGTGAGGACTCTACCATTGTGTTTTCCGTGGCTATTGCTTGTCAGAGTGGCTTTTCCATTCATCAAGAGAATCCAGATCGTCTGAAATCTCCGGAATCACATCGTCAAAGTCGTCCATGTCGTCATAGTACTCTGGATAGTGCTCTTCATCGACATCATCACTGTCCTCCTCATCGCTGTTCTTGCCCGGTTCTCGAATATATAGTGCTCTGGGAGTCCTCGAGGCTGAATACTGATCCAGACCGCTTTCGAATTCTCCTCCGTCGTCTTGGATATCTGCAGATGTTGAAGAATCTGCAGATGTTTCAGATCCTGGGATAGCATCCGGTGTTTCTGCAGTCGACAAGCCTTGTCTATCTCGATGATTCTTGTGGGTTTGCGACTGGGGGCCCTGGAGCAGATCTCCGACTTGTCTTTGCCCCAACACAGCAGCAGCAACAGCAGCCTCACCGTGGTGCTGCTGGCTCTGGTACGTCTTCCGCGTGCTATCATGGAGAAGCCATCGCTGATGTTGCAGAAACTGTGCAAACTTTGAGTTGCGCATGCTTCCCAGTTTTTTGCTGGAGCTACCACTGCCATTTGAAAGTATTCGAGGAGTTGTGTTCTTTGCGTACAGCATTTTCGGACGCGCAGGATTGAAAGTGAGGTTTCGAGTTGCGTGCCCGTGGCTTTGGTAATCATCTTCCTGCTGCATCGACCCCAAGTTGCGCGGACCCGAACGATTTGGACTGACGAACGACGTTGCTGACGTAGTTGTCGACTGCGGTGCTGTTGCAGCTGTCTGAGCGTTTGCGTTCCTCTGTGGATGCTGCAAAACCGGCGATTCTGTGGGCAGTGGATCGTGCAACCTTGATGGATGTGGAGTGCTGGGGTTCTTGGGCAATGCAACACCTGGTGGTTGCAGCGTGGTAGCGCTCAGAAAGTTTGCTTCCATTTGCAAGTCCCAATCCCGCGTACCATGATCATTGTTGTGGTTGCTGCTGTGATTGCTATTTGATCCTTGCCAACTCGGATTCGAATGGCCGAGTCTTGTTCCGCCTTCTGTGCGCAGTTTGCGCGTTGAACTAAGTGACGACACCGTTTCCCGCGCTGGAACTGACAGGTTGCCTCGTGAAGCCATCATCAGGCGCTGCTGTGGGTTCTTCATTCCTTGGTTGCCGTTCGATGCTCGCCGTGCTTCTGCCGGCTGATGCTGCTGATGATGATGCGTACCGAATTGCTGGCTGCCTTCGTATCGTAAATCATGGACCATTCTCTCGAGCTGTGCAACTCGATAGATGAGATATTCACGCTCTTGGTCCGCAGTCGGTCGCTTGAACTTCCTGATGCCAAGCTTGGTCTGCTCGGCGAACGTCTCCACGAGGTACCGGGCCTTTTGCAAATTAAGGTACGGAGACCCCGGCACCTGGCGAGCCCATAGTTCAAGAAGCGACAAGTCTTGCAAGACTCCAACCATCAGTCTTTGCGCGTCCTGTTTGCGCTGCTCATACGCCGGTGGAGACGTCATCGAGGATGACGATGACAACGACGACGAAGATGACGATCCCACCTTGACCATCGAGATTCCCGATCCGGTTACGGAAGTCGATGCGATCGACATTCTTTGCGTACTTTCCTCGGATAATCCGCAGAAAATGCCTAAGACTGCCTTTTTTATTGGCAATAATAATTGATCGTAGTAATTCTTGGTTTTCGTTTGTGCCGTTTGTCGGTGGCCAAAGTTCCGAACCGTCGTAATTAAAAAAAGAACTACATGCGCCAGAGGCTATGCAGATGTAAATAAAATGAAAGCAAGAGCAAGAAAGCAAAGAAAAATGTGTCTAATCGCGCTGATTTATTACGAGAGAAAACACAGGGCAGGAAAACCATCCATCCATCTTCAATGGAGAAAACAGTCGAGAAACAAATGAGAATCCGCGCCACACAAAATCATGTGCCTGGACATCCAACGATGTTTAGATGTTCAGCTTGGTTCGTCGCCAGTTGCGTCGCTTTGCATTGTAGCTGTACGAGAGAAAGAAAAAGAAGGGGAAAAGCGTGTTAGAAACCCGATTTCGGAGAACAGAAAAAAAGGAAAAGGGAAGAAAAAAAAATAGATCAACGAACAACCGATCGAGACTCGCATGGTGTCAACAATCGCAATGTAGAATATCTGCGAAAAGCAGCACAGTTGTTTCGCGTAATCCACTGCCTTCATGAAATTCAAGATAAACCACGAAAAGCCGGAACAGAGTGTTCGAAAGAGAAAGAATGAAAAGAAAGGGAGAGAGAGAGAGAGAGAGAGAGACGAGGAATGACATACCGGATGGTGTTGTCCGTACGAAGGCGGATCCAATAAGGAAGAGGACGGTTCTGGCGGGCCTTCTTGGCGAGCTTGGTCTTGATCTTGAATGACTTGATCGACGGCATGTCTGATAGTATGGCAGATAACACAAGCAAACAGAAGGAGAGAAAGGAACAGAGTGGAAAAAGAATCACAAACAAGCACTCAGAGAGAGAGAGAGAGGAAAAGTTTTGGAAAAAAGTAGGGGCCAATTGGGGAAATGGTAACCCTAGATCGTAGCAACAAGCACAGGGGAAAAAGAAAGGGTGCCTCTTGAAGGGAAAAATAAAAAAAACAACAGCAGTGCACCAGAAACCCTAACGACTGAAGATCCGGCAAGTTGTGTGTTTGGACAAAATTTCATTATGCAAACAACCGACTTTGTTTACGGAGCATTGTCTATCGTGCTAACCCTACCTTCCGGCCCAGGCTTCTGTGAAGATCCAATTGTTTCAATTGGGATCACGTTTTGCAAACAACCCTACCCATTTAGCAATTGTCTGATTGCTCAATTCTCCTTGAATGGAATTGTTCTTTCGGTTTTCTTTCCCTTTTCTCGTTTCGTTCCTTCTCTCTTCTTTGCTTGTCGGATATTTCCATATAATTAAGCATGGGTAAGGTTCACGGCTCTCTCGCTCGTGCCGGTAAGGTTCGCGGCCAAACTCCCAAGGTTGAAAAGGCCGAGAAGCACCGTTCCGCCACTGGACGTGCCAAGAAGCGTCTCGCCTACAATCGCCGTTTCACCAACGTCGTCATCGGACCCGGAGGAAAGAAGCGCGGCATGAACCCTCAGTCCGTCTAAATGCGAAATGAAGAGAAATGAGGCTGATATTTCACAGAAAGAAGAAACAAGTAGCTCTATTTTTCCCCATCTCCTCCATGCCTAACGGAGAAGCTTGATGGATGTTTTCCCCTTTTCGCTGATAATGTCTGTTGCGTTTTTTCTCCCAAAGTATGGTGGATGTGTTTAGAAAGTGTATTCCATTTTATAACTAGCCCTTATTAATTCATTTAATCCATTTCCTTTGTGCATCTACTCGCATCCTCTACACTACCACACCGGAATGCATGCCCTGACGCACACGCACACGCACACGCACAAAACAGGGCGGTCTTATGTACCATGATTTTTATCATTCTTCCAACCATCGTCACACAAACCCCTTGGAGGGGGGGGGGGGGGTCCCTACTCGTCATCTGAATTGGAATCGTCGAGCTTGACGAGAGGCACCAGAGCGATGCCGGCCTTTGCACGTTTGCACACTTCCCATCTTCCCAGCCGGTGCTCTTTGCCAGTAGCAGCGACCGCAAACCTTCCATCCCTGGCAAAAGCGATTGAATTGATCCATCCGTCGACTGCAATGCGATGCACGTCCTGGACAATGCGGTCCTTCTGCGCATCGACTCGATGGAAACGCAGCCAGCCGTCATCTGACCCCGTCGCCACCAAATCCGAACCACGCAAGCACGCGACCGACGCGATCCATCCCTCGTTCCTCTTGTTTTGTTCTCCAAGCTGGCTCTCAAAGTGCACATTCGGGATCGAGTCCAGCGGTCGGCGCTTGGCAACGGACCACAGCTGCACAGAGCGCGCCTGTCCCGCAGCAACGAACCGCGTCTCGTTGAAGAACGCCAGCGCGTCAATCGATGCCACAGGTTGTGGTGCATCGAACTGCAGCTGCGTCTCTTCAGCAAGTCTCCACAGCCGCACCGAGGCATCTCCACCGCCCGACAAGCACCTACCATCTCCACTGCCTGTGCCCCCTCCACCACTGGCATTGCTGTTGAGCACATCGAGCGCGTGAACCCCTGCCGCATGCCCATAGAGCGTCTGCATGTACGCAGCATTCGACACGCTCCACACCTTGATGCTGCGATCCAGTGACCCCGAGTACAGATCCGCAGATCCCGGCCGGAACGCCAGAGCGCACACGCCGCCTCGATGCCCACGGAGCTCACTGACCACCGCCGACGCCGTCGATGAAGTGGATGGCAGACGAGTGTCAACGATGCGAATGACCCCATCGGTCGATCCTACACATACGAGATGGGGCTCGGTGGGACACACAGCCACACATGTCGCGATGCCAAGCCCTCGAAGGCCGCCAGCCTTACCACTACTCTTATTTTGCATGTTGGCGATGGGAAGAACAAGTCGCTTGACACCATCGTGGTGCGCCGGCGATGCATCGCGTGAAGCAGAAAAGCGCTCCGAGTCCCAGTGAAGCAACGACCCGTCTTTCCCGACCGAGAAGAACGACCGCGCATCCTCCGTCAGCGCGACACCGCTGCATGTCGACGTATGACCGCGGCGGAACACCACGTCAGAATCTGCAATCCGCGTCACAGTGTCCGAGTACAATCGTGTCACCTTGCCTTTGCGCAGCAATATTCTCTCGCGAATCCGTTGCGCTTCTGCATCGCCCCCGTTCACTGCTGAAGTGCCGCTGGTCGCCGAAAAGAAAATGTCATCCGCCAACTCTCCATCTAAATCTGTCTCGATTCGCACGCGCTGCCGCTGCTGATGCTTATTGTTTTTTCTGCCCTTCCCCATATCCACCTCGTCGTCCTCGCCCTCCACTTGGTCTTGTTCTTCCTCGGCGTCGCCATTCTCATGTTGCTGCGGGTGAGAAAAGGACTTTTTGGAGAAGAAACGGTCGGACGATGCGAGATACGCTTTTCCGATACGGGCTCTGCGTTCCTTTTCATCTTCCTTGGCATCCACCCCGAGAGCCGATAGCGCGCTCACTGCGTCACTCGGCTGTGACCCCTGCTGAGATTGCAGTGCACGATGCTTGAAGCGCTTCGACGCGCCTCCTGCAGACTCGTCATCGGAGCCCAGAATCTCGTCCACCTTGCTGCGCTTCTTCAATCGCCCATGTCCCTGACTCTGACTATGGCTATGACTTTGATGTGTCGTGCTGTGACTCTTGTGGTGACTGCTACTTTGTCCGCGCTTTCGCATCATCTTTTTCTTTCTATCCGTTCTTCGTCTCCGTCTTTGCCTCTTTTTCTTTTTCTAATCTACAGACAAGCTTGGAACAATGCCCGTTTTTTTCTTCTATATCTGTGGCTTCCTCTCGTCCTTCTCTTCAATAATACAACCTGATAAAAGAAGCAGAGGGGGAAAAAAAATCATAATACAAAACCAAACAACACCCAGCAATATCAAAATGACCAAGCATTCGGATCAGAATGACGATAATAATTGCACCTTTTGACATTTTTCGCACAGGCAATAGCGAAAGTTATGTCAAATGATAGCATTGTAGCATCACTGTCTCAATTTTTGCCAAGTGTGGGAAAACGAAAGGTGCACTACGACCGGCTGGGCATCCGAAGAAGTGCAAATTGTGCCTTGATTATGGAGTTTGGAGCTTCTTTGGAAGTTGGCAGTTATTTGGAGAGAAAGAGAGAGAGAGAGAGAGAGAGAGAGACGCATGCGTGCGGAGAATGACAAGTCGAAGAAGTCTGCTGCGATCGGTTTATTCATTTGGAGTAAACAACCAGTTTCAATGTGGTCATTTTGAACAGCCGGTCTATGTATGTAGCCCGCAGAACCTTCCGATTTCCGACACTGAGTTAAAAAGAGAAAAAAAGGATGACTAATTCTGGGAATGTGACGAGGAGTTACTAAAGTATGTACTGAAGCGTATGCGCATTGAGAATTATTTTTTATAGGAGCCGACGCGAGTTGAAACGGGACCTGAGGGGAGCGTGGAATCTGCATACGCAGGACACTACTTCTCCATTGCACGCGTCGTTCGGCACGGTTTGCAGAGCCATGAGATGCTTGGTGCAGCTTGGATGGGGTTTGGAGAGGCGATGGAAGGCCAAGCGATGGTTCCGAGTCTCAGAGACACTGTGGCGCCTTTGACGATCCCACATGTTCCGCCATTCATCTCGCAGATCTTTCCAAGCCGATTTCACACAATTGCGATTTCGCGTATGCAGTCATTTTTATCCCCGTTGCCCTTTCTTCTCGTTTTATGTTTCCTTGCATTCTCGGGCAAACAAAGGGGGAAAAAACAAAAAAACAACCAGCAAACGCAAGTTGTAGTATCAGTAACGAGGATGTTGCTAACCATAACAAACAATGACCATGACGGAGGCGATGTAGAAAAGGGACGGGCGTACAGCTGTGGAGCGTCAAGCTTGGAGGGAATGAGTCCGTTGGGCACTGGAAGAGGGAGCCCTGGAGGACCTCTTCTACGTCGGATCTTCCTATCAGGATCTGCGACCCCGGAGTTCCGCTCGGCTGCGTCAGAAACGTTGGCAGAGGAAGAAGGGGGAAATGAAGAGGAGCGCGTCAAGACGGCTGCTGTCGGATGGGGCCACACGTTGTTGCTGACGACGACGGGTCAGCTGTATTCGCACGGCGTGAATCTGGAAGGGCAGCTGTTCCGTCCGCGATGTGCATATGATGCAGTGCCGGGAAAAGTGACGTTGCCGTACGGACTGCATGGCGTATCGCACGTGGCATGTGGATTGGACCACTCGCTTGCGGTGTGCAGCATGGACAACAGTTTGTGGGTATGCGGACTGAACACACATGGTCAGCTGGGACTTGGGCACACGGCACGATCGGAAATGGCGAAGGTCCCGTTTTCATTCAGCGGGAAAATCATCGATGTGGTTGCGGGATGGGAACACTCGTTCGTGCGCACGGACACAGGCGACATTTATGCGTTTGGATGGAACGATTCGCATCGACTGGGTCTCGGAGAAAGTGGGAATCGAACGGAAGACGCCGCGGTGAGCGTTCCCGAAAAAGTAGACTTGACAGAGGTAGAAGGGAACGTCGTGAAAATCGCAACAGGAAGGGCACATTCGCTGCTGCTAACGGACCGAGGAACTGTGTATGCGTGGGGTCTTGGGAAGGCCGGCCGGCTGGGGACAGGTGAGCTGGGAGTCGTCAGCAGGCCGACGGAAGTATGGACACTCAGCCACCTCATTGCAGTCGACATTGCGTGCGGCCTCGACCACTCACTTGTTATTGCCCACGACCGCGATTCTTCGTAAACATTATGTTACAATGGAGCAACAAACACCGCTTTCCCCCCATAGATCGATTGGCTCTCTCGATCGCATAGCAACAACAGAATGCGGCCTTGTCAGATATCATCGATGGACAGCTATGATGGTACCGAGGACGAGCATCGCTGAAGCCGTGTTGATGCGCAGTGGCTTGACGGCAGGTGCAACAGAAAAAGTATGAGGAGGAGGGTTAGAGCAGCTCAGGAATGAAGCATTGGTGAAGGCAGCCCAGCGCTCGAGAAACTGGAACCGAGTGTTGCACTCTGATATCCGAGCATCGGCCTCGGAAAGGGGACGAAAGTGTCGTGGTTGATGGAGGAGATGCTGGGAGAGCGCGTTTCGAGAATCCACCAGAGACACACGCAGAGCTCGGAGACGCGATGCCACCAAAACCACTCGGGTTTCGATTTGCATCGCACACTCGGGCCATGGAAGTCGACTCAGCGGTGCTGCAAGAAAGGTTGAAAATGCAAGAAAGCGATCGTCGAGGAATCCAAACTCGTCCGAGTCCAGAATGATAACCAGCACATCCAGCGGAAAGAACCACTGCAATCTCGCACCGGTTTCCGGCCGCTGAGAGGCCACCACGCTGTGCGGTGGTGGCGATAGACACTGAAACGGATCGGGGGCAGAGGACCGTAGAGCAGAACGGATGCACTGACGCGATCGAAGGATGCATCGTGCACCCCACTTCTTCACAAGCGCAGCTGCACGTGGACCGACCGTGAACAACGCCAGAAGATATGCCATCCCAATGGACAGCAATTGCAACGGATGCGCTTGCTCGTGCTCATGATCTTGCTCATGCACCGGATATCTTGATTGCTGTGGGCGTTGGTGGAAAGGTCCGACAAGGGACAGAAGCAAGGGAGAGTTGACAAATTCGTGCAGGACGCACGACGCAAGGACCGAAGAAAAGGGGTGCGAACGCGAAACCAGAGCCTGTGCGCACGTAGAAATTGAGTCATACTCAGCCTTGCAAAAGGCGCTCAGTGGTCGCCGAGACTGAAACCACGCCGAATACATGATTCTGAGGTCCGGATGGGTAAGCCATCGGTCCGTGTTCACGGACACGAGCAATCGGTCGAGAGCAGAAAGTGCGTTGGACGAAGGAAACGCAAGGTACGAAGCACTAGACACCAATGTCTGACGCACACGATCGGGCCACAGCGAATGCAACGGAGCTATAGCGCGACTGGTGGAGCCGTCGGGGCGGTGTTGTTGTTGCTGCTCCAAGCTGCGTAGCCGGTGTTCCATCGAGATGAGTCCCAGGTGGCAGAGCGAATGCTGGGCACTTACGAACCACGGCCGATACGTGTGGAATCGGAAGCGGGCGACAAGAATGTGATGAGATACAGGCGAATCAATCTTGCAATTCACGCAGTCGGAAACACACAATCTGTACAAAGCTTGTGTTAGAAATGCAAACTGCTCGGGAAACAAGGGCTGCAAGCGGCTCCATTGCAACAGGAGGGAAACACAGGTGGACAAAAACGGCCCGGTTTCGCGCTCGCTCGCAAACAATATGGAATCATTCAGGTTGGCTTCATGCAGTCCAGCAATCCATGATTGGACCGCAGCGTGGAATCGATCGGTTCGTTGATACAACTCTAGGATTCCAGTACGCATCATCACCACCACCACGAAGTACACGAACCACAAGACGAAACCAACAAGCGCATTTGTATTTCTTCTTTCTTTCTTTCTTTTCGTTTCGTTTCGTTCTTCCGTCTTTTCCCTCTTCTGCTTCTTGTGTTTGTGCTTGTGTTTGTGCTTGTGCTTTTTCACTTACACACGCAGATCGTTCAACACGACTTGGAGAATGATCATAAACAAATGACATATTTAGAGAATGCTGGGAAAAGAAAAACTGTACTTCTCAGCTTTCTCTATCTCCGTCGTTCGATTGTTCGTCTAGTCTTTGTCAATTTCCACCTTTTTGTTTTGTCTCATTATCTATTTATTTATTTAATTTATTATTATCATTATTTTCAAGAAAAAGTCATCTCGTTTGTTGGGTTTAGTGGTGGTGCAGTGAGCCAAGAGAGCGGAGAGGGGTTGTTTGTCCAGTTTTATTCCTTCACCGTACTTGCACGCACCCACATAGACATACATACACACAAAAGGAATCAGATTTTTTTTTGGGCGTTATTGGGCAAATGACGGTGGACTACAAGAATCTGCTAGCCGATGGAGCGCTTTCTGCCGAGGCAAAGTCGAGACTGTACAGTTCACACGAGCTGTTCCCGCTTGTGCTTACTGGGTTTACGTGCCCACTGTGCAAGGATTGCGATTGCACATCGACGATGTATGAAGCGGTGGCGATCGCACAGCATTTGGAATCAGTTCATCAAATGACGGTTCATCGGCCTAAAACGATTGCCAACTGGGAGGATTACGTGTGCTGGAGGACGTCTTCCGGTGCGCAGAGTTCGGAGCAGTCAGATGCGCAGTTTAGGGTGCAAATGGTGCAGCGACGACTGGACTTTCTGACGGATCTGCAAGTTCAGCAGCGACAGGAAAGCCGGTACTGGCGGAACTGTCTGTTCTGCCGCAAGCTGATCACGGGTCGACGTTCCGATCTGTTCGACCACATGCATTCTGAACACAGCTTGCACTCTGGCCATCCGGACAACTTTGTTCTGGTCGACTGGTTCTTGGATGCGTTGCAAGACCGACTGGAAAAGCTGTGCTGTCCGTACTGCGAAAAGGAATTCCCAGACAGAAAAACACTGCAGTTGCACATTCGAAAGAAGAAACATGCGAATGTGCATCCGAAGTGCAGGGTGTTTGACAAGTTCTACATGAGATCCTATGTGCTCAAGGATTCCACGGAATCCTTCTCATCTTCCTCCTCCGGCTCTTCTTCTTCTTCTTGCTCTACTTCATTTGTGTCTACGTCGCTGTCATCAGCATCGTCCAGGCATGAGCAAAGGAAACACGCCGTCGTTGAGCCTGGTTGCAGTGACCCTGCAAATTCTCTTCAAAACAGCAGTGGCCAAGGCAGCTACCGGCACAAGAAGAGCCATGATGATAGTGATGAAGGCAGCGAGGTTGATGGCGGCAACTATGATGATGATGACGATGACGATGACGGAGGAGAAGATGGAGACGATGGAGACGATGCGGAGGACTTTATTGATGAATGGGAGGAGGATGCGTTTGCAGGGCCTGTAGACTGCTGCTTCTGCGGACAGTCGTTGACATCTGTAATCGACTGCGAGGATCATGTCCGGACGGTTCACAAGATTCGAGAGTTTTGCGAATCCAGCGGCTTTGATGAATATGCGGCAATCAAGCTGATCAACTATTGCAGGCTACGACTTCGAGGCGCGGATGTAAAGAACGTCATCTGCAAAACAGAACTGAACCTGGTTGACTTGCCCCAGGACGAATGGGACAATGTCCAGTATCTGCTTCCTGTGCAGGACTCTGACCCGCTTCTTATGATTTGCTGGTTGCCTTCCAACGACGACGACGACCAGCGCTGCGATTGCGTACACCCCGAGTGAACCGTGCGCTGTGTGGCATGCACAAAAAAAGGGGGACGCAAATCCGAGCCTCTTTCACGTTCGCTTCCATGATATTGTTTCTGCAGTACCGGTAGGTGACATGTGCAGAAGGGGGAGAAGAAAAAAAAAAACTTTGATCATTTTTTACAGACTAGTCAATCGCTACATAACGCCGAACGTCTTCCTTGGATACGATATCCCACTGGGATGCAACGTCTGGTTCGTTACCGTCCTTGGTGGCGAGAGTGGAAGCACGGATAAACTCATCGAGCTTGCGCTGCGCCCGGTCAAGCTGCAGCTTGTGCAGTCCGCGGGCCATCGTCTTTAAATACAGCGCAAGCAATTTGACAGCAGTCTCCTTGGTCGACAGTTGGGGGTGCTTGAGACCGCCGTGTTGACGGAACAGTTCAGACACGTACAGCATTCCCTTTGAAACGGTTTCATTGACCCCCGCAATATCCAGATAACCCGCAGCGGGAATGGCAGCGGGGTCCATGGGAATTGTTGGCTGCTTGTCTTCTTCATCATCGAGACCAAGAGCAGACCACGAGGAAACCTTGGCTTGAATGGACGCCGGGAGTTTTCTACCGGCAAACTTCCATGGCTCCAGCAGAAACTTGCTTCGATCCGCATCGTCTGCAAAAGCAAAGATCTTGCCTTCGTACACGGCAGCGACAGAGAGAGATCCGCGGAGCAGCGACACTGGAGAGTAGCCGTGCAACGCAAACGACGATCGCTTTGCTGCAGCCAATCTGTTCATGGCAGGGATTGATGGTAGAGACGTTGGCAACGGCTTCATTGCGAGCGCAGAAACAAGCGCGTGTGCATGATCAAAGAAATACTGCATCTTTTCCGACGACGCTGTGGCAAAGTAGCGTACTCGTTGTGCACCTCCGTCATTGAACGCAACGTAGAACTCACGGCCAAGGTCCGAGGAACAGTCGACCAACAAGCCATCTCGAATCCAGCTTACAATGCAGTACGATTTCATCGGACTTGCGCTGATCGTACGAGTGAACTCGGATGACTTGATCGGGAGCCGATAAATGCTGTACATGCTGTTTGCGTTCTGCTTTGCCGTACGAATGGAATTTCGCAGAGACTCGCATGAGCTGACAATATCGGATCGAAGTTTCCACAGCTGCGCTCCCTCCGATGATATCTGGTTCACGAATGCCGGGCAGAATACATTGGAAGAACGGAACCTGCTAGCTCGCAAGGCATGACGACTCTGATCGGCGAGAACCAAGCCAGAAGGAATGAGATAGAACACACAATGAATTCCATATCGTTCATAATCATTGGCAACCTGCTCCATGTCAAAGTCATCATCAATAAGGAAACCGCGGGAAATGCAATCTGCTTCACAAACCACAGAGTCCAGCAAACGAAGCCACAGATCGGATGGAATCACGGCTCCTGTCTTCAGGATCCGCGTCGGCTCGCCTTGCAGGTAATAGAAGTCTTCAAGAATCGAACGGGCCGAAATGTAGCGCAAGCCAAGACGATCCGCAACACTCTTCGCAAGAACACGGTCTCCTGAGTGCAGCAAGATTCTGATCGGTTCCGGGTTTGATGTTGTTGAGACGGCTTGGCTCTCGGAAACCCTTTCTTTCGTCGAAGAAGCACAGAAATCAAGAATACCAGACTGCAGCCACTGGGAAACATGCGCGTAGAGCACTCCTGTGAGGAGCGTTCCAGGAAACTCAACCAGATTGGGGCAGACAGAAGAGAGCTTCTCCTTTCGCTCACTGACCAATCCATTCGACTCCTCAAACGATGCCCGAAACGTCTCGGTCGGATCAGACATGGGCTCACCTTCCTCCTCCTCTACTTCCTCGTCACCAGGACGATTCAACTTTGCAAGCCATTCTTTTCCGTCGGGGGTCTTGGTGAATTCATTCTTCCAACGATCTTGTGCCACGTCATCCGGGCACGTCAAAACCACAGTAGAGTCTGGCACCACACGCAGCTCGTCAACAAGCAAATTGAACACATTTGATGTCAATAAGTCGGATGAAATGCCGTCCAGAATGTAACCTCCAGAAGCGTACGGTTCCGACGTGAGCAGAGTAGATACCAACATGGCCGTTCTCCGTGCCTGTCTTTCCACAACAAGTTCCTCCGCTTCCGGCTCCTCTTCAGGCTCGGCCTCCTCCTCACCGTCATCCGCTGGTGGATCTGTACCCTCTGCAACTGCAGCCGCAGCAGCAGCATCCCTCGCCAACTTTCGCTCATGCGCTCGCTTCTTCTTCTCAACATCCTTGTCCACGTTTCTCATTTCATCCTCCATAATGAAACCATTCTGAACCCGGCGAATCATCCTTCCGGCCACGGAAGCTGGGTCTTCCATCAACGAATCCAGAAACGCCTGAGAAGCCTCCACAACAGGAACGTGCAGGCGCTTCTGCAAGCTCTGGGACAATGTGGTTTTGCCAGAGTAACGCGGACCCGCAACCCACAACCGCGGGTGATATTCTTTAGAAGCCGGGGACAAAGCAATGATCTGATTCACAAAAGAAAGCGGGGACTGCATAAACGCATTTCGGTTGTCTTCGCTGCGAAACCAAAACATTTGAAATGCGCACTTCGCCGCAATGGACGGTTTTCCGGGAACAAACATGGAAGGATTCTGAATGAGATCAATCGGATCAAAGATGAATGACGGTCCAAAGGGATACTTTCCGAACTCTCTCCAGTTGACCGATTCCATCGCTGCGTCTTCTCCTTCAAGAATCTCCAAGGGAGGATAGAAAGGATCTGCAGCGACGTGGGACGGAAAAGTCAACTTGAATTTAGATTCTTCATCTGCTGGAGTCTCGTTCTTCTCTTCCCCTTCTGCGGGGGCGGGCTCTTCCTCTTCTTCCCCATCCTCCTTTGGTGGCACAGGGTACTCAATAATGAAATCGGCAAAGTCAGAAATGAGATTCAGCTCCTTGAACGTAGGTGCATACACGATGTACGCAAAAGTAGCGTCCTGGAAAGACGATCCGCTGGGACTGCTTGACCATTCTCTGTCAACACGTTCTTTGAGTTGTTCAAATGACTCCTGTTTCACGTGATTCAGAAATGCCGAAACCGAGAGAATAGAAAACAGCGGAAAATGACGCCCAATCTTCTCCGCATCCTCCCTGCTCTTTGCGGCAATAACGCCAAAAGACAGCTCGAGCTTGGGAATCACTTCAAAGACGTTGTGCGGATACTGGAGAGAAGGATTGAGAACGAATGGCACCTCTCGAGCGTACCGCCTTCCGCAAGACACGAATGCATCTCGATTCTTTTCAGTCGAGAAAAAGAACTGTCGACCCCCATGGAATGCAGTGAATTCACGAACGTCTTCTGCCACTCGAGAAATTTCATGGAAGTCAACAAAGGAAACAACGTCGTACGTCACAACTTCCACCGGTCTGGTGAATGCAGGAGGCTCCTGCCCCTCGGGCACCTGAGGCTCCTCCAGCGTCGGAATACTTGCCTTTGCGAATTTGCCGAGGTAGCAAGAAACCAGTTTCAGTACTTCGCTGCGTTTCGTATTGCAATTGATGGCGAACCGAAAAGCCTGCGCGTTCACAGGTATATCCAGCTGAGGCTTTTCGAGTTCCTCTTCCGTTGAAGGCGCAATGATGCTGACAAACTCCTTTGGCTTCGGCTCCTCATCGCCTTCTGCCGCCTCTTCCACCGGCTCCGGATCTTCCTCGATTCCTGCTTGAAGAGCGGCGATTTTTTCCAGCCTTCTGATTTCCAGTGCAAGGAAATCATCAGGAGAGTATATTTTCCCTGAATTTGCATCCATCTTGACTTCGGAAATGCGCTTGAGCAAGACCCCTGTCGGGCAATCGAGGTCAATGACGACATTGATCTGAAGTGCAGCAGGCAATGAAGAAAAGTCAAAGCCCTCGGGAAAATCATCAATGACGAAGCCGGCATGTTGACTGTGCTTTGAACAAACCTGTGCCGAGAATGCAGCGTACAGCTTCTCTGGAGGAATGAGTGCACCTTTTCGAAGCAACCCCGACAGCTCGGGATTCGATGCAATGATGCCTGTCATCGACACCAGCAACACGCCCTTTTCTGCAGCAATGTGAGCAGCAACCGTTGACTTTCCAACAAGCGGGCGCCCAATGACGATTGCACGCAGGGTTTCCAAAGCATCTGTGGATGTCGTTCGTTGCACCCCTACATGTCTCCTGTACACGCGATTCAGCACATGAACCGGTGGTACAACGTAGCGCTTTTCTCTGCATGCAAACCACAGATTCCAGTGGAAACTTCTACTCCAGTCCTCGGTCAGCGCAGGATAGTCAAAGTCCACATCTGCAACCTTTGCAGTCAATGCAGCAGGCTTCGACGGATCAATTTCCGGAACAGCCGGCACCTCAAACGGGGCATACTTGTAGACAGCCAGTCTATCTTCCAGCTGTGCATTCTCTGGATCTTCAAGCAGCTTAGTCGTTGAAGAAATCAGCTTTGGCTTAAAGGTAGCCTTACGCGGCTTCTTCCCAGTGATTTTGAGAAACAGTTCACTTTGCGAAAGTCCCCAAATGTCGCAAACTCGCGATACATACGCGTCTACATCCTGTGTATGTTCCTCATAGGCTAGCGAGACATCCAGCAAAGCCTCTGGATCTTGACCTTCTTCAGGAGCAGACTCCGGTGGCGGAATCGGGAACAAAGCAGCTTGGATCCGCAAGAAGAGCCGAGCAAACTCTTCCTTTGAAATCGTGCCTTTTTTCTTATCTTTTTTCAGTAGCGTAGAAAACATAACACCACAGTGCAAATTTTTTAAATAAAAGACGACGACGACAACAACAACAACAACAACAACAACAACAGCAACAACACGGAATCTCCTAGAAGCAAAAAGCAATTTGTATTAATTTCAAAATAATAATAATAATATTGATAATGATAATAAAATATTTTCTGAAAAAACAATCGATGATTGTAATCCTTAATTCCATTCATTGTCAAACGATGCAGCGTGAAATTCCCTTGTCAACGGGCAAATCGTTTTCAAAATGCACGATAGTGATTGCACGATACAGACTTACTTTCTGATAAAAGAGGCGTTTTTTACCTTATTTTGACACACAGGGTTTTTTTGCGTTTTATTTTGCCGCCCCGCTCAAACTGCCCAGACGACGATAATAGGTTTCCTTCTTGCAATGCAATTGCGCTTGTGATTTTTCTTTCGATTTTTGGTTTATTGTTTTTGGGGTGTTGCTGGCGTTCCGTTTTTCTTTTACCAGGACAGCGTCTTCTTGTTTTTCCTATAAAGAGAAGAATGTCGCTCGCTGCAGAGTATGAAGCGCTTGTTGCGATCTATCTTGGGCACTGCGAGCGATTTGGGGCTCCAAAGGGTCTGGATGCTGTGACTGAGTCTCTGATGGTCGGTTCGTTTTCGTTCGGGTTTGAAAGTTGCGAGATTCCAATGAATCAGCTGCAGAGTCTTTCCGAGTTTGTCAATGATGTTGAAATGTCGTACCGCAGATTAAGGAAGCCAAAGAAGGACAAGCCGAGTGTGTGGTCTGCAATATGTTTGCGCAGCGTTTCGTTTCTTTCTGCTTGCCCATTCTCGGATTCTCCGTTTGACAATCTTTCTATCATGTTGCGATGGGTCCAGCATATTGATGTTTCGAATGTTCTTATTGGAAATGAAGGGTGCGCCGACCTCGTCAAAGGATTGTCCAAGAACGAGCACTTGAAGGCGCTGATGCTGGATCAGTGTGGCATTTCCGATCACGGACTCGATGCACTTGGGACCTTGTTAACACACTCGGTGCATTCCCTTCTGTGCTTCCGATTTGCGAATTCAGAGTACAAGTCACAGCATGCTGTGCAGGCTAGAAAACGAGGACATGACTTTTCAGTCGACGCATTTCGTGATGCACTCAGCGTTCCCAAGCGCAGAGCGTGCGAAAACGCCAACTGCACATCTTCCGCTGGGTTTCGTTCCTTGTTGCGCGGGCTTGCGTTCCAAAAAGATTTGCAGTATCTTGATTTTGGAGGAATCATACTTGGAAAACTGGAGTTTCCGATGATCCCGCATATTTTTGTGGATTCGCTGCAGGTCCTGCATGAGCTGCGAGTGCTCGTGATGCCGAGTGTAGCACTCAACTCATGGGACCACGTTGACTGGGCAACTGGACTGAACATTATGCACACCTACAATCGAAATCGCGATGTCTTTATTGTGTTTCGAGATATTGCGCTGTCCTTGTCAGACACTGCCGAGGTTTCTCCGGAAATGCTGGATGGCTCTGCGTTTATCCAACAATCCAGATCGGAGTGGAAGGACAGTGTGTCTGTGGCACATCCCCACTTTGCGCTGCAGACAGAGTCGTATGCGCGGTCGTTGTCTGATTCCAGTCGCAAGCGAATGACTTCGACTTCTGTCCCGAGTTTGGCATCTTGGATTCCTGTGGCGTCGTCTCCAAATCTAAACAAGTTGTACAAGACTTTGGAGTCTCCAAGCTCAAAATCAATGTCGAGCCGCAAAGATATCTCATCTTCATCGAGTGTATCGCTTAAGGACACTCTCGCACAGACGTTTGTGAAGAATGCTCCGCAAATGGCGGCAAAGCCCTCGTCCATCCGCAGGCCAAGCAATCGGTCTGTTCAGGAATTTATTGACGACTCCGTGGTCAACCTCATTCCACGAGCTCATGACTTGCTGGTCCGTAACAAGGGCGCATGTTTAGCTCAGATTCCGCAAGACGGCGATGTTTCAGCGCTGCATGATGAACTGGCACGGTTGAATTCTGTTCTCAGCTTGCTGTCGGTGATGCAAAGGGAGTTGATTAATGCGGAAAAGAAGGCGTCCATGTTTCATTCCAATTCCCTTCGTATCCACGTTACACAGGAGGAATACGAGTGGATCAGTGGTTTGTCCAACGAGTTTCGTCAGCTGTCGGACACGTGTGCGCAGCGGATTCACGACGTCGAACATGTACAGGGTTCCATTCAAAGGACCATTCGCAAGATATCTTCTTCTTTGAACACCTTCAAGGCTAGCAGCAACAGCATCTCCAAAAAACGGCCGCAGTCTGCAGTCGTCCGCAAGTCGTCGTTCCAGTCTGGACCGTTGAATGATAACACGTCATTATCATGCATACGGAAGAATACATAAACAGACACGGTCAAAAACTGGCCGACACTAGCACGTTTGTTTCACAGGGAATTCATGCTTCCGCACGCACAGGCCCCGCATATTCGACACTCTTTAACACAACATCCGTAGCCATCTATCATTCGTTGGTCTCACTTTTTGCACCGTTTGTTCCATAAGGCGACCGAGTATCGCGAGCGCCATGTTGCCATCGTGACGGAGGAGTGCACGTCCCATACGTGCGGGCGCTGCGGCGAGATCCATGCACGTCGAGGCGGAAGCAAAGTGTTTGCATGTCCCGCGTGCAGCTCACCGATTGATCGAGATTGGGAACGGAGCGCGGAACATTTATCTGAAGAACGCCGTGAGGCGTGTTGGGGGCCTATCCCCTTCCCGGCAACGGGATGCAAGATTGAATATGCACGTCTATTCGTAGATATGCAGCATGTTCAGTGGATAATGTAGGCGTCGTCCATCGGGAGTGGCGTCAACAGCCTGAATGCCTCGTTGGACTATGGCTCTGTCAATCCGAGTCACGACGTCAAGCTGTGAAGGGCTTTGTCCGTGTCCGCATGCTGAACACATTTTCATGGAGGAACTCGAAAGAGGCACTCTGCCTCTCCTGTCTTAATTTTATCATCATAAAACAACAACAATTTGAATTTTATTCAGGTCCGATGCCGGTTACGATACATGAGGGAAGACGACAGGGACGGGGAAGACGACAGGGACGGGGACGCCACAGGTGCCCTTTCTTCGCAGGGCCTCGTTACTGCGTTTTCTTCACTGGCCGAACCTTGACGGCCAACAGCGACCTCTCGGCGTCCACAAGCTGCCAATCATGATGGCACAGCTCAAGATATTCTCGTTCGTTCTCAAGCATGGCCTTGACGGATTGCTGCTGTCCGGGCATTCCCATGCCGGGCATCATCATCATTGGGTTCATCATAGCCTGGCTTGTTTCCGTCGCAAGGTCCTTTGGCGCCGAGAACAGAAGAGTGACGATTCCTCTCAGACCATACAGCAGCAAAAAGTACATACTGAGCGACGTAGCATATGAGACATCGAGGCCTGGAAGGTTGATGTCGCGCTGGACAATGGCTCGGAAGCCCTCCATCAGCGGAAAAGGAAACTTCACAATCACGAATCCGGAGAAAAACGTGGTGAACACGCCCATCATCGCCATGGACGGGATCATTCCCGTTACGTTTCCCTTCATCATATCACTCATAGAGTTTGGATCCATGAGCGGATTGACCGGTTCCTGCGCACCACGTTCCGTATCATGCAGTCTAGCAACAAGGTACTCTTTTCTCATTTCAAATGCTTCGCGACGCACAAATTTTCCCGTATCACGCAGTCGCTTGGATTTTCGAATCAGCTCTGCTTGTCGCATTTTGCTTTCTGTTTCCTGGACGGACTCGTGTGGGCTGCGCTGCCGAGGTGACGACTTTAGATAGTCATCAAGATACTGACGACCTGCCATGAACAGAATCATCATCACAATCACCGGTACTAACACCCACGTCCGAATCGCTGGATCCAAATTCAGCTCAGCACTCATTTCTAAACTCTCCTACTCTCTTACTCTCCAACTCTCACACACACACGCACTTTCTCATTGCCGTATTAATATAAAAAAAAAGCCGTACTCGTAAAAGAAAATCAAAATCCAACAAACACTCGATTCCCCCCCCTTTCAATAAAGAAAAATAAAATAATCAAGCATCAAGAACCAAGCATCAAGCATCAAGAACCAAGCATCAAGACTGCAGTTGATTCGCAGTTGATGCTACTTGACAAGCTCTCTCTTTTTTCTTTTTTAAACAAAATGGCGCTGATTGACCGACTGTTTTCCACACAAAAAAAAAAAGCAAAAGGATGAGAAAAGAAAAGGCAACAAAACAAAACCAAAACCCAAAAAGGTTTGTTTCGTTTCATATTGGGTTTTTAGGTTTTGGGTTTTCTTTTTTCTTTTTTCTTTTTTCTTTTTTCTTTTTTCTTTTAATTAAGTCTTTTCTTTTCTTGTTTTTGTTTTGTTTTTTTGATTTGATTTGATATTTATTTGTTATATATATTTTATTTTATTTTGTAGTTCAGCTTATTACTTTCGCTTCTTTTTTTTCTTTTCCCCCAGGTGTGCCTCTTGTGAAAGGGCTTTTTGGATTGAGTGCTTTGCTGTGTTTTTTGAAGGATGGATTCTGTAAAGGTGTCTAATTCGGATCCGGAGGAGCTGTTTGACCTTGTGGAGGAGCTTGGAGAAGGGTCGTATGGGACAGTTTGCAAGGCAATTCGCAAAACAGATGGTGCGGTGTTTGCAATCAAGCGGATTCCAGTAGACACAGACATGTCGGAAGTAGAAAAGGAAATTCGCATTCTCGAGCAGTGTGTGTCTCCTTATATTGTGTCGTATCATGGGGCATACAAGTCGAAGAACCGCGAGGAGTTTTGGATTGTGATGGAGTATTGCGGAGGCGGATCGATTGCAGATCTGATGGCCATCAATGGCAGAACGCTGTCGGAAGACGAGATTGCGATTGTATGTTCTTCGGTGCTTCAGGGACTTGCGTATCTACACTCGAAGAAGAAGATTCATCGAGACATCAAGGCAGGAAATATACTGTTGAATGCAAAGGGAGAATGCAAACTGGCGGATTTCGGCGTTTCTGCTCAGCTTAATAATACAATGTCCAAGCGAGCGACTGTGATTGGAACGCCGTACTGGATGGCACCCGAAGTTATCCAGAACCCAGAGTATGACACAAAGGCGGATATTTGGAGTCTTGGTATCACTGCAATTGAAATGGCACAGGGTGAACCACCATTGGCAAATGTGCATCCTATGCGCGTCATCTTTATGATCCCCGCAAAGCCCCCACCAAAGTTGGATGACCCAGAGAGCTGGAGCAAGCCGTTCCTCGATTTCCTGGAGCTCTGCTTGCGCAAGAAGCCTTCTGAAAGACCAACTGCTCAGGAACTACTGGATTGTCCGTTTATCCGACGAGGCGCAAAACTCAAATCGAATCTTCAGGCAGTTATTGATGAGACCGAACAAAAAATCAGGGCCACGCCAGGCGGGAGGAAGGCGCTGGTTATGGCAGTGGACGACGAGACAGGAACAGCAAAAAGACGAACAACGGGAAATTCGGCACGCGCGGGCGCTGCATCTTCCGCTGCAAACACAGGGACTACAGTCTTTCGAGGAGACGAGGAAGACGGAGAACAGGAAGAGGATGATGAGGAAGGAGGCGGCGACTTTTCGACGATGGTCGTCTCGGGAACCATGGTCGTCAAGAAAACTCCCGCAGCCGTGGAAGCCAAGAGCACTCCGTCGAAGAGCGCGGCAGCTGCGGTTTCACAGAATCATCGCGATTTGAGTGACGATGACGAGAAGAATGGCGATGACGATAACGACGATGACGATGATGGTCATGGAAGGTTTTCTTCGGGAACAATGGTCATTCGACCGTCTGGGACAGCGAAGAAGACCGAAGTTAAACAAGCGGAATCCACACAAGTATCTCCTGGACCGTCTACGACATCCTCGACAATGACTTCTTTTTCTACAAACGGGTCAGGGCGTTTCAGCTCAGGTGCCAGTGACGATGCTCTGATGTCCCGCTTGATGGAGCAGTATTCGAAACTGCCAGTAGAAGAGCTCAGAAGACAACTAGGGCAGATGGATGCGCAGTTCCAAAAAGAGGTCGAAGTATTGAAGTCGTCGTATGAAAGACGCTCAACTGCATTAAAGGCTGCGCTGCAATCCAAGGAAGAGGCGACTGAATAGAAGTACAATCGTCCTTCCCTGCATTCATTTTCTTCGCAAGCATGGCTAAATGTCATGTTGTTGCAGGTTATCTCTTCTTCTCTTCTTCTCTTCTTCTCTTCTTCTCTTCTTCCTGTTTTTGTTGTTTTTGTTGTTGTTGTTGTATCAGCTGTTGTTTTATTACTGACTGCCTTTCGTGTATTTGTGTTGTGTGTGTCTTTTGTGAAAGGCGGCGCATCTGCTGTTCGAACAGATATATATGTGCGTGTGTATTCCGTTACCCACTCTGTGTTGTATTTTGGCCACGGTCTCATTCACCCACTGACTTTCATGTTGCTGTCTGTTTTTGTTTGTTTGTTTTCTTCTTCTTAATGAAGCTTTTTTATCGAAATGGATGCCTCACCAGATGTGAGGTGTTTCTTCGTAAAACACTCCAAGATTATTATTCTTTTGCTGTTCTTCCGCACAGGCCGCAGCATCGATTCGTGGCGCACTGTCCGGTTGTTGTTTCATCTGGCCCAGTGGGATTGCCGTTACCAGCTCGTATCTATGCTGTGCCTGATACTTTTGCATTTCGCAGTCAAGTAATTCCGAGGAGTACGGAATGAGACGTGGAAACGTGAAGGTGTCGGATTTCGACGCAAGGTATTCCCGGACGTCTGCGGTTCGAAGCAGCTCCACGATAATTTTTGACGCCACGACCCGTCGTTGCTCCGGAAACGCCGTTCGTGCAAACTGCAAAACCGGTCCAAATCCCTCCGAGATCACAGCTTTGCGAGGAATCTCCCAAGCGACGAGACGATCTACGCAAGACAGTGCTGCCATCGAAAGCGCCTCATTAGCGCTCACAATCTTCCTCAGAATGAATGGCACGCAGCCACACCGGACTAGCTGGTTGCAGCCAAACTCTCCGTGCAAGGCAATCGACAGCAGTCGCGTGGTTTGAACTGCTCGTTTCAGTTCTTCCTTGGAATCCTCAGACTTGAACACATCAACCTTGCGGAACATCGCAGACACTTCTTCGTCAGACAGCTTTTCGAGGATACGCAATCCAACTGGAAAGTCTGACTGGGTCTCACTGTCCCCGAAATAGAGAAGGTAGTAGATGGTAGCTCGCGAAATCAGAGCAATGTCCAGTCGGCCACACTCCTTGTCAAAAGACAACATGATCTCCAGCACGTCGTAGTGCACAATCAGATGCACATAGTCCTTTTGCCCAGCTGCATTGCAGATGAGACGACAAGTCTCGTAGGTCAGCGGGGTGTGCTGATGGGGCAGTGCGATTGCTTTCAGACGCTGAGCATACTGCTCGATGACTCCGCTATCAAAGAGGTTCTTCACAAAGGTTTGCAGCAGCGGCGTGGTTTCAATGATGTTTTGTCGCAGTACTTCGGCGATCATAAAAGCAATGTAATAATCGGTGAGGACATCCTTGCACGACAGTGCGTTCTTTGTAAACTGAAACAGTTCCGATCCCAGCAAACGGTTTCTGGACCATTTTTCAAGCATAAAACGGCAGAAAACTCGAGACAGCGGCTGCCGAATGCTGCTTTTGTTGACGTCTCGAAATGCTTTCTCCGTCAGAATTTCAAAGAAAGACAGCCGACGGTGCACAGCTGCGATACCAGAATCCGTAGACAAAAGAACTTCCAGCATCTGGCAAATCATGATTTCCTCCTCTTCTTCGGAGTAGACCTTCGTCAGAAAATGCACCAAGTCATCGAAGTTGACTTCGCAGAAAAGCGAAACTTCCTTGTCCAAGAGGCTGAGGGAAATTCCGCGGAGTCTCCGGACAAGGACGACCTGGAAATGCACGAACGACAGAACAGCATTTCGCAATTCCTCCTCCGTCTTGAACGCCTCTGACCAAGCAACTGCGTGAATAATGAGGGCGTGATGGGTCTCGAACTGCAGCAAGTGGCGCCGATCGTCCGGCAGGCAGTTGTTGTAGCAGTCCAGCACACAAAGCGCAAAGTCGCTGAAGCTCTCTGAATGATCATCCCACAGCGACTGAACCACAGCTGAAAACTCTCCGAGGATCAGTTCCGATTCCAAGATCCTGAGAGGATCGAAGAAGGAAATGAAACGGATGATGCGAAGGAAGCAGTACCGCACATCGAAAATAGCTGCAGAAAGCACTTCCTTTGCGATTTCGAAAAACCGAGACTGCAGAACCTTCTCCAAGCTCTGTTCTCGTGCTGCGAAGCCCGCTATTGAGAACATGACCAGTCGCCGGTATTCGACGTTTGCTGAAGTCATCAGCTGCAGCAGTACCGGCAAGCAGTTGGACATAAAGAGACATTCGTGATATCGCTCATCGACGCAAAATCGATGCAAGCATCGTAATGCATTGTACGAGAGCTCCGTGTCGGGATCTTGGGAAAGATTAATTAGCGGCAGAATTCCCTGACCGACCGAGATTTCCTGCTTCACAGAGTCCAAAGCACACAACTGTGCAAGAAGCCGCAAGCACTGTCTTCGAATGCTTATGATGAGACCGTCGAGATTCAGCTCCACGGTCTGTGCTGCTTTTCCGGTGTCGATGCCACGGGCCCCTTCGAGGACAAAGGCAACGATGCCTTCTGCAGCAATTTTTTCGATAGATCCTTCTGTGCTGGACAAAAGCGCTAGTCCTCTCACGGCTTCCGAACAAACGTCCTTGTACCGCTTGAAGGAAATATTGCGAGCTAGGTTTCTCACGGCCCCCAACGCAAGCAGCGATGCGTGGTTTGATACGGACAAGGCCAACTCTGCAACCGTCCTCACAGCCAAACGTCGGAAGCGCACGTCAGAGTGAAGACAAAGCCGAATTGCCACCTCCGCGACAGTGCTGTTGGTGGACACGTGGGACCGGAGGTCGTGGTCTGTCGAAAACATGACCACACATCGGAGTGCATGAAACAAGTACTCCTGCTCGAGAGTCTCAAAATCTTGGCTCAACAGCTCTTCTTTGTTTTCGGCTCTTGCAGATTCTGCCCGGAAATCCTCATCGACAAGCACTTTGCTTCCAAAGGTCTCCACCGCACGGACGACACTCTTCCACAGTTCAGGATGCTCCACAAGGAAGCGTCGCTGCTTTTCATCCACAGAAAAGGTTCCTGCAATGTCCATGAACCGCACAGCAGAGACTTGTAGAGTCCCTTTCACGGACTTTTCCAGATAAGCGGAAATAGCAAGCAGAAATAACTGAGTCTCTGCCAGCACGACCCGAAAAGCTTCGTGGGCGCAGACGTCGTTCAGTGAAACTGGCCCTCGCGCAGCAACATATGGATTGGGAGGCTTCAGACACAAGGAGCAGAGACGACGCATGCAGTGTTCTTCCGCAAATCGCTCATCGTGCACGCAGTCCAAGAACAAGTCACTGGCAAGTTCCTGGCACTCCCTGTCTTCCAGGTTCGTGAACTGCAGTAGCCTTGGAACTTGGAAGACAGTGATCACCTGGGTTCTTGACGAGAGGCGGATTTTGCAAATGGTGACCAAAAACAGCAGCACTGCTCGAAGCAGCTTCTGAGACGTTTCACTCGAGTTCTTGTGATAGCGCATTTCTTCGTCAATGGATACCAAGGACGCAAGAGTGCCCAAATTACTCTTCAGGAATTTTTCGTTTGTGAATTCTTCCAAAACTTCGAGCGGGACTCTTGCGGTTGGCTTCGGACGGTATTTGCACCGACTCTAAATCGCATTGTGCAGCAAAAGAAGAGGAGGACGATGATCCGTGAGCAAGTCTTGCACGTCAAAACAACAACAACAACAACGACAAAACAACACCTCAAGAAAAGAAAATAATAATAATAATAATAATAATGAGTGCGTTAAATACATACCCATGCTCGAATATAGCTTCGAATGATGCGAGTTTTCTGCAGCTTGGATTCCACACTTTCATTCCTGTTCTTGTGATGGTCCTCCTGGATGCTGGCGGCAGAAGACGCGAGCGACTTGTTGACGAGAGATGCAAACTTCTGTGTCGAAAGAGCATGCCCTATCTTATCCAGTTTTTCGAAGGCAAGTCGGTCGATTCTGCTTTGCAAGGGGCTGATACCCATTTTTGCCTTTTCGGACGCTTTGACTTTCCTGAAGATTTCATCCATGATGTTTCGCAGTTCCGAGAAAGCCTTGTTGGCTTCTTCCACCACCAAGAGATTGGAATCCACAAAAGACGAAAACAGCTCAAGAATCCCAGCGTCGAGAACGAACTGGTGGATAAGGTCGTTTCTCAACAGGGATGTCATACTGTTCACTGCAGCGATTCGCAGGTCCCTGTCTGACGCCCTTGCCATCACTGTCAACACCTGAACACCGTCGCTTTTCCAGAAGGCCTTCTGACACGATTCGCTGACATTGAAGGATGAGCAGAACATGTTCAGCAACTCAGCCTGCAGCTTGGAATTCCCAATGTCCACTTGGGTCAGCAGCCGAGATATAATTTTCCGCAAAAGCGTTCGCCGCCGTTTCCGTTTTTTCTTTGCAAGCTTTTCCTCATTCGAAACGGCTGCTCCGTCCGATGTGTTCCGTGCTTTTGACTTCCCAGATTCGCTGCTTTTTGACAAGTCTTTCAGCAAAGACGTTGGGACAACAGACTTCACGAAATCGATGATCTTCTTCATTGTGCCTCCTCTTTCCAGGAACGGTGCGGCCAGCGGGTGTCTGGCGAGATTTTTCAGGCCCTTGGCACATGCCAGCTGAAATTCAATATCATCAGATTCTTTGAAGAGCCTGTCTTTGAAGATTGAAAACAGATCGAGCCTGATCAGAGCGGTTTGTGCGCTCTCAAACGAGGCCAGCTGAGCAAGTGCTTGAAATGCGTATCGTTCAAGCCCCTTTACGCGACAGTTCAGGAACTGGAAGAGCGTCTCGTGTCCTCCCTCCTCCATCATGTTCGCCGCTGCGGATTCGTCTTGCAGTATGTATATCAGTGCATAGCAGGACGCTTGGTTGACACCGGTGTTGTCGTGACTAAGGTACTTGATGATTTCTGGAACAGCACCTTTCTGCACCAGCTCCACTCGAGCCTCCATTTCGTGCGAAAGATCACCCACGAGCATCAGCGAATTGGACAGTGCGTCTGCTTGCTGGTGATCCTGTCGAAGAATTTCCATCAACACATCGACTGCTCCTTCTTTGTGAAACACCACAATTCGATCAGGATCGTAGAAGTGGAGTGTACTGTCATGGATAATAGCACCCAGCGCTTCCACAGCCTGCGTGAGACGGTGTTGATCACCTTGCAAACGGCAGATTGATAGCAGCGGCCGCACGACGCCCAGATCCATCAGCTCGTCAATGAATTCTTCCTTTTGGGCCATTACATGAATAACTTTGACTGCTTCCGAGCGCACGTCTTCTCGGATGGAGAAGGCAAAGCTGATGATCAGTTTCAGGACGTTTTCTGCATGAAGCCTGAACAAATTCTGCTGTGCAAGCATCATAACAGAAAAAACCTTCATGACGCAAATGATGATATCCATGTCTGTCTCTTGAAGCAGCCGGGCGAGCGAAGAGAAGGTCCCAAGGCTGCCGACCTCGTTTCGGACTTCTGGAAATCTGAGCCCCAGCTCGTACAAAATACTGAGCAGGGAGACTCGGATCGACTTTTCCGGTGTCCTCTTCAAAAGGCCAACCACAATGGGAAGGCCCGAAGCTGCGCTGAGCTCCTGATAAAACGCTTTCGACGCCGATGTGCTCATGTTCAAGAATGTGTTGGCTGCATGCAGCTGGGCGTCGTAGTTTGTTTCCGTGTCCAGAATTGTCAGTAAGGATGGAAAACAGCCGAGTGTACATATTTCTGCGGCCATTCTTGGAATCTCCGCCAGAAACGAGGTACCCTCGGCTGCATACTGTTGGATGGCGGCAAAGCAGGCGTCGAGGGTCTCGTCGACAGTCATTGTAACATCTTCGAGGTCTGTGTCATCCAGATTTTGCACTGTCCTTCTCATCATCGCCCGTTCTGTGCGCTCCATCACTCTGTGCATTTTTCCATTTTGGAAGGTGTGCAGATTTGCTCTTCGCAGTTCCTTGTGCATGGAACTGCTTGGAATGCCGCTGCAGATAAGACCGGCGAGATCAGATAAGATGTGTTCTTCGGAAAATTGCAGTCGAGCATCCAAGCTCGAGATTTTGGAGAGATTCGCAAACGCTCGGCTTATCTGGAAGAGCAGTGGCAAATATTTAGATGTGCTAAATTGCGCGTGGAGTTTCAGCAGCCCCCGTGAGTGGATGATTTCTTGTCGATTCGTGTCATTTTCCGCGTAGTTTGCCAGCGCCCATGCGCCCTCGGTCCGAATGTCCTCATCCGGATGATCAAGCATCAGAAACAGAGTTCGTACCCCTTTCCCTGCGCCATAAACGACAGAAGATTCACCAGTAACCTGGTCGACTCGAACGTTGCCCTCTGAAAAGTATGTCAGCACTTTTGCAATGGTGTCCTTTACAAGCGGATCCACCATTGGATCATCCGACATGGACACGGCCTCGAGCGGCTGCAGTCCGTTTGCCTCGACGACATTTTGCCGGACCCATGCTTCACGGACCAAGCTTTCTAACGACAGGAGTGCGAAGAGTCTCGTTTTCCCGTACATGTTGTTCAGCAAGCACAGTCCGAGCAGAGGAATCAAGATGCCGACGGCCACGATCTCTTCCTTAAACTCATCGAAGCTTGCCAGCTTGTGTAGGAGTTTTGCGCTTTCATACTGTATTTCTGGAACATTCGTCACCATATTAACTGCAATAACCTGCAGGATTCCGTAGTCCACCAGATCAAAACACAGAGCCTCGATGCTACAAAGGTTTCCCAAGGACTCCATCATATCGCACTGCACAGCTGTTCTTGCGTAGCGCGCAAGCTCCAGCATCCGTCTTCCCAGATTTTCGCAAATATGTCGTTGAACATGCTCTTAAAATGCGTGATTAGCAACACGTCATCATCCTCATCATCACGATGTTGACTTTGCCTGTGCTGAAGATGGAAACATCATTTCCATCTCATGCAAAAGAAAACAGCAGGAGATCATACCTTTTCCCAATGAAAACTCGTAGAATATTCCCGCAATGATCTCCACCATCTGCGTTTCGCAGTCCGGTCGATCGAGCTCCTTTAGTAAAACATGCAGTGTGTTTTGCTCCAGGATCACATCGTGGTTTTCTCGAGCTTTGGCATAGTGCTGGATTTGACGCAGTGCCCACGTTCTTTCACTGATAATCTGATTATGAGTGATCACTCGCAGGAGTTCCATAATTCTTGGTTCTTTCTCTCAAATTGAAAACAAAACACGGAGCCCAAGAGAAAAATGGAGCATTCAAAAAGGAAAACACAAGCATGAGCTTCCGCCTATTTCTGCACACGATACAGAATGAACAAAACTAGACTTGAGAGCAGACAACATACTCGACACGGCCAATGGCGTACTGCATCCGGAACCCATTTTTTACGTTCGCCGTCCCTTTTTCTTTTCTTTTCTTTTCTTTTTTTTTTGCTTCTCTGCTCTGTCGCTTGCGCACAAGACGTCGTTTTGTTTTTGTGATTCGTCCGGTTTTGAACCTTAATAATCAGAATAGGGCCATCAACGTTGTCGTGTTTCGGTTAATTATGAGCTAGTTTTGTACAATTCAGCTATACCATGTGAATATAACTGCGAATTTCAGTTGCGATGCCAAAAAAATAATAATAATAATAAATGAAGTAAAAAATAAAAAATAAAAAATAATAATTATAATTATTACAACGAAGATCTCTGCATGCAGACGATGAAAACTACCTGTCGTAGATAAACTGCAGCATCAAGCATCAACCTTGATTCTTGGTTCACTCCCCTCTTCCCCCGTTCTGCCCAGCCTCTGTGTGCTGCGGTTGACTTGAAAACTACAAAAAGCATAAATGTCAAAACTAAGCTTTTACTTTTGTAGTTTTTCTTTTCCTTTTGTTTTTTCCTTCCTTCGTTTATTGTAGTCATCATCACCATCATTAGTATTAACATCAGCGGAAAAAAAGACATCGTTTATTTAGTTTCTTCGCTTCTTCGGCTCAGTGTCATTTCCAAAACCGGAGCATCATCATCACTTTTCTCCCAAGCATCCACAGCAGCAAGCCAGCAGCAAAGAGGACACGGAAAGAGAGGAAAAGAAACGAATGAACATATCTACTCGACCGACGTTCTACGATGCAGACAATGCACCAAAGTACCACAAACGCACAAATGCTGTTTTGCAGCCTGCAAAGACGTCGCCGAGCTCTGGGGCTGGATCGGGGTCTGTTTCACCATCTTCGCCAAATGGTAATTCAGTGTCAAGTCCGCGGAAGGAAGCGTACTTTGCCCGTGGGTTTGGCGAGCATCTGAAGAACCCGGATCTTGCAGATGTGATGCTGCAGCTGCAAGCCAATGCTGCGGAGACGCTAAAGGCACACACACTGATTCTGGCGTTCGGATCCGAGTACTTCCGCGAGTACTTTTCGTCTGCGAAGTGGAAGGACCGGACATCGAACAATTTGCTCTTGTCATTCGACCATCCATGCCCTCTGTCGATTTTGACGCAGGTACTGGAATTCCTTTATGAAGGAACAGTCGATATTCATCATGATAATGCTGTTGCGCTGCTGCGGCTCTCCAAGACGCTTGGGATTCCGACATTGCAATCTGCGTGTCTCAATTTCTTGGAATCACAGATTACGCTGGAGAAAGTCCTGCACATTGCCTCGGAGGCCGGGGCTGGAAAATGGGCCGAGACGAATGTGGAGCAGCAGTGCATGGAGATGATCACCGAGTCGTTCGATGCGCTTTGCTCGTATGGCATGGGCCCCTTTGACGACTTTTCAGAGTTGGCAGAAGCACAGCTGATCGCGTTGTTGCAGCAGGACGCACTTGTGGTCGAGAGCGAATCAACTGTTGTCTTCTTGATCAACTCGTACTGTAGAGATAAGAAAGTCAACGGCGGGAGCTTGTGGCCTCTTGTTCGATGGTGCTTTGTGGAGCCCCAGGCAGTGTTGGAGGTGTGGAGGTTCAGGCAGGAGACGGGGCTGACCCTGGATTTCCTTACATATCCAATGATTGCGAGGCTCGTCGCGTCCGAGTATGGAGAATTGGAGGCATTCTCCACTACAAGCATTGCCAAAGAATTGCCAGAGACAGTTTCAAACATGACACGTCCTCGAGGAACGACGGGCTCTCTGATCAGCCAGATTCCAGGGTATGCACTTTGGCGGATTCCAAAATTCGCAGAACTGGACCACATTCGACAGCATTACTCAGTCCCGTTTGCGGACAAGTCCGGAACTTTGTTCAGGATTGTCCTGTCTGCGACGTCAAGCAGTGGAGATGGAGCTGTCAGTGTGTACGTCGAGCTCACACGACGGGCGGTGAGTCGGATTTCCGAGAACGCTCCGGATGCCCGGGTATGGAAGGTGCCACGAATCATCCGTGTGACAGTGTTGAATGATTCAAATGCCGCCGGCTCCGTCTCGCGAGCTTCGAGTAAGAACTTCGTTCCCGACTCGGTGCGATTTGGATGGCCCAGCTTCATGCCCATGGCTCACGTACCGGATTTCGAGGATGAAACCGGTGCATTAACTGTGTGTGTGCACATCACAGAGGCGTCTCGACTGGATGTAGCTTCCCCTGTTCCCGGAAGTCAGAGTCCGTCCTTGTTCCAACCATCGGCGTCGTAGCGTTCTGCCTGGCGTTCTGCCCACTTATCCTTTCTTCCCAGGCATGCTGCGCTCGCCAGTTCTGTTTGTCTGTCTTCAACTCATCGTTCATTTCGGGTTCTGTCCTTGGAACGTTCTCTAGTTTCCCCCCCCTCTTTGTTTTTTTGCCTTTTGGACTCGTCGTTTTCCCGCTCTTCCCCCCACATGTTTCAATTTTGTTTTTTTCTCGCATTAATTGTTTATTTGAAAATGGCCATGTTCCCGATCCATTTCGTCGTCTGTGTACACTACTAGACTATTTTTTTTATTTTTTAAGTTATCATTTTGAGCAGCACATACGACTACTATACGAGAGCAGCGGAAGCACCTGCACCAGTCTGCTGAGGTTTCAAAATGCCGATGTTCATGACTTCTTGGATCTGCGACTCGACAAAAGTCCGAGATATCCGATCGTACGCAAGCAAGTAATATGTACCGAGCCCGCTGACGCAGTCGCGTCCTTCCGGTACCTGTTCCAGACGACGGAGCAGAGCCACCATTCCCAAACGAATGAGAGGCTTCGAATGGAATAGACAAGCAGCCAACGGCATCAAACCCGACGCACAAGCAGGAAACAGTGACAGCACATTGCAAACATGCAATGCCAGTGCTTCATTCTCGGAAACAACATTTTCTGCTGTGCTCTGTTTCTCCGATTCAACACCGGAATTCGCGTGCGCAGAAACTGGAATACCGGCCACATCGGACGACGAGCCCATTTGGTCAACTTTGGACTCCGATGCTCGCTTCAAGAAAGAAGACCGAACAACAGGGCTTAGAAACAAAAGAAATCGATGAAGATACTCGGAAATGTCATCGTCTGGAAGAGGGGGAATGGAACTGACAACATTATTTGCCTGGTGATCCAACCCAACCCCGCAAGCTGCTTGCAGCCGAAATGCCCGTCGTTGAACAGATCTAAATAGGCCTTCTCTAGGAGACATCTTTGATGCCACTCGCCTGAACAGACGATTCCACAAATCGGAACCGCGAATAATCTTGAAATATTCTGGAAGAAATATGCCCGGACCTCCAGCATAAGGAACCGTAATTAGCATGTTTCGATGCACATCTTGCACGGCTGGGGAAAGCGAACAGAGAGCCATATTGCGCGACAAGTGAGACATGTACCAGCGACAAAAGTCTTCGATACTCCGAGCCGGCACCTGACGCAATCGAAGGGCTGCGAGACGGATCAGCAGCTGCTTGAACGACTGGGATTCCGTGTCCGTCGGTTCGAACATCACAGCGAGCGCAGTAGGAGAACCACTGCCGTTTGACGCATTCGAAGTGGATGTCCAATTGGAAGCCGATGAAGACGTGGAGTCAGATCCAGGCGAAGCCCCTGGTGGGCTCCCCGCAAAAGAGGCAGGGACGTTGACGGTGTAAAATGAAGGAGCAAGAATGACCTTCTGTTCATCGCAGTCCACAAGCATGTCCCACCATTCGCATCTTTCCTCGAAAATGGGGTGGGTGGTACCCGCGATGAATCCTTTAACAGACATAAGATCCGTCAGGTGAGTGAGAGACACATATGGAAATAAACGGCGCTTTAGCATTTCGTAGGGAGAGTCCACGACGTCATCCGAAAACAGGAACGGCACTGCCAGCACCAGAAAGACGACGTCCGCAGCAGGCTTTTGTCTAGCAAGAAACATGATCCGTTTCTCAGCGAGAACCGCTGCTACCAGCGGCATCGTATGCGCGGCGAGTAATTCTACCAACCGCGTGGTCGAAACTCTCGGATCATCCAGTCCGACACCGGAGAGTATGGTAGGAAACGGAAGTGCCACTTCGGTGGACCCAGAGGGCACAGAAAGTACGCTTGCCGACACCGCAGAACTGAGGCTCGCTGACGAATCGCTGGGTGCCAATGAGGAATTGGACCTGCTCCTGCTCGTCGTGCTCACGATGCCCGGAAACCGCACTTGCACAGAGCACTTCTTTTCGCTCGATTCTGCAGGAAGCACTCTTCTCCATACATCATTTCTTGCCTTCTTTAAAGGGTCTGCAAGAAGCGAGCTATGAGTAACAAGGACGTTCGCGGGTAATTTGACAGCATTGATCTTTTGGTAAAACAAGCGCACAATTTCTTCTGCGGGATACGGAGATGACGCAATCTCGTCGCTCATGATTCGCAAGAAAGGCCTCAGCGCATAGCAAGAAGCAGCGGTCGAGGCAAACGCAACAGATCGAACAGAAGCTCCACGTTTCATGGCTTTGTCCCGCTTCGTAGTCACAAACGCAAAACAGTAATAAACAAGATCCTTATCAAACGCGTCTCCCACAGCCGAACTCTGCTCATGGTTTTCCGGGGATGTCGGTGAACTATCGAAATTAGTAGATTGAGTAGCACCAGTCGACACAAGGTCCACGTCTTCCACAGTCGACGCCTGCACAACCGTAATGCTTGTCCCAAAGACTTCTGCCTCGCGCTCGGTGAAGAAGAGCAGGCCGATGGACGCCGGCAGAGAAGGGTCGGATTTTGGCAACGACAGCACGCCGAACACTCCACCAGATGGGTGCGCCTTGTCCACTACCGTGAACGACAGATCTCCCGGATTTTCGTCATCCGCGGCTGAGGACGGTGTCTTCAGCGGTAGCGACATCAGCAGCGAACCCTCGTCCGTCGTGAAAGCGATCGATTCCTCTGACAAAACAATGTTCTCAGAATGCGAGACAAGGCCTAGCAACCTTACCCAGTCATTTTGCACAGCATCAAACGTGTACACCCGAGCAGTATGATGCTGTCTCATTACGGAAGGTTGCAAGACCTGGGCGACCGCCTTTGAAGGAGTCGACTTTGGTGATCGTGGATTCTGAGGCCGAATGACAAATGCCGTCCAGTCTTCTTGCCGGAGATGTGATCCATCAGGAAGCATCAGCTCGGCAAGAGGATGATCATCAATCGGCAGCGGTTGCGGAACCTGACACCGCACAACCGCGCCTTTATCAATATCAAACTCCGCAAACACAAGCGCATGAATCAATGCCATTTTCGTTTCCTCCCCTCCACCGCTCGCGCTTTGAAAAGTATCTTTTGCCTTTCTATTGGTACTCTTTTTTTCTTTCTTTCGTTTGTCTTTTCGTTCTTCTTCTTGGAAGCCAAAGACCAAACGGTGATGATGACGACGACAACAACGATGATGATGATCAAAAAATTAAAATAAAATAATAGGTAATAATAAAATGCGTGGGAGTTGAGACAACGTTCTTCTATCCTCAAGTGGCGCACTTGAATTCGAGACGGTGTTTTTTCTTTTTTGAGGTCGCAAAATAAAAAGTGCGCTTTCTTTTCCCGCATTTGCTTAGTCTGTTTATGACTTTGATCTTCCTTCATACTGCACATCACAAAACATTGTGTATTAATCGGAGGGTGGGTTGGATTAGATATATATAATTTTTTTTTTGTAAATTATGGCACCTTTTGAGCAGACATTGTTTGGTCAGTACATGCTGGGTTCGGCCGCCGGATTGGTGGCGGTGTCGTGCACACACCCGATGGATCTTGTGAAGGTGCGGATGCAGCTTGCGAAGAAGGCAGCAGCGGCAACAGCATCCAGTGCGACGACGACTGCAAGGCCGCTAGGGGTGCTTGGGACGGCGGCGCAAGTTGTCCGAACGAAGGGGGTGTTTGGACTGTACAACGGGCTTACGGCCGCGTACACTCGGCAAGTGCTGTATACAGGCACGCGGATTGCGGTGTATGATGCGCTAAAAGGATTGTTGTCGTCGGGTGACAAGCAGAGCTCGCCGTCGATGGCAAAGAAAGCAATTGCTGCAGCAGTCTGCGGATCAGTTGGAGCCGCCGTCGCGTGTCCCGCGGATGTCGTCATGGTCCGTATGCAGTCGAATGCATATCCATACAAGAACATTGCAGATGGGCTGGTGCAGCTCACGAGAACCGAGGGTGTTGCAAGACTGTGGTCCGGCGCCACACCGACAATGCTCCGTGCGTCATTGGTTGCGATCGGGCAGCTCGCAGTCTACGACCAGACGAGAGATGCCCTTATCCATGCGGGGTATTTGAAGGCTGGACCTGCGGCGTACTTTGTTGCCTCCATGGTTGCTGGCTTTGCTGCAACTGCTTTTTCCAATCCAGTGGATGTTGTGAAAACCAGGGTCATGAACGGCTCATCTCCGGACCCGGTCGCTTGCGTCCGGGATATGATGAGAAACGAGGGTCCAATGGCATTTTGGAAAGGATTTGTTCCCAACTGGGCCAGACAAGGGCCGCAGACAATGATTACTATGGTGGCATACAACATTTTGCTCGATTTTGTCAAGGGTCGATCAAGTGCAAAGTAGTCGGAACATGTCAACGCATCTGCATAGGATGGCCACCGAGTGGCATGGTAGTGCTTAGAGTATTTGTGAATTTGAACCACAGTTCCTCCGTTAAATTAAAAACAACAACAACAACAACAACAACAACAACAAGAAACCACGAAAACAAGGACACCTGTCTTCAACACAACGTTTCTTCGCCCATCTCCAAGTTCCAGAGAGCCTCTGCTGTTGCCTTGGCGAGGGCGTCTGCAATACATTTGGTAAGGTCCCCAGGGATTCATAGCAGGACAGAACAATTCGCGGAGCAGCAACTGCAACTGCGCTGGCAGACGGCAAGTCCGGACTGTCGACGGCACTTGCTCCGTAACCTTTGTCGATACCATCTCTAGTGCTCAACATAGATCGGACTGAATCATCGCAAACACATTAACCCAGCAGTCGGAACAGATCCCTCACTGCAATTTGCAAGAATGAACTCAGCCCCTATTCGACCAGGCACAGACCTCGTTCAGCTGGGAAGCAGCTTCCCCTCAAAGCGTGCGGTGCTTGTATCCTCCATCCGACGATCCATCGAGAAGCGGTTCAGGGCACTTCGAGCCTATCGACGAGTACTGCACGACCAAGAAGTGCTGCGCATGCGGAGGCTCGAGAGTCCGGCACTGCACCGTGAGCGTTTTCGTGTCCCCGGGGGGTTGAGACACCGTGCCACAGAGAACTGTCCATCTAACCACCGCTGCGTGGGCCGCGATGAGCATTCGTGAGTCCAGTCGCGGTTTCTTGTATCGGAATCCATCGGGGTATTCCCAGTGCAAGCGAGTTGGAGTCTCTCGCGTAGGGGACTCATGAAAATCATTATAATGACTGCGGAACACACGACGGAAATGGAAAATTTGCGCGATGGCCAATTTGAGTCTGTCAGTACGAAGAGCCTGCAGGTTTTTTGGACGAGTATTTTTATAATCTTTAATATTGTAAATTTCGAAGAGATTATCAGAGATTTCTTTGTTTCTTCATATTTCTTTGATTGATTATATATCAAATTGGACCTTTCACACGACGTATTTATTCGGATACGTAATGAGCAAGGTGACACATCGGTTCATTTTAGATTCTGATTCTGATTCGAAGTCAGAGATAGAGATAGGGATAGAGATAAAGTCACAGTCAGATGGTGATTATGACAGTGATGAGCGGTCCGTCACCCAACAGGAGGACATGGAGGGCCGGAAAGGATCGCAGTTGCACGGCGACAGTGGGACTGAAGAGGATTCGATAGACGTGGAATTCTCGGATGTGGAAAGTGAGCAGATCAGAAACGTTTTGGAAACCGAAGAGAATCCGGGCAGTCGGAAGAATTGGAAAAAAGGAACAGGAGGAGCAGAGGAAGAGGAAGAACGGTTCAGATCACACGTGATGACGAAAGCAGATGCTCTTCGGTTTCGGAAAAGACTCCGAATTTCTGCTGCCTGCATTTCTGAAATCCAAATGACTGTTAGAAATCGCTTTTTGATGGATATTCACGATTACCATGACCAGTATTTGGAGAACGACGAGGATCTGGAACTGGGGCTGCTTGACTTCGATACTGAAGATGCTGCCAAAGCGCCCACAGCCGTCAGAACACAACTTCGGTGGGAAATCATTTCAGAGGCGTTTTCATATGAGACCACAAGGGACACGATCGAAGAGCTGATACGAGAGGACCAAGCTGAGCAAAAGAGGAGGAGTAGATTGCCGAGCAATGTTTCAGGGACGCCGGCTTTGGGCTCGAATCCGAATTCGAAGTATTTGAAACAGCCGGACACTGCAGGAGACGAAGAACTCGGTTTTGGGAACGGAGTGGCATCTCCTCCACGGACCTCGGACCTGCCTGTCCAAATGCCGGGGAGTCCAGGGGTGCGGGTCTCTGAGTCGGAGAACGATGCGGAGTTTCGCTCCACAAGGAAGAAGAAGCGAATTGCGCCGCAGGTTCTGCGCGACTCTGATTTTTCTGATTCTTCTGACTATGGAAGTGACGCAAATGGTGTTTTCGGTGAATATGACGTGGATGCGAATGCGGATGCACGCGCGAGTCAAGCTGCTGCCTTTCGAGCACAAGTGCTTCAAACAGCACTCCACATCCAGTCTTCAGATCTGCAGTCTCTTATTGACCGCCTGAAGCAGTTTCCAGGGGAGAAGCCACCGGCAATGTCAGATGATACTTGGAAAAATCAGTTTGTTGTGTATGGAACACGGCTTGTCAAAGGCAGAGGTGTCCTTCCGAATTTTGCGGATCTTGTGAAGCACGACCGCGAGCAGTTGGCAAAGCTTGTTGGACAAGTGGTAGACACAGTATCCTCGTCGCGACTGTCGAGAAACGTGCAGGAAGCCGTTCGGTCTCTGTGGAAAGGAGTAGATCCTCGAATTCATCTGCTTGCAGTCCACACGGTTCTGATGGAATGCAGCGAGTCCAAGGATTACAGAATTTTCCAGAGTCATGCAACTCGGAATGTTCCCACACCGAAGATCGATCCACCCGGCAGCACAGCCGTTTCCGCCAGCAATTCTAAACTGGACATCGAGGCAACGCCGGTAGAAGAAGTAGAAGAGGGAGGAGAAACCGATGAATCAGACAATGATTCCATCGTAAATGGGTTTGTCGATGACTCGGAGCTGGAGGAGCGCTCCGAGAGAACCGTCGAAGCTTGGGATGCGCTTCGGCTTGCTTCCGAAGAAGGGTTGTTTGGGCCGAGAAGACAAGCCTTGTACACGAACTCCTCCACGGTTACTCCTGTCGGACCTGGTGTTCCCGTTAAAATTGCATATCGCAAAAGAGGTACTCCCCGCGAGGCAACGATTGCAAGCGGAGAGATGCGCCGAGATTCTCAACTTCCAGTTCAGACTCCTGCTCCATTCATCTTGAATTTGCCTTCTGAAGGAATCGATAAACGTATTCCCTACGTTATAATTGACAGCGATGACAGCGATGACGGCGATGACGGCAATTGTGGCGGTGATGGCGATGATGGAGAGAGGGAAGAAGAAGCGGAAGACGTTGTTGATGATGCCAATGACGACAGTGACGACGACGACTTCAGACCTGTGCTTCGAAAGACATGGACATCCGCAGGCAGTACATACTTGTCAGGAAACGACAGCGACGTAGAAGTGATATCAAGTAATTCAAATGCCAGAAAACGCGGTATTTCGGAATTGGGGCGTGCCCAGGAACAGACTGTGCAGCCGGCATTAAAATTGCTGAAATTGGCAGGGAATCGCGGTGCTGCCGCTGCTGCTCTTGAAGCCTCCAGGGAAACCAGAGAAGAGGAGGAGGATATTCTTCCCAGACCGGTGAAAGGGAAGAGGATCACCCGGAGGACCCTTGACGATTCAGAAAATGACGCAACCGGAAGCGATGTTTCGAGTTATGAAGAGGATTTGGAGCTCGGCGCGGAGGAGGAGAGCGACAGCGGAGGCCTTGGTGCTGTTGCAACACGCTCCACTTCGAGAACAAGAAGTAATCCGCGAATTGGTGATGGGCATTTGATCAAGGCGATTCCTGGTCGATTTCCTTCCGCTCCGTTGTTTTGGTTCCCGAATTTGCTGTCTGCCACTTCCTTGACTTCTGAAGAGAAATCGCAGCTTTCGGCGGATGGCTTTCGACCATTTGCCCCCGACGTGGTGGCATTGAGGGCGCACGAGCTCCCTCGTGGTCCACATTGTGACGCTCTGGACAGATTCTTGTTAAAGCTGTCCGGACCAGAAGATGTCGTAGGCGTCGCGTCTATAGTTCCACGCTGCAACCTTGATTTCGACAACACGCGAGCTCCTTTCTTATCTTCGTACAGCATGAGAGGCATCGCCTCAGAATCGGCTCCGAGTCACAGAATGGTTCACAAGAACTTCGCGGGGACCTTGGAGCGAAAAACCATACGCTTTGTCAGAAGCCCTAACATCCCAGCCAGTGTATGGAAGCATCGGTTTTTTAGGAAAGAGATGGCATTCCAGACGCAGCGACTGTGTTCTGGGGGAAAGCAGCGCCGTCCGAAAAGACAGAGTGACGCCGAAAACAGTTATCGGATTAAAATTGAGGAGAAGTTCAAGGAACACGAGAAGCGCGTCCGAGAAGCAGAATCCAAATCCGATCTGGAAACACGGAATCAGCTGAAAGCGCTTGTGGATATCTTTGGAGACATGTCGGAAGAGTGTTTTCGAGGTGCTGCCCTTCCTCATTCTGTTGCAAGCAAGTTGTATAATCATCAACTAGATGGGATCCGATTCCTCTTTCAAAATCTTTGCATCAAGACTGAACACGGCTGCATTCTTGCACATGCCATGGGACTTGGAAAGACGATCCAGATCGCCGTGTTTTGCTGCTTGTTTACGAACCTTTATCGCAGGACCCAATTCAAAGATTCGAAGCGGGCGTCACTTGCATTGGATCGTGATCCTGCGTATTTTGTTGTTGTTCCTGCGTCAACCGTTGAGAATTGGTCTCGCGAGCTCACGCGTTGGTGCAGGACATTTTTTTCTGCTGCCGGGGCTGTTGGAAAGCTTCCGAGTGTGGTTGATTTTCGGAATCTTCCAACTCGTGACCGTCTTCAGGCAGTTCGAATGTGGGCACAACAGAGCGGCGGGTTTTTGATCTGTACATACGCCCTCTACCGACAGATGTTTAACAAGGAAGGAGAGCCGGACGTTACGGGTCAGTTGATTGTCAAGCACGCAGATCTTGTTGTATTGGATGAAGGACATCAGTTGAAGAATCAAGACAGCAAGAACAGATTGACTCTTGCCACGATTAAGACGTCCCGCAAGGTCATTCTCACAGGATACCCTCTGCAAAACAAGATTGACGAATACTGGACAATGATTGACTTTGTGGCACCCACCATGCTCGGAAGCTATGGCGATTTCTCTGCTAGGTTTGGGAAATCAATCACGTTCGGCATGCAGCAGCGATCCGGTGCACCTGCGCGGAGAGATGCCGTCAAGAAGCTCCGGTTTCTGCAGACGTTGCTGTATGCCACAGTGCAGCGCCGGGATCAGTCTGTTTTTCAGTCTTCGGAATTGCAGATGCCGAGCAAGACCGAGTTTTTATGTCGCTTGTACTTGTCAAAGTTGCAAGCGAGTATGTATTCTATGATTGCCGCCGGTGCAGCAGCGGATTCTGCGGAGGATGCCTCCAGTCGCAGCAAGTTGCTTCCTCTGCATGGCACGCTTCTTCTCGTTAGTATTCACCCTGTGTACGCTTTGGTGCGAATGAAACACGTAGCTGCGCAACAACCGCAGTTGCAAAGAGGAAAGGCTGACAAGCGGAATGCTGATGATGCTGCAGACTCGGATGAAGACAATGTTTCGGTGGTGGAAACGAGAGAATTGCCTTGGCTTGCGTCCTTCTTCAATTCTATCAAGGACCATCTATTGGATTTGGAGAACGGGCAGAAGGCATCGCTCCAGGAGCTGTGGAGCGCTGTCGATGAGCGCACCCACAAGTTTGCCGTAGGCTCTCGTTTTGAAGAGTACAACTTCGACGAGGATTTGCTAGGGCTGTACAAGATACAGTGCGCACTCTCCATTGTCAGACAAGCAAAGGTTTCAAAAGACAAGGTGCTTATTTTTTCGCAGTATCATCACTCTCTGGAGGTGATTGCGGATGCGCTCGTTGAACTTGGATGGAGACGTGGAACTGAGTTCGTAGTGTGTACAGGATCGACTCCTTCCACTGAACGAGATAAGATCGTGACTTCCTTCAATTCGGATTCGAAGATGCGAGTGTTTCTCGGCACAGTGAAAGCGATGGGTATAGGCGTGAATTTGCAGGCAGCAAACCGTGTTGTCTTGTTGGATCTTTCTCACAACCCGATGTACGACAATCAGGCGATGTGTCGGGCGTATCGTATTGGTCAGAAGAAGGCCTGTTTCGTCTACATGTTTGTTGCCAAAGGGACGACAGACGAATACACCACAAACAGACATGCCATGAAGCGCCTCATGACGGACGCTGTCGTGGATCACAAGCACAACAAATCGACCTTTGAGGAGTACAAGACAGAGAAAATCAGCAGCATAGACAGTCGGTACATCCTCGGGGATGAGAAACAGGAGAAAATGTCTCCTGAGAGGATCCAAGACGCTCAGCGACTGGTGAGTCGTGATCGGTTCATGGAGAGTTTGTGGGGTGATCTGAAGGATAAGGTCTGCGAGATTTCAGACTACGATTCATTGTTGTGCGATGAGCAACTGGAGGACATTCAAGAAAGTGAGCAGCAAGAAGTCGCGCAGCAGTACGACGAGATGGTTGGTGCTATTCCAATCCGTCCTGCACCTTCAGTTCTTGCATCAATGCAAGCAATGTCACAGATGCCTCATCCTGCTGTTTCCGAGCATCAGCGCGCCTCGGCGGCTGCACAGTATGCAGCGATGGCGGCAGCTGCTGCAGGAGGGCGCCTTGCAGCAGCAGCTCCTCCACGACCTCTGGCTGGCGGAGTTGCTCATCATGCGGTATCACACCGCGAGATTGCTCCTGTGAATCGCATGGCCACTGCTCCGTTCCCGGGGTTTGGGGGTCTGCCTCCTCCACCCGGTCCTTCTCCCGTGCGTAGAGCCTGAAGGCCAACATCAACAAGGTAAAAAGGGGTTTTCCCCTCCTGCCACCCGGTGCTTGAACAGTCGTAGTGCGGAAAACTGCGGGCTCGAAAAAACGAATTTCCGCGCCGTTTTTCTTAAATTGAGGGATTCTTTATTTAAAATGAATTATTTTGATTTTTGGGAAACAAAAAATCGAGTCAAATTCAAAGAACGCTTATTATCACAAGCAGCAGTGGCGCTGGTTGTCGGCTTGCGCGGAGTTGACGTGTTTGAATATATGAAGCTTCCATACTGTGTATTGTTTAGAAGGAGTTATCACCGCCTTCCAGTCTTTTTCGCCCCAATCTACACGATCGAAATGCCTGCTGGACATCGTTTTCCTATGAGCGTATGCCTTTTTTGAATGCGTTTTCCCGTTCGTCCTCCCGTCGGCCAATGTCATATTGGCGTGTTTACAGAGTCTCTAATTTTCATTCGAGCTGTTGTTCTGCACTATCCATGAGAAACGACAGAAGTATGAATTGTTGAGTCAGGAGCTGAAGAGGCGCGGTGTCGACCGGTACGCAAACTTCATCCAACCTGTTCCAGTTCCGCCAAAGCTTGTCATGCTGGCACATTCTGCTGATTATTTACATCGCTATCTTTCGTCTGGATTGTCAAAAAAGCATCTCACACAGCTCGGTCTTCCTTGGTCTCCTCGCCTTGCGGTTCGTGCGCTGCATATTTGCGGGGGAACCGTAGCGGCCACGAAATACGTCTTGGACCGCCTCGGGACGGAGAACAACGTAGCTGCCAATCTTGGCGGCGGCTCTCATCATTCAAAGTACAACCAGCCTTCTGGGTTTTGTTCATTCAACGACATTGCGGTCGCGACGCGGTACGCCCTTTCTCCTTTGAGAAGAGCCCTGGATCTTCAACCTTCTCTTTCGTGTATACCTCGACCAGCAGGTGGTGCCACGGGATCGGAAGCTGTTGGGAACCAGGAAGAGGACGCCGCAATGGACGGCGTAATGCCAGCGGTCGAGCTTGTGCATCCGACTTGCGAAGCGCCGTTGGTCGAACAGATCGAAGCGCAGTATGTTCAACACATGAATTCGGTTTCAAAGGAGTTTGGTTTCCAGTTTCGCGGGATACCGGAAGTTTCCCCTCCGAAGCATTTTGCGGAACGTGTGTTGATCATTGATCTTGACGTTCACCAAGGTGATGGGACAGCGTTGATTCTGCGACACGAACCTCGCGCGTTTACACTCTCAGTTCATGCAGCTCGGTGTTTTCCATTCAGAAAAGCACGTTCTTCGATGGATGTAGAATTAGAAGACGGGACGACGGATGCACCGTTTCTGGACGCTTGTGACCGTGCGATTCAAAAAGCTCTTGAAATTCATCGACCGCAACTCGTGATTTTCCAAGCAGGCGTTGATCCACTCGTAGGAGATTCTTTGGGTCGTTTGGCCATTTCTAGAGAAGGTCTTCAGAAGAGAAACGAGCTCGTCTTTCAAAGATGTTGGGAGTTCGACAAGCGAACTGGAATCGTCGTGACCATGGGTGGTGGTTATCACCGGCCTCTTGATGCATCCATTGCTGCACACGCAGACGTCTACATGTCTGCCGCATTTGCTGCATCGCAATCCGATACCGTCTACTAGCGCGCTTCGTCCTTACTGACTTGCTCCGGCCCCCGACACGTTTGCACACTCGTTTGGCATGTCAGGTGACTGTAGTCCATCTTGAGAGGATGAGCACGGAAAATGAAAAAAGTCTACCGCCACCGACTGTAAAATAAATAAAAGCGTCCTGGTGAAACGTTCCCATTCAACCAAAAACCACAAAAGAAAAAACATACCGGATTTTCTTTCCTTTCCTTTTTGTTTTACTTTACGTTTGTTTATATTTGTTATTGGTATTATTATTATCATCAGCATCATTATTACAAAATTGCGTTGAAAAAGAACGCAAGACAGAACGCTATTGACCTACTTGGAGTCCCTTTCTGTTTTGTTTTGTGGTGGTCGAGATATGGAGCAGCAAGTTCTTTCGTTTGTTGTGTACTATTCCAAGCTTGGTCTTTACCAGCACATTCGGACTCTTTGCGATCAAGGTCTCAAGAAGCGGCCTTCAGACTCATTTCTGATATTTTGGCGATCGTTTTCGCTGTTGAAGCAAGGTGCGGTTGGAGAAGCTGTTCGTGGCTTCGAGTCGCTTCTTTCGTCAACGTCGACGAGTGCAAAGCATCAAGGGTCAAACAATGAATTGGATTTCTGTGCGCTGACTGCGCTCATATTTTCACACATGCAAGCTCGACTTGTCGATGACGATCAGGTGACGATCCTGACGTCACATCTTGTGACTCTTACAATTTCAGAGGTCCCTGAGAAGGCGCTTGTTCTTGCCTGTGCCTTCCTGTGGCTTTCGCAAGATGACTCGCTTCCGAACGCAAACGCTGCAAACACAATTCAAAAGGCACGGGATATTGCATCGCAGAAAATTGGAAATGCGCTTCTGAAAGATCCAAATGGACAAGCTGCGCAGGCACTGAGTGTGTGGATGGCCACGCTTGTGGCGCTGCGTGGGTGGATGGATGTCGTAGCAATTGAGAGACCGTCAATTGTCCAGAAGTCTGGCGTGTTTTTCGAAGTCGCACTTGCCGGGGGCAGGAAAGATGTTCTGGGTCTGTGGGGAAAAGCAAAGTTTCTAGAGTTTCGAAATCAGCTGCCTGATGCTCTCGAATCGTTGAACAATCTTGTTGTGTCTGCTCAGTGGTTCTTGCCGGCTTTGACGGAGAAAGCTCGCATCCTTGTTCGGATGGGAGACTGGGACCAGGCTGTCGAAACAGGCCAGCGCGTTCTTGGAATGGATGCGTTCAATTTGGAAGCGTTGAGGCTGTTTGTCATGTACTTTTTGGTTCGACACGTGGGCGCGGATGCTTCTTCGGCAGCAGCATTGCGTCTCGCCGACGTGACCGAGGCGTTGAGCAACTTGGAGCCCACAAATCATTCGTTGTTTGCCCAAGTTGCGGAAAGCGTCCATCGGTTTGTGGCGTCTCCGCAACTGAACGAAAACGTGATCAAGCAGGCGATTTCGCTCATTGAGAGAGCATGTCAAATAGCGCCGAAGGTTGCATCGTACTTTGCGCACTGGGGCTCCTTGATCCTCTGCACGCAGCCAGTCGATGTGACGTCCGCACGCATGCGATTTCGCAAAGCACGTGAGCTGGACGACACCAACACGGAGTCTTTCTTGGGGCTCATTCAATGCGATCTGATCGAAAGCAAGCTCAAGTCCGCAGAGGAGCAGCTGCTGTTCGTTTCTGCACTCACCGATTCTCTGGATCCCCATCTCGCTGCGCAAGTTCACGTGTTGCAAGCGCAATTCATGTGGAAGAGCGAGTCGAAGCGGCAAGAATCTCTTGAGCATCTTTCACAGGCGTATGCGATTCATTCCAAGTACTTGTCCTCATTGCCGGCCGGTCCTTCAGAGCAGTATGCATTCGCCTTGAATCCTCATTTCTTGATGCGTCTGGCCAGAGAATGCATGATTCACGCACCATCGGATCCCATCGCCGAGGGAGAGCACATTCCTGTCGCTGTTGGCAAGATCCTCCCTGTCTTGGATTTGCTTGCAGTTCATGCTCCCGCTTGCTTGGAAGCGGCTCTTTTGCATGCGAGATGCAAGTATCTGGTGCGAGATTTTGATGCAGCAAAAACGAGATGTTCTTCGCTGGTATCCCAAATTCACCAGTCCCTCAATGCTTCATCAGGAGGCGTGTCGCCTGCGTCGGCGACCTCGGTCAAGACCATCCTATCCAGCGCCTATCTCTTGCTTGCGCAGATCCATCTCGCGGAAGGCCGCGCTCCCGCGGCTCTCAGTGCTCTTGATCAAGCACTTGCATCGGATTTTTCGATTCGCGACCTTCCGTTGTTTTCCATCATCAAAGCCAAAGTATTGGTCGTGGAGGCAACGGGATCCGTGCCACAATCGACGCCATTCCAGCAACTTTCATCGCAGCAGCAGCAGCAGCTAGAAGAAGCTTGCCGTCTTCTTGAACAAACGATTGATCTCCCAGGAAATCGCTCGTCATCCGTCCAGGATCGTGCCTCGCTGTTTGTTGAGTTGTCGGCATTGTATTCTCGAATGGGACGCGTGATTGAGGCAACAAAGTTCATATCGGATGCACAGTCGCTCTTCCGTGGGACTCCAGAGGAAGGCAGAATCACGCTCTCCAATGCGAGCATTGCCCTCTATCGTGGTGAAATTGATCAGGCACTCAGCATTTTAAAGTCAGTTTCCCGGTCGTCTCCATACTTTATGGCGGCGCGCATGCAAATGGCTCGTGTGTATCTTGACAGCAGACATGACCGCCGAGCGTATACTCGATGTCTCGAGGAGGTTGCAGAGGACAGTCCGTCCGCACAGTCGTTCATCATGCTTGGAGATGCAATGATGAACATCCAAGATCCAGAATCGGCCATTCGATACTACTCTTCAGCTCGAAGTCTTTTGAAAGGGACAGCAGCAGCAGGAGGTGGTGGTGGTGGCGGCGGCGGCGGTGGCTCGAATGCAAATGTCAATATGGAAATCATTGTCGCCTCCAAGATTGGTCGCGCACTTGTTGCGACGTATGACTATAAGAAGGCAATCGATTATTATTCTTCAGCAGTGAAGGCGGATCCGACTCGCACGCAGCTTCGACATGATCTGGCGGAGTTGTATATTCGTCTTCGTGATTTTGAGAAGGCCGAGGCAATACTGCGCGACGGAATTGAGCAAAAGAAGACCTCGTTGTTTGGCATGATTGATGATGTGCGCTCGCAAATCATTCTTTCTCGTGTCTACGTTGTCGGATTTTCTAACCGCGAAAAGGCGCTCCAGACTTTGGAAGATGCTCGTGCGAAGCAGCAGCAGGTGCTCAAACGTGCTCGTTCGGAAGCCCCCGACATGCTCATCTCTCAAACGGAATTTGCCTCCGAGCTTGCGTTCCAGACCGGCAAGGTGTACATTGATATTCGGCAGGTGGATAAGGCAAAGGTCATGTTTGAGGAAGCTCTGCGTCTGAATGTGAAGCATGCGCGTGCGTCACTTGCGTTGTGCCATTTGTTACTTCGAGTAGGAGACATGGAGGGATGTCGCCAACAATGCGAATCTCTTCTCAAAGTCGATCCCTCCAACACCGAAGCCACGATGCTGCTCTCCGATGTTCTTATCCGTCAGTCCAAAGCGGAAATGGCAACCGAGCCAATGGAGGCGCTGGTGAAGAGGAACCCCACGCAGTACCGAGCACTAGTTGAACTCATGGCCATGCTTCGGCGAGCTGGGCGCCTCGGGGACTGTTCCAAGTATCTGAAAGCCGCAGAAAGGATGTCTGCACGTGCACGGTTTGATCCTGGCTTCTTCTATGCCAAAGGACTCTATGCACGCTTTACCAACAATCCCAGAGATGCTCTCCGTGACTTCAACCATGCCCGGGGTTCACCGGAGTGGGGCCGCCAGGCAACGATTCAAATGGTTGAGGTTTTCTTGAATCCTGACAACAGAGATGCGTGGACGTCATCCGGAAGTGGTAGTGGGGATTCCGAGAGCAGCAATACGCCAGACATCGATGTCCGCGACAACATCCAGTCTGCAGAAAAGCTGTTGGATTCGATTGCTTCGACAGGTTCTCCGCAAGAAAAGAAGGAGGTTCAATTGCTCCGCGGATTCTGCAAGTTGATGCGTGGCACAAAGACTGATCAAGAAGCTGCGCTGAATATCTTTTCGTCCCTCGGACGCGATGATTCTGATGACATCAAGGTGCTCACTGCTATGGCAGTAGCCTTGCAGATTATGAAGCAGACTCCTAAGGCGCGAAATATCTTGAAGCGCATTGTCAAGATGCCGTTTGAAGCGGAGTTTGCGGATGAGTTTGAGACTGCTTATTTGCTGCTGGCTGACATCTACATTTCAAACGGCAAATACGATCAGGCCCAGGAACTCCTCAAGAAGGCGATTTCTTGTAACAATTCATGCGGTCGTGCGTGGGAGGCTCTCGGTCTCATCTATGAGAAGGAATCCAGTTACACCGATGCTGCAGAGCACTATGAAAAGGCTTGGATCCTCGGATCCGAGCACTCTGCCGCCGTAGGCTATAAGCTTGCATTCAACTACCTGAAGGCCAAGCGATACATCGATGCCATCGACATGTGCCATCGCGTGCTGGCACTGAACGAGAACTACCCAAAGATCCGCAAGGAGATTCTCGAAAAGGCGCGCGCACAGATACGTCCGTAGTTCAACGGAAGCTCGTGCTGCACACTCGTGACGCACCGACCCCCTTCTCGAAATCAGAACAAGCTTGTAAAGCCAAGGGAGGTAGGGTTTTTTAAAATTTAAAATTAATACGTAGGACTTTTCCCTTCTTTCTTCAAACTCTCCTTCCCTCCTCCTAATCGTACACTCGCTCGTTGGTTCCCAAATCACACGTGATCGTACTACTTTTTCGAGTCCATGTATTTTTCAATGTGCGCAGTGAGTTTTTGCGTCACTTCATCCGCATTCAGATTCTTGCCATAGTAGTCGATGAACTCGCCAGAAGGATGCAGGACGTACATGATGATCGAGTGGTCCACGACGTAATCATCACCCGCACTATCGTCTGGCTTTGACCAGTAGACGCGGAATTTCTTTGTAACATCTGCAATCTGATCGTACGTGCCGGTCAGTCCGATGAACGACGGATGGAAATCGGCGAGGTACGCCTTGATGCGTTCCGGAGAGTCACGTTTTGGATCCACCGAAATGAACACCGGCTGCACAATCCCAGAGCCATACCGCTTTTCAATCCGGTTGACTGCAGCCGTCAGCTTGTCCATCTCCGTGGGGCACACATCCGGACACATCGTAAACCCAAAGTACAAGATCGCAAACTTCCCCTTGAAATCCTCTTCCGTAACAGTCCTTTTCATCGTATCCGTAAGGGAAAACGGTCCTCCAATCTTCACGCCGCCATACGACTGCACTTTCGACGACGCGGTTGCCTTTTGCCGCTTCTCTTGGTCATACCAATAGTACAATCCACCTCCAGCAATCGTCATCAAGCCCAATTGCAGAGCCGCAGATTTCCACGAAAGCGGTCCGCGCTCAGAAGAACCAGATCCATTTCCAGAGCCGCCAGTGTTCCATGCCGCTTCCTTTCCGTCCGCTCTGCCACGTGTGCTGCTGTCTCTGTTGTGACCATGACCATCACTACCACTGATATTTTGCTGCGGTGGTAGTAGTTGTGATTGTTGGTCAGGTTCAGAAGGAGAATGCGGATGAGGAGCAGTTGCGTACTTGCAAACATGCATCTTGGTCTTCAACGAATCCGACAGGCATTGTGCTGATGGCCGCATCAATGACCTCGACAATCGAAACATCTTTCCTGTGTAATAATAAAGGAAACTTATGATCAGATATAGGATTTTTCTCTTTTGCCGCAAACAGTGGCAGTCGCTCGCACACACACACACCGAATGTGAAACGAAACGAAAGGTTCCTTTTATCATGTTGATTGGAGACAGAAAAAAGCGACCGAGTCCAGGTTTACCTTACAGTAGCTGCTGCGGGTCGCGATACAGAAGCTCGTGGCATGGCGGCGGCGGGCGAAGGACGTGATGACACTACTCTGGCAGGATGCTGGGCATGTGGGTAGTGAAGCGGCGAGGAAGTTCTGATGGTGCAGTGGCTGGGAAGCTGCTGTCTAGACGTGTGGAAATTGCAAGATGGGAATGACGCTTCCGTCGAAGTTTCTCTGAACGGCAACGTTGATTCCTGGAAAGAGCGATCGGCAGCCTGCACTGAGATGGACAGCCTCGATCCTGTCAGAGTCCATCTTGGTGGCCACTGCAATGATCGGAGCTGGAAGAGTCGTCAGAAACTGAACCGCATCCGCCGAGTAGCCAGAGTGAGCAAACACAAATCCAAGCACAAAACAGGAATTGGTCGTTTGAAAGGCTCCGTTCTTTCGCATCTCGAGCCCGACGAGTGGTTTATCATTGCCAGCATAGGGATCGCAGTTAGCGTCAGCATCAGCGATGGGGTTTCCGACGTGGTTCATTCGTACGACACGCTCGAGAGCACCGACGAACGACCGAATGGGTTCGGCGCCCAGTTTTCGAACATGGTGTTTGCATTGTCCATACACAGATACTGCGTGCCCTGCAATCGTCGCGGTTCCAGAAACATCAATTCCGCGATCGAATGAACCGCCTTGGTGGTGAACGTGCAATCCGAAATGACACTGCAGCGTTCGTTGAACATACAATTCATATGCGACGCCTTTTGCAGTCTTGGAGACAGGATTCGATATCACCGCGGATTGAGAGCTTGTGTGACGCGCTGACAGCTGTGCAAATCGCAACATCGACGCACGGGAAGCATCCGCGAATATTCGCTGCGAAGAAATCGTTTGCAAGTACTGGACTACTGGTTGCACCGAGATCCAAAAGGAAGAAATGTCGATCTGTCAGAGATCTTTGGGAAGTCGTTCACTTTCGTATACATGCTCATTGCCGGTCGTAGTGGGACATGCTGCATTTTCATCTTTCATATAACCCTCCAACCCAAAACGTCTGGTGGAACGGCTGTGAATACCATCGGCGAGTATGGCTGAAGGTGTGCAGGTCGAGGCCCACTGAGAGACACACTGTCGAATATTGACAATCGATTCCTTGTAATTGATGATGGGCACTGATGCTAATTGTAAAAGTCACTTTATGCCAAATAAACCTGTCTGAGGCGCAACATGCGAGACAAATGCTTGGGGAGAGAGAGGCTCTTTGGGCTGGAGGGTATAATACCGTATGTATAGTCTTTTATCTTTCCATTGATTTTCTTGATGTTTGCTTCGTCATTTCTTACCTTTCGCGACCTGACGGTGCAGATGGCACAAGAACCGTTTCGAGAATAGGCTGTCCTTTCTTGATTTCAAGGATTTTTTCTTGCTGAATGCATTCGCGTTTTCACGAACGATCCTCCGTATTCCTTGCGTTTATTATTTTTAAAAGGGAAAATGGTGGTTATCCTCGCTCCGTTGTCTGTTCGTTCGGAGGGGGGAGGGCACTTGCGTCACAGACAACATTCCTAACAGCCAGAAGAACACAAGAAAACCAAACTAAACATACACATAATGAGCAAACACAATTGAAAACAGTTGTTTATGCAAAGATTTAACAACGTCGTACTCGGTAATTCGAAGGATGCGCCGCAGTAGCAGCAGGCGTACGTCCCACCCGAAAGTGGCTATTCCCATTCACCGATCCAGTGATTGTCCTCGGTGACTTCTTCTTCTGCAGCTTCTTCGTCCTTTTCTTCTTCTTCTTCGTCGTCGTCGTCCTGGTCCGTCGCATCACCGCCGCCATCATCACCATCATCACCTTCCGCATGTGCTTCATCCGGCCGAACATTGAAATCCGTATCAATAGAGTGACAATGCCGGATCGCAAACCACAGCTTGGCTCGCATAATCTCGTCGGTGGAGTACTGCGGCAATTGAATCGTGAAGAAGCACGTCGCAGATTGCGGAAGATACCGGTCATGTTCGGCAGTTGGCGCGCGCACAAACCCCTTGATGACAAGGGTGAATCCCGACTGCGCCGCAGGAAGACGAGATCGACCGCTGACAAATCGAAGGAAGCCGCAACGGAATTCTGGCGATTCCGACGCAAATACTCTCCAGAACCGCTGGATATGAGCATCCGATTCACTGCAAGTTTCATACGATGTGTGCGATTTGAGCAATTCAACATCGACATCACGTTCACCAGTAATCCGCAACTCCGCCTCTGTTTCCGTGCACAAGGATAAGCAAGAGGGCGGGACAATGAGGTGAAATCCAGCGAGCATTTCGTGGGTTGCTGCATCAAATTCGCGCGACCGGGAACGCAGCAAGCTCCTCACGTACCGTTGTCGTGACGTCCAAGACAGAGCCGTGTCGTCGCCGTCATAGCCAAGAGATACGGCAGTTCCGTCCGTCAACTGCGAGGAGAATGACAGAGTCGCAAACGCCTCGTCAAAAGCATCCTCCGACGAAATCCCGTGACGGTGAGGCCGCAAAAGGGAATCAACAATCGTTTGCAGGCCTTGATCTAACGGAAACAGATCACGAGAAACACGAACTTGTTGACCAGTCATCATTCGGAAGAGTATCCCAGAGATGTCTAGCGGAATCGGAGCATTGGTTCGGACTGCAATGCCCATCAGAATACCGACAAACCGAAACAGTTTGAGTTTCAGAGGAGAAAATTGCGAGGATGGAATCGGTACGAAACGATCACGATTAGAACCAGTCTCGTATTGGGCATTCAGACAAGGCATGAAAAGAGGAATCGTCGCCGTTTCAATGTACCTTGCAGGATCAAAGGCTCCCGATCCTGCAGCGGAATGGTGAAGTTCCCGAATTATGGGGAAATGCAATTCAGAAACCATGGTGGAAATAGCCTCATGGTAAGGTCCACCATAGTCATCGGCACCTTCCCCGATGAACAACACACAGAAAGCACGACGAGGAAGGCGCAGCAGAAACGGATCGACAGGGAATAGCTGTCTGTACGCTTGCATAAAGACAGCGTCCGTAGGAGGTTGTGAGATTGAAGGTCGTATTGCCAAATGGCGATTCAATTTCACATCCCTCGGATCCGCTGTTTCAGACTTTGTCTGACTCAAGGATGAGGACAGAACCCACTCCTCCTTGACGGAAATATGAATTACACCTCGAAGCAGCGAAAGCCGTAAGCCCAAGTTGGAATGCAACGACGGAACGGATGCTCTCATGAAATGATCCTGCGTAAACGCTGCCGCTGGACTGTTGGTCGCAGAAGCAGATGAAGACGCCGAGGCCAATGGAATTGGAGAAGGACTCACGAGTGGTGGCTCCGCATTCGTACCAGCAAGCGACGACATTGAGGAGGCTCGAGAAAGAGATGAAGATGCAGAGGACGCGCATGCAGATAAGAGGCACTTGAAATTACGCGCCTCCATTTCCCATTTTAATGCCGGAATTGGTTGGAAGTAAGATGGAACCGTCCACAAATACCGGCCGTGTACTGTCAAAAGCTCGTTGAATTTCTGAATCAAAGCAAACCGGAATTGAAGAACATGCAGTGGAAACGACGCAAGGGACGACAGATCGGGACGTTCATGACGAAGACGGTCTGCATGGACAGAAATGGTGGACAACGGCAAGGTGGCAATATCAGACTTGTCTGAAGACTGTAAAAACAGGATGCCTCGCCGAAGATTGGCAGCCGAACGTTCCGCGCTCTCACCTTCCGCACACGCTGACGCTTGAACAAGCTTCAACAGCAGTCTGTCATGGTCCTCTGTCCAATGCTCGGTCAAGATCCGCAGTGTCTCGTAAAATCGATTCTCCTCTGTTGGATTCAAGGCAGCGTCGTCCGCCTTCGGTTCCGGCTGCAGTACAGGGCTGATGTACAGTCGCACACCGTATTCAATTCCTTCCGGGTACAGCGTCGGGAACCGGAAGGTGATGGGCGCTTCCAAAGGAAACCGAATCTTCAACAGTGCATGATACAGCGGATGTTTCCGAGATTTGTAGCAAGCACTGCAGAAATCCGGGTTTTCAGAAGGATCTACTGCTGTGTCGTAGTACCGAATGCCGATGATGGGACTCATATTGCAATAGAAGCACGTCGTCCCAGGATGAATCACCGCACCAGCTTGGAATCCCTGTTGCAAGTCTTGGTACCGTACTGGTGCATCCCCGTGGGACTCGGGGTTCTGCAAGGGTGGTGCCTGTAAGGGCATCGCATCCGCTGGCGGCTGCAGAGCAGACAAAGACCGAACATGAAACGGTATTTCAAGGAATACGTGCCGCATGTCGTGAACATTGTCAGTAAAATACAGAGTATCGCAGTTTCCACAAATGTCAAAATCTCTGCAATGCATGCATTTGAATCTGGTCCCTAAACAGGCTTCATCGTCGTGATCACAATAAACAGACTGATGTTCTTCCTGAAAGTCGTCGTTCTCTCGGATTCCATAACGGAACGACGATCCTTTCAACATGACGGACTGCGGAAACGAATCTGCACCGGTGTGCACGAACGAAACAGCTTCATCAGCAGTGCTCTCGATGAAGAACACATGGGATTCATGCAGCTCGCAGCGATGATCGAAGCGCACATTGATGGACGTGGCATCGGGAATATCGAGGGTGTTGGAAAAAGATGAGCATGACAAGGGATGGCGATCAAGATCCACAATCAATTCCCTGGCAGTCTGTTGGTACAAGTCGTTCCACAGTGCCACCAGTCTTGCATGCGGTACTTGGTGTACCAGACCCAGCAAGAGATCCGCAACAACGGACAGATCAGAAGTCGTTTGCAAATCGGCTGAATTGATATCCGAAATGTCCACAGTCGAATTCAAGAGCGAAACTCGCCGGCCACTTTGGTCTTGGAAAGCAAGGAACACAGAACAGAGGAAATCTCGCAAGCCAATAACATATGGTGACACCGGTGCCTGTGGCTGGGATCTCTTGCGAGAACACACAACGAATGCTCGACAAAGGGCAACGAATTCCGGGATAAACACGGGGACCCCCGAGTCTGGACACACGAAGTCTGTAAACTTCATCCACTGTCGGGCGATACACAGCCGCAGTATTCGAGACATGACGAACAATATGCGCTGCTTCTGGCCTACGAATGGAGTGAGAAGAAGCTTCCAAAACGATTTCAACAGAGAGAGACAGGCAGCCTCCTGTTGCTCGTTAGAAAGAAACGGAACACGGAATGTCTCCAGCAAATCCAAAAACACCGAAGCAAACCACAACGGACGGAATACGTCAGTTCCAAAGGGAGAACTAGAGGCATTCTTATCCGTAACACGCGAAGGCAAATGGGGCCACTGGATGCGAGAAGAATATTCAGCAGATGCAACGATCTGGTCTGCCATTTTGCGAAGAGCACGTTCGAACAAAGAGAAGGCAGGATTTCCGTAATGGGCAATCAAATCCATGCAGAACATCTTGCCGACAGGCGATAGCTCCTGGCATTCCCAGAGCGAGAAAGACGACAATGATTCCATCTCGTGCTCCATATGGTTGCGAGGAACGGCTTCCATTCGTAATGCCTCCGTCTCGAACAATCCAAAAACGTCACGCAAAGCCGTTTCGTCCCCAAACGCTTGTAGGAGTTCTTCAGGCTGATATCCCGGCACTCCGGAAATTCGCTGTTCTTGGCGTTCTCGAATCACACACCAAAACGCATTTCGCAACAAAAGAATACCAAAATCGAAACAGGCAGTCTGGAAGAAGTGTGCGACACTCGTGGAAACAACAGACAGAGAAAAGTCTAGTACGGCTCTCATGGGGCGCTCCAAGAGAGAAGTTGGGATCCAGGCCAGCTTTCGCTTGGATTTTTCATCATCCACAAACTCCAACAGGATCCAATTCTTTTCCGAATCCACGCGACGCACTATTCCAACCCGACCTTCCATTTCCGATCCTACAGGATTTCCAATTCCTGCAAGGGCCGACTTGGACAACTTGCGCTCGGAGGCTCGGGAGGCTGGCATGACTTCCAATAACATTCCAGGATGCACGTCCCCGCACAACACAGTTCGAGGAAGTGGAACTGGATGTCGAGAACCATAGTAACGAGCAAGCCCGCTCTCTTGGACGTCCTCCACAGCAACAATTCTCAGGAACTCTTTGATCAGTGTAGGCGCACTGTCCGATGAGGGCGCAGTAAGAACCACAGACGCACTCGGTGCTTCGTAGCTGCCCGAAACGTCAACAGCACCGACCATTGGGGACTCTCCCTGATCTTCGTCCGTAACTTCTCCATGGTCCTCATCTGTCGTCTCCGCGTAATACTCATCTGTCACTTCATCCTCTTCATCTTCGTCGTGCTCCTCATTATCCTCCTCCTCTGCGTCATCATCTCCCTCGACTTCTTCTTCTTCTTCTTCTTCTTCCTCATCCTCTTCCTGGTCCTCTTCTTCATCACCGTCACCATCACCATCATCCCCTGGATGCTCCAGTAGCCAATTGGCAGCTGCGGAAACGTCGCCACGATTCAGCCTCAGTGCTCGCTCCGCGTGTGCTCGAACGAAACCCATGATCACCAACTCCTCTAACAATTCCTGGTTCACAGCAACACGCGGAGGGGGTCTTCGAGCAGGGGACGCGGATGTTCGGGCTGGTGACCGAATCCGACGAGTGCTCGGTGACGGGGCCGGCATTTCATCGCGAATCTCCGGGATCGTGAACTCGGCGTGTCCAAACACATGCGACGGGTCAAACCGGAAAGCATCCCGGCCGAAATTGACCTTGACACGAGTTCCTTTTCCGAGTAAACCAACAACAGGGTAAAAGTGATCCTGAACACCTCGAAAGGCGATGCCAAGATGCTTCCCATTCTTGGTGAAAAAGACCGAACCGTCGGACTTGATGTAACCGCAGCCGACTACATCATCCTGTTTGAAAGGTTCCCACTTGCGGCTTGCTTGCAAAGAGTGATACAAACCGCCGTCATCAGAGTGATACCCGTAGGATGAGCCATACCATCCTGGCATGCCCCACAGTTGTTCTTCGAGAAGTGCGGGATACAAGCCGATGCCGACAAAGTGATCGCCTACGAGCTGCACAACCCGAATCTCGAAGTAAAAGACATTGGTGGAAAAAGGAATTGGTGCATTCGCACGCACCAACACTGCATCCTGATTCTTCTTGGACGCACCCGTGCACTCCACAATCGTCCGTTCTTCGTCCACCAACTTGCATGTTCGAACGTATTCAAACGCAAATGCAGTGGGTGAGAAAACCGACCATGGTTTTACAGGAGCGTGGAATCCATTCATGTCCGACAAGCCAGGAGACACATCTTTGCAACCAAACTCCATAAAGTTGGTGACAGACTTGCTCAAATCCTCAATGCTTGCGTACGGTCCGACAGAAGGCTCGCGTCTTGCCAATTCAAACAGCTGTCGGACGAGTTTTGCAGCTGATGGATGGCGTAAGACATCTGACACATGCGAAATACTTCGACGCATCGTGAACGAGAACACCTTGCACACAGACATCCACAGTTCAGCATGGTCTGTGTGCACCGGTATTTCAGTCAAGGTCGGCTTCAGCCCTAGCTTGGAAGACCATTCTGACAAGAATTCCAACAACAGAAGAATTTGCCGTGTCGACAGGAGAGAGAAAACCAATCCACTGTTCGGAACAAGAGGCACCAGATCATGAATCACCACATCCTCCATAGTGTCCACTGAGAACGACGGTGGACAAACAATTACTGCAGACTTTGTCAATGGGACCACTTCCAACACAACTGGGCATGACTGGATACCGATTGCATTCTCAAAATTGCTGAAGAATGCAGCACGAGAAACAACGCTGTCTCCAACGTGAACAGAAGCGGACGATGCCGTGTCAGCATCGATGCAGGAGAGGAACCGGAACACACAAAACGCATGAGGATCCACACTTCCATGACTATTCGCAAGTTGCTGAATGGCCAAGTCTAGCATGCCAGAAAGCGTCTCTTTCCAGTCAGCAGACAGCATCGACAGATGCAAAATCAATTTTGCAACCTCAACTTGCACCAACCGATGGTGCCGAATTGTAGACAAGGGAGACTCCTTGAATCGACGATTTTGCTTCTTGTAAACGCTCTCCGAACCTTGCGCTTTTGCAGATTCAATCAAGTAAAAACCAGCGTCCGCATGCTCCTGTTGAGTTTTGCACGATCCCCAATAGGATGCACCTTCATCATTGTCGACATGAAACCACATTCGATCATCCTTGACACCGATGGCTGTTGCAGCGCCATTCGGAGTATGCACCCGATCACCAGAACGGAATCCGAAAGGACGGCATGCGAAATCCTCCGTTATAAACACAAAAAATTCTCGGCTTACAGCTTTGTAGCTGACGAATCCTGGTCCAAAATCCGATATGAAAGGGGCACAAATCATCGGCAGCGCATGCATACCACCAGCGTCTTCCTGGAGGGATTCAGGGCGGCGTGAAGCTTCGCTGTCGTCTGCGTCTTCCAGCAGGCCTCGATCCAGCTCACCAAAGTACGACATCGATTTCACCACGCCAAAGACCCCAATCAAAATGTGAAATATTTTTGATGCAAACTCGGGATGATTCTTCAGCGATGTGTGGGTGCACAGCAGAGAAACAAGGCGCACCAGCAAACGTGAACAACGGACAGAATAAAAGTATCCCTCTTTTAGCAAATTCACGATTCTCAGGATCGACGAATGTTCGATCGAATTTTCACAAGCCGTAACGAGCACAAAGACGATGCTCAGCAAATTGAAAGACTCCTTTTCAGACGGTTTGCCTAAACACAGTAAGTCAATCGTGTGCTCGACATTCCGAATGACAAAACACAGCAACCGAGATCCGGAAGTCAAAGAATAGGAATCTTCCAGCAGCGGAACACATGCCTGGAGTGCAAGAAGCAGCGACGGAACAGATTTCTGAGGAAACTGATCAAGAACCTGGACAGCAAAATCCCTGGTTGCCAAGAATGATGACCGCAGCATCACCGAATCCACAGAAAAGTACAATGCAACCAGATGGTTCCATGCATCATTCGAAGAATCGGCGGATACGATTTGAAGAAGCGTGCGGTTTAGAGAGTCATGTGACTCCACAACAGCACAGTCTGTTCGCGTCAAGACGTCTCGGTGGTTTGTCAGAAATTCGCAGAACTGTCTCAGGCAAATGAGGAACGGTCCGTTTAGTTTGAAAAGACGAATGATTCTTTCAAATGACGAAAACACCTGAGCCAGAGAAGAAACATGGCGAGAATATGGTTCAAAAAACTGCATGAACCCCGTGTCAGAAAATTCTAAAGACGTCAAGAAGCCAAGAATCAATGAATACATATCGCTTTCATAGCTCTCGCACTTCCTACGCTGCTCGAGCGTTCGCCGAGTTTGAAGCCAGTGATGGAATGCTGCATCACCTTCGCTGGACCAAACGAGTCGAAAATACGTTCCTTTTTGAAAATGTCGGCAAAGAAAGGTCGCACGGTTCTTGACGCGATCGAGCAAGGCATCGTCCACCTTGGACACCAAAGTAGTACAATATTGCCGAGCTGCGAGCACCATCGCGCGATATGGGTCCCGAAGAAATGAGAAGATGTCAGATGACCCATCAAGGAATGACCGGTCGTTTTGCAACTCCAGAACTTTTGCATACAACTGGCTTAGTTCCGTTGTGCAGTCGAAAAGATGCGCAAAACACAGTATGATGGAATTGAACAATTCCCACACCGCTTTCTTCGCATGCTCCGACATTGATGCCTTAAGAACGGGGCTCATTAGAATGGAGCTATGGCGATCCGAGAGCCCATTCTTCCAGTCCAGCACGTGAGGTTGATCATGCCGGATTGACAACACCCCCCTTTCAAGCAGCGACCGAAAAGGCTGCGGAATTGTACTCTTTGGGAAGGTGTGCCGCAAAATGTCCTTGAAAGATCTTGCAAAGGCACCAAACAACGACAGCAGAGAAGACGCAACCCAGTCGGCTGAATGATCAAACAAGACGCCCATGAAAGTAGGCTGTCTTCTCGAAACCTCTCGAACGGAATAAAATGGAACCATGACGAAGCGGAAGCCCCAGTCCGAGGCGGAGCCGTAGTCAGCTTTGAACCTCACAAAAATCTTTTCGCTGAAGAATGCAATTGGATTTGCATCTCCAGTAGGAAAATCGGAACCTGAGTATGTCAACATGACGCGAGAATCCTTCTCCGATGATATTTCCAAAAGATCCCCGGATCTAGTCTTGCAGCGCGGATCAAAGAACAAGTATATGACCTCCGCTCCAAGACATTCTGTGGAGAATTCAAAGACCTTTGATCCGCAAGGGTGAGGGGATTCAACGACGACCAAAGGCATTCTCAGCGAAATCAAATTATGAGAGTCTGCAGAAACACCTGAATTGCTAGTACCCACTAACCGAGAAACGAAGCTGAACAGCAAATCCATTGGAACCGGAATAGAAAGTGCTTCAACACTCCACAGCGCGATGGAAAACAGAGATGGCAAAAACAAATCAGAAATTTTGTTTCCAAGAGATAAGACAGACAACTGTTCGCAAGAATTGAACAAAACAGACAAGACCTCGGAGGAGAAGGAAGCGTTTTGGGAGAATACATCGCGCAAGAGCAGTTTCGCAATATGAAACTCTAGATGCGGCGCAGAAGCAAAGATGTCGCCCTGCCCTGTCAAACATGCAGTGTCGTGCTTCTTCAAGTCGTTAACAATCATCAACAGGAAAGACATCCCCGAATGTTCGTAGAACAGGACGCATGGACGCCTTTCCACTTGCGCGACCACGAGTTCGACAATCCATGACGAGAATGATCCACAAATCAAACGCTTTAATAGATCGCAACGATCCGCAGGAGTCTTGTACAGTACGGGAAAGCTGCACGAAATGATGTCTGCGACGCGACACTGAGCAATGGCTGCATGCATCGTCCCAGAAATTTGCGAAAGCTGAAGAACTTCAAACAGTACAGATTCCAGCAAGCTTTTCAGTTGAAGAAAATATCGAGGAGGCAGCGACGATTCACTGAAACCATTCTTGAACGCGGTAAACAAGTTGACCTGCAAAATGGACAGCAGGGAAATAATGCAGCTCATCTCCAGTTCCAGACTGGCGACTGAACCAGCTCCTTGGGCACGCAGTATTGTTGCATCCACAAATGCTTGAAGACTTTGCAACAGTTCATTGAAGAGAGCAGGGCAGGCATCGATGACAAAACTCTTAGAAAACAGCGAATTCATATCTTCGACTCTTTCCGAGGGAATGCACAAGTACAAGCCAGAGGTAGAAGACAAGTGCGGAAACGCCAAGCATTCTAAACGAGAGAGAATAGAGCCAATGACGTTTCGAGGCGTCGCCTCGACTGCAGTGGGCGACACTAGTTGAAAAAACGGGGATTTCGCAATCAGAGACATTGGATCCGAGACGAAGCGATCAATTCCGCCAGGATTCCAGTGCGAAAGCGATCTCAATGACGGTGTGTTGCAAGACCACTCCCACACACGGCGCGTTCCAAAATCGAAGCACAAAACTACAGAATGCTTGTAGTCTAGCACCATTGCCATAGAAGATGAAAACTGGAAAATTGTACGCGAAGGCTCCAGAGATGCATCTCCAAAACGAACAACCCACAGTTCACTCTTGCTGCTGTCAATAGAAGATCTCGAGGAGAGGATCATACGCGATCCAGTTACAAAAATCCCGACAACATCAGCAGACTTTGGTAGAGACGGAGACGTGATATCCAACCGGAAGCACTCCTTGAAATTCGAGCGCTCGTCAAAGGATACAAGAGTTCCGCGCACACTTTCTCCTTCTTGGACAGAGTAGTAGCAATGAATAAATGTACCGTCCGAACACATCAATGTACTCCCAGGCAAAGACGCCAAATCTGGCACTGCCACGCGCCTGAGCTCTCGCAGTGTAAGTGGATCTAGATAAACGACTTGTGCAACGTCGGAAATGATAACCTTGTCTGAAACGCACAGTATGGTCCATCGTCGTTCTGATGAAAGATCCGATGGATGCACATTTGACACTAACGGATGGTACTGTCGGTCCAGATGACCATACAGGACTTTTTCTACGCCAAACTCTTCGGATAGGAGGTAGATGAAAGAGCCATCTGTTCCGATCGAAGAATGCAATGTGCTTGGGGCAGGTTTCTTTGCAATTGCGTCGGATGAGAGTGCTGGGAAAATTTTCCAGTTCCACCGGAACAGCAGCTTGAAAGAGGATTGGGGGGCAAATACTGGGTCCACTTCTAGAAATTCCTTGTAATTTTTGGGGAGGCAGACGCTATCGACAGAGCCGGCGACGTTGAACAACAAATGAACGGATTGCACGAGTGTCGCCAACGAGCCGTGTGCAAAGGCAAACGACAAATGCGATGTCGCTACCCTGGAGGCTAGTTCAGAATGCCGATTGGAGATGCCGGCAATCCAATTTCCGACTGCGACCAAGGAATCGTCCATATGCATGATGGTGTTCATGGACGCAAACCGCTGTCTGTTCACAATGGACTCGATAGTCGTCAAAATTTTGTCTGTGAGCTCCACGTTCTGCAACGTTTCGATGACCTTCATAATGTCTTCAAACACATCCACAATAAACCCCACGGAATTCGCAGATGGGCGATCCTTCTTCATGGCTTCATTCCGAGCGTCGATCCAGTCAAACGTCTTCGGAGTCCGATCCTTCATTGCATTGAACGTTGAATACCACTTCTTGAACACAAACAAGCGCTTCTGATGTAAATGCTCTTCCGCAATCGTCGTCGAAGGCATCATGCACTTTTTTGCAATGGAGCGCTGCAGCGCCCACGAAGCAGCCTCCAAAAGCCGCTTCTTTTCCTCGTCCGATTTGAACGCAAAAGACGGATGGCCAGCAAGAGCCGATATGTGCTGCGTGAAAAATCGATATCTCTCCAGCGAAGAATCCTTTGCGGGAACAAGTTTTTCAAAAGACGAGTTTGAAACCTGGCCCGATTCAACTTCTTCCATCACATTATCAAAGTCTAACATTGAGTAGTACGCTGTGTCAAAGACGCCTTCCTTCAACAGAATCGTCGAGCAGATTGTCAACACACTCCGATCATCACGCGTCATCTGTTTCCTATATAATGAACTATAAGAAAAAGAACAATCACGAATTCAAGTTACCTTAAACCCACGCGAACTCAGCAACAGCAACAGCAACAGCAGCACCGACAGCAACAACGACAAGAAGAATAACAAGAATAAGAAGACTGGGAGCACAAAAACAGCACACGAATCCTAGCGGACGCAGAAAATAATATGATAACAATATAAACGATAAAGAAAAACGTATAAGTAGAAGAAGGAAACCGAAAAACAAGAAGAAGAAAAGAAAAAAAACACACACAAAAATCGGCGAAAAATATTGGAGAAAAAGCGTCGAGTCGAAAATGCGACGTCCTCTCAAACTTGAATCCACGATATGTGGTTGAGTCTCTACCCTCTACTGCCGTGACCAAAAAAAAGCGCTCTTTTCCTAAGCTTTACAGCGTGAATTGCGTGTTTGTTATCACCAAACAGGTCGAGAAGTTTCTCGTGCTGCGTGCTATTCCGGCATCATATCGGCGAGTGAGTGCGAGGGAGTGAGTGTAAGGGGGTGAGAAAGTGTGTGTGTGTGTGTGTGTGGGTGCAAGACGAGGCGATATGAATGGAATATACGTGCGGTTTCACAGATTTTTCAGTGCGTCTCGACTCCAGTATCCGTCTGGATATGTGAGTTCTGATGCGGTCCCTGCGAATGTCGTTTCGATTCGCGTTCCGCCCATTCCGTCCAGCAAGCTGCCCATCACTCCGGACATGCTGAACAGCACGGGTCCGGAGACAGAGGCGTTTCAGAGCAAGCTGAGGAAGAATGTGGCTTCCGTGCTGGATGCGTTGTCAATCCATGGATTTGGCGCGTTGAGTGAAAAATGCAGCGAAATTGCAAACGACGCGGAGGTGTTGGAACATGAGCTGGACTGTGTTACAATGTTTGACAATTTCCACAGATATTCATTCACAAAGCTTGCGTTTCCGTCGTTTCACGCCTTTCTTAGTGGTCGAGCGTTTTATTCGACTGTGGAGCCCCAGAATGTCGCCTCTCTGCACGATGCATTTCAAAGAACGCCGCTATTCGATTCGTCGAGGCTCCCCAAGAAGGAGTATAGCGTTCTGGAAATCGACTACGAGACAAGTCCTGACCGGGGGTATCTGTATGGGCCAGTTGCATTTCGCCATGTCAAGGGCAATCGGCGGTCGCCCAGCGTCGAATCGTCCGTCATTCTGGACTCTGTCGCGGACGTCTTTCAAGTCGAAAGCCTCATCACGAACGACCAAGCGAAAGCCGGGTTCTTACTGTTCTTGCAAAGACTCCTTTTGCAAGAACCAGCACTGCTCTTCTTGTCTGAAAAGGGCCCTTGGAATTTCGTTTCGCACCCACTAGAAGAATTGTAGTTTTTTTAATTAAAAAATTAGAAAATAAGGAAAACAGGACAGAGCAACGTCGCATGCAGCGCGAAGAATATTCACATGATAGTAATCGATGATATTGCCCCTCCGAGGCAGCGTGAGCCTTGAGCATTCGAGTCCCGATTCTCTCTCTCTCTCTCTCTCTCTCTCTCCCTGTGCTTCGTGCTTGCGGCTGCCTCCCGGGCGTTTCCCGCAAAGACAGAGCAGCGACGTCTGGGCCGCTTTGTCTTCTCTTCCCTCGTTCCCCTTCGACTTCCGAGCTCCTGCCTGTCGTAGTAGCCAGCAGCACATCCCAGTGTCAAGTATCAAGTGTCAAGCACCAGGCTCTCTACGACCAGCAGTGAGCACCATCCGAAAAATGCCCCGGTCTGGCTGGCGGAGTTCATCCGCTCCCGAATTCGCTGTGGCCCTTCTTCTTCTACGCACATTCTCCGCACATCTATTTATTTATTTATTTATTCACTCATTCATTCATTATCTTCCGAAACTCTGTTCCGCATTTTGGCGCTATGGTGTCAGGCAACACTTTGCTGTGTCTTGCAACAGTGGTGCTGCTTGTTGCTGTATCCGTTTCGCACGGACAGCAACAGCAAGTGTCTGCTTCGTGCTACTATCAAGGAGATGCGGCGCACGTGGTGTTCAACAAGATTGACCACTCTGCGGTTGCATGGGCGCAGTTTGCAGACACGACGTTTGAGATTGGCTGGTCGAAGTTGCAGCTTGTGGCGAATCCGTCTGCGGATGCGTCGCAGCAGTCATACTGTGCAGGATATCTTGAGGGCGCTCTGACGGCCAATGCAACATACAACTTGTACAGGACGACGCTGGAGACGTTCTTTCCGTCAGGAACAGTGCCGTCACAATTGAACGATTTCTTCACCCAGCAAAAGGCGTATACAGACGACCTTGTCTCCTCTCACGCAAGCTCGGGCGATGCTTACTACGCTCTGCTGGGACAGGTCGGTGTGTTCTATGACGGCTTTTTGGATGGCTACAACATGGAGCTCGGCGCGGAGCATCCGTTGACGTATGTCCAATTGCAGCTTGTGAATGCAGAAGCTGATTTGGGAGATATATTGTCCTATTTGTTCCCTTCGCAGCGCATTGATGTGAATGTTGCATCGAAAGCCGAGCTGGAGTTGCATCTGGACGCACACACACATTGCTCTGCGCTGATTTCCCTACTTCCGGGGCACTCTGCGCTGCTTGCGGGACACTCTACGTGGGCTGGCTACGACACAATGCTCAGGACGTACAAGTACTATTCAGTTCCTTCTCTTGGAGCGACGATCGTGCTGAGTGGCTATCCTGGAGGAGGTCCCTTTTCGTCGGATGACTTCTACATGACGCAGCCGCACAATTTGTTCATCACGGAGACCACCAATGATGTGTTTGACTCCTCTCTATACAAGAAGATTACGGTCAATGGACTGCTGTGCTGGCAGCGAACACTGCTTGCAAACGCCCTAGCGACGACAGGTGCAGAGTGGCATACTATTTTCCAGCGATACAGCGCCGGCACATATAATAATCAGTGGATGGTCATTGACTATAAGTTGTTTACTCCGGGAATGGGATCGTTGAGGGAAATGACACTCACGGTCGGTGAGCAGATGCCGGGGTTCTACATGTGGGCTGACCAATCGGCTGTTCTCGAAAAGCAAGGTTACTGGCCTTCGTACAACATTCCGTTCTATCCGGAGGTGTACAACATGTCTGGATATGCAGCGGCGCAGAAGACGATGGGTGACTTGGTTTCCTACACAAAGTGTCCTCGTGCGCAAATCTTTGGGCGCGATCGTGCAACTGTCAAGGACCAGGAGTCTATGAACAAACTTCTTCGGTACAACAACTGGCAAAGCGATCCACTGTCGCTGAATTCTCCAAGCAACGCCATAATGGCCCGAAACGACTTGCTGCCTGCCAGCGCGCACCGGCGGCTTTCTGGTGGAATTGACACCAAGACCACAAACGATGTGTTCATCAAGCAACTCCGAGCCCAGGCATGTGCCGGGCCGACTCATGATCAGCAGTCGGTGTTTGTGTGGTCTGAATACGAGAAGTTGACGAACCAAACGTATCCGCATTACGGACAGCCCGATAGCTTCCCGTTCACCTTTGTAGATTTCCAGTGGAGCGAAATCTGATTGTTTGGAGTCTGTGCTCTGCTCGTTCGATAGTATGTTGCGGCAATGCCCCGCTCTCACATGTGAATAGTAAAAGAAGCAGCCCGTGGCGTCACGAACATCTGTTTCCCAAGCTTGTCAAACTACATGATGGTGCACTTTTTGGCAGCTGCGGGTTTGCCACAGCACGTTTTCAGCAAGGCCTCTTGCTTCAGCAGTCTTGGCTCCTCCGAGGTTTCGGCCCAGATTTCAACGAGCTGCTCAATGTTCTCCATTGGCTGCTTCCGAATGCGAACGCACAGCGGACCCGACGTTAAGACATCTCGGTCCACGGTCCAGTCGAACAGCGATGCTCCCGTGAACCGATCGAAGGGATTGAACTCGATGATTTGCAACGCAATCGTAGCGATGAATCCCGACGAATCGCGCCTCGGCAACAATGCAACATCCATGACACAATTATCATATGGAATTTCATTCTTGTGCTTCTCGTAAAACATCCTGATTCCCTCTCGGACAACCATCTCCTGATCCTGCAGATCCTCATAAAAGCAATATTGATTGTACTGGGAAATCGCCGTCAGCTGCTTGTCATGCACAAAACATCTGAATTCCCAGGCTTCGTCAATTTGCTTATTCCACGCGCGCAGAATGAGCTGGGTTGAGAGTCCGTGCTCCTTTGACTTGACCAGATCCCTATTCACGCGCTCCGAAGTGCATGTCAAATGCAGAATCTCCAAAGCACTCGAGACACAAAGTGCCGCACTTCGTTGCTTCAGCATGCGCACGAAAATGCTGTTTGCTGTGTCTGGATTGGATCGGTCAACCGTTTCTGGATCGAGCCCAAGATCCTTTGCTGTGTCTGCATACTTTACAATGCCGTGAAGTGGTATGCCGTCTTTTGGCGAGCGGCAACTCAGCCGGACAAACCACTGTTTTTGCTCAGAATAATCATTCAGCACCCTTGCTATTCGAGAAGCAAGATCCGAGAGCCCATGTTCCACAAAGCCCTTCACACGGTCTGCATCCTCCATCGCGGATTTCAAACCAAATTCGGTGCGATAAAACTCCAGAATGCAGTCAACATCGGTGCCTGTCAAATCCATGAAAACAGTCTTGGGTGTCAGATGCTCCACTGCCTCATACCATTTATCCACATCATAATCGCGACCAGCGATCACCCAGTCCAACTCTGCGTCCATACTCTCTTGGTTGTCCTTCTTCTTCATAACGCACACACACACACACACTCTCTCTCTCTCTCTCTCTCTCTCTATTATAAAAAAAAGTCGAATTTAAGTCTCTGGAAATAAAGAGAGTCCTTTTTTCAGCTCGGAAATTACACCTTAATGGTTTGTCGGAGGATTTCCTGGAACGAATCGTCCGAAACTCCGAAATGTGCACTGGCCGTTGCCACTTATTGCGATATGATGGCGCAGTCTGAAGCGCACGCAAACAACAACACTGCCACGCGCCCATGCGCATGCGTTTGTTGTCTTAATCAACTCCGTCACATGATGCCCGATTCGTTTCGCCCCATTTTGATCATGAAATCCCTATAAACATGCCACCGCGTTGCATTCTCGCACAGCGACGCTCATTTCATTTTCTTATTTTTATTGTTATTGTCCATGCAACGCACCATGTACATCACGCCCGCAACGCTGCGCAAGACCCATGACATCTCCATCGCCGCCATGAAAGATCCGTAGCATCTACATCTATCTTAAGAGCGTCTCTCATGCCGAGGGGCGTGTTGGGGGTCTACCCCGTTCCCAATCATGCTATGCATGCTGGGTGATCAGCGATGATTATCCGTGGTTAGTGTACAGTGTAGGCGCCCCAGAATGTACGCTCCTTTTTGACATTTTCCCCAACCATAAACCGAGAATTACAGAGCAAGTAGCGTTTTCTGAGGCGTTGACTGGAAATTCTATATATATTTTAAATTAAAAAAGGTGCTTTTATCGCAGTGGAAGACCTGATCCAACATACGGAAGAAGAAGGCAAGCTCCTGCGTGAAGGGAGACACAGCGGCAGGAAAAATGATTTTTTTAATTTAAAATTCTAGTCGTCAATTTCGATTGGGCCGTCGGTGAACCGAGCACTGGTGTGTGCATTTGCGGAAACGATCGGTGACGGAAGCGGTGCATTGGGCTGGACAGCATGAGGAGACGTCACTCGAATTTCTTTTGCAGGAGGAGCATCAAAGCCTTCCAAAATATCGTTCAGCCAGCTTGGATTTTCGTCACAGACATCGTGAAAATCAAACCCGAGAGTCAGTCCCAGAGAACCAGGGGTAGACGCAGAACCTTCTGGTCTCTCCCGCTTTGAAGGAGTACTCCGCTGAGAAGGCGCAGTTTCCGGTATAATGTTCCCGTCGCTGTCCACGAGCACATCTCGAGCATTTGGTGATATTTGCTTCAAAATCCGTTCAAAATTCGTGTCGTATCGGATGTCATGAAAATGGACCGCCTGCTTGCAAATCGGGCATTCGTAGACACCTGTATTTTGACCGTTCAACAAGAACCACTTCGCGTCGAAACAAGCCTTGTGCGCGCAATCAATGCCTCTAGCGGGACGCTCGATGCGCGAAGAAGACAGCGGATCCGTTGTTGGAATCTTCCAGGAAACCACCTCGATGTCCGAATCCGAGTCGTCGTCATTCGGAGTGGTGGGCTTCCGGGACGGCGGTATGCGGTCCGTCGCAACATTGCTGGACGGCTTCGAATCGCGCCTCTGCTGCTGCGCAGCGGGAAAATTGTGTTGCGGGATTTTGGAAAGAAGAACCTCAATCGGAAGTAATTTCACAACCCGAATAACGAAAATGCAATTGTGGATCAGGCTCATCTGGTCACGTACGCTCAGCACTGAGCGAAACGAAAAAGAGACCTGGTTCTTCCCCGCGACTAGCATGCCCTTGTTCAGCTCAAGTGTTGGAGTTGTACACTTGGTGCGGAAAGTTTCTTGCTGGGCCTTTTTAGATTGAAACATTACCAATGGCTGCTCCTGCAGCGGTAATGGCCACACCGTGTTGTTGATTGTCAGAATTGGGAACTCTCTAAAATCCAGCCCGGAAAATAATATCTGCGGACCGGCTCGAAACGCGTGCACACTGACAACTACTTGGAATCCAGCATTCCCTCGTACTTCTTCCAGCTCAGTGCTCGTCAACTCAAAGGACAAGGTAGCCGTCGACGACGGTCGTGGCGGATGTGATGATAGAGAAGCATGTGCAAACTCCGCTCGAGCAATCTGCACAACACGTTCCGTCTGATGAAACGGAGTGAAATTCTTTGTTAATTCTGGATACGCACATATACTGGAAGGATCAGAAATCAACGACTGGATCGCGGCAGATACCGGTAAATTGACTCTGGGCAGGGAGCCAGACGTAGACGCAGACGTAGACGCAGACGCAGACGGGGGTGCGGCAACTGTGGCGGGACGGCTTGTGGTAGAAGAAGAAGCCCGATGCCCCGTGGGCACCAAAGATGCAGGAGTACGCGATATGGAACTTGGAGGAGCATGTGGGGCCGACATTCCACGATTTGGCATCAGATTCCAATATGGCAGCGTGCGCGAACTCGCGGAATCTGCGGCGATGCTTGTGGACGATGGTATGACATATGAAGACTGCGGTTGCGATCTCGTGGGGTTCGTAGGGGTGGATGAGAAAGAAAGGGTTGTGCCCGAAGTGTCCGGAGTGCTCGGAGTACTCGAGACGAGCCTGCGCCCAATAAATTGTGGAGTTGAGATGGACCGACTTGAAAGCGCAATGTCCATCAATGCAGATCCCAGTGGCGGCGGCGACGACGACGAAGAGCCCCTCAGCGTACCAACTGCGCTCGTAGCAGCAGCAGCAGGGGTCGTAGTTGCGGGTGGCGGTAAAACGGCGCCCGACTCCGATCGTACATTGCGGAGTAAAGGATGGACAAGCAGTTTTGCAATCACTGGAGGGTCCAGACTGGTGGACTCCGGGTACATTGCAGCATATGCATTCCTTGCAAAACACCATAGCGGATCTTCCACAAACATTACATTGGAGATATCACTCAATATCAGATCCTTCTTTGCATACGTGGAATGTTCGAAGCGCCAGCCGGTGCAAAATTGCACATACGCTCGAATTACCTTTAGCGATTCCAATCTAATCGTAGAATCGATCCTGTTTAAGTACATTGCCCGAAGTGCTTCTGCAAGCTTTTCTTCGGAAATCGGGTGGTGATACATGCGCGCCGCATAGAACAAGAAATCAGAGCCTGAGAACCGACACGAAACGACATTGCTCATTCCACAACACTTCCCAAAATGCACCAAAGCACGCAGACACACACACACACACACACACTCTCTCTCTCTCTCTCTCTCTCTCTCTGTCTATCTATCTATCTATCTATCTCTCTCTCTCTTTCCAACTCTCTTTCTATCTCAAGCAAAAGCAAAAACCATAATGATATCCAATCTTTCTTCTAAAAAAAATTGATAAAATCGTGTTTTCCGGACTACAGATTAAAAGGCATTTGAGGGGGAATTGAGTTGCCTCATGTTTGTGATTCCCTATCTTTTGAGTTTATTTTATGTTTTTCTTGGAGAATTTTGAGTTTTGCTTTTCGTGGTGTGCTGCGCTCGCTGGTTTCTTCTTCTTTTCTTTTGTTTGTTTGTTGTGTCGGGCATTGTTGATGGAGAGCAGCATGGCCGATGAGACGATTGCGAATCCGCTTGTTTTCCAGTGTGAAAAGTGTCGCGTGATACTAGGAGATACATTTTCACTTGTGACTGCGGACGGTGAGATGCAGATGGTGTGTCTGGAGCTTGCATCTCCACATGTAGTTGTGGACAAGGATGCGTTTCTCGTGAGTCCTGCATCGGCTCGTGATGCTGGATCGACGTTTCATATTCTAAAGTGTGCGAGTTGCAAGGCTGTGCTTGGGAGGCAGTATAAGACTACAGATGCAGCAATGGATCCGTGGAGGGGGAAGTTTGCGCTGTCCACGAAGAGCATAAGCTCGTATCAGCTTGGGAAGGGCTCACAAGGCATTGATCAGCTGTTCTCGACGTACCACAGCCTGTCGCGGGTCTCGGAGGATTTGCTAAAAGTGCAGCAAATGCTCATTTTGTTCAGTGAACGCATCCAGGCGCTCGAACAGGCAGCTGCAGTTGTGCCATCGTCGTCGAGTGCGACAGGCAAGACTGGGCCTGGAGGGTCATCATCGTTAGTAGAACATTCCGAATTCAAACGCAACGCTCCGGATGATTTTGCCTATCAGGACAGTCAACCTGCATTGAAGAAAAAGAAGAGATAGCGTACCAATCCACGAGGGAGGGCGCGTTTCTTTCCTCCGGGAGCTGTAGAAAATGTAAAATACTGTACTGTCTCTTTTGTATTGCGAGTCCTTAATTCAGAACGCGGGGACATTGACTGTACAGAAAAGCGGGGAGGGGGGTGGGAACAACAGCAAATCAACTGGAACAAGACCTAGACGTTCCTCTGCTCAAGCAGAAACTGAGAGTAATCATTCACCGTGGGCCGGATCGTGCATAAAGCGATCATCCGCCGCACCACCAACATCAAGGAAGTTCTCGTGACGCTTCCGAATCGATGGCGAAATGGAGTGCAGATCGCTGAATGTCTGGCTCTTGGCAAGAAATGGCGAAGGAGAAGGAGAAGGAGAAGGAGAAGGAGAAGGAGAAGGGGACCGCGACGGTGGCCGCGAGACGAAAGCTTTTGCAGAGGAAGAAGCTGTGCCAACATCTCCTTCATTAAAGTCTGCCGAATCAAACAGCAGCAAAGGAGGAATATCCTTGGAGGATAAAGAACTGTCAATTTTTCGGACATTGGCATCCGCACGATCATCTCCATGGACCTGGCGGGGGTCAGAGGACGGAGTGCGAGGTGGAGTGGTAAGGTCCTCATCGTGAACAAATGGCGAATGGTCCTTATCAGATGCATTTGAAGACAGTGCCGGCGAGCGCATAACAAACGGGGAATCGCCAATTCCGGACCCCGACCGCCTTCGGCGGACATATTGCGAGCCTCCACAACCAACAATCAACACTACCAGCAAGACCACCGATAAGCCAACTGCCCCATCAGTGGTCAAACAACGATCGATGAGCGTGATTAACCTCGCTGCTCGCTCCCACTTCTTTTCAAGGGCCTGTGTTTCGTTCAACATGAGCGCAAATCGCTCAAAAACCCGTGCTTCGACTGTTGCAAGTCGCTTTTCTGTCTTGTCGTCGATTTCCATTTGAATTTCGGCCAGATGGTGTGCGAGATGAACCATGTGACGAGCAAGAGCATCTTGTTCGTCGTCAAACCTGTCCACCGACTGCTTGAAAAACCACTGATTGGACTCCAGTCGATTAATCTTGGTTAACATCACCCGGAAGATGTTCTCTTGGTCGGAACCTCCACGACGCGTGTTCTGTGTTGGATCATTGTCAACGACAGGAACGATGGAAGGATCTCGCCACGCAAAGTGCTCACCAGAAGGGCGTGAAGGCATGGTCGCATCCACAGCCTTGTCGATAAACTTTGAAGCGCTTGTGGAATGTTGCTGCGATAGAATGAATTCCTTCGGATCCGTGGTCTGGATGTCCGCACTGTCGGGAGACACACCACGCTTGAGGTCTTCAAGGAGCGAGGTTCCAAAAACCTGCAACTCGGAAATCGTGCAAAAATGAGACTTGTGACGACTGTGATGCGACAGGAACAAAATGCGCAAGTATCGCACGTAGGACGGCTTGAAGAGATCGTAAACAAACGTGGATCGAGAAGGTTCAACAAGAGGTGCCTCGAATCGTCCGAGTTCCAGCCAGTAGCAACTGGGAGGCTTACACGGATATTTGGTCGATCCCAGCACTGCAAACCGACGCACACTGCCAGCGTAGTACTCGTAGTTGGCGATCCCAAAAGATTCCATCAAAATTTCTTCTGGCAACTCGACATTCATCCAAATCCGAGATTCTGTACATGGAACTCTCCAGTACTTGTCCTCATTGTTATTCAGGACCTGATGAGCGCCTTTGCTGTTCGGTGTGGAGTCGAGAATTTTTGCTCCAACAAGAAAAGATGCATAGTTGAACTTGTGGTGCGGAAATTTGAAGGCAACCGGAAATTCAAACGGAACGGGCTCAACGGTTGTCGAGTTCTCGCGAGAAGGTACATCTACAGAGACGGTCACCTCTTTCGCTTCCGATGCCGTACTTGGCGCAGCTTCCGTCCTGTCCTCCGCAGCGGGACCTCGGTTGGGCACAGCAGAAGCTGCTTCTGCTACAACAGGTTCCAAAGGCGCTTGCTCGAGTTCTTTCGACTCGGCCGGTTGAACGTCGTCCACAAATACATCATCCAACGAAGGCGAAGACGATGATGCAAACGTCACGTTGGCGCACAAAGGTTCTTGAACATCGGGGCTGGATGCCGGCATGTTGGAGGACGCAGGATGTGTGTGGGCGTCGTTGGAAGAGCCCTCCTGCGAGTCTCCCGTCTGCGTCTTGTTGTTCTCCTGCTTCTCAATAGACAGAAAAACATCCGTGGAATTGTCCAAGTCGGTAATGATCTCTAGAACCGCGTCTGGCGAAACAGAAATCACAGCTTCTTGAGGAAATTCGACGTGTCGTAAATCCTCGAGCGTGGGTACCGAGTCTGCCATTCCAACGACGCCGTCCACTTCCGAAAGCCTTCCTGCGTTGGCGCTCTCCACGGTCGCAACCGTCGGCATCGTCGCAGCCGTCGCCACATGATTGAGAGCGTCAGTGTTTCCATTTCCACTGGATTCTAATTGAATCATGCGGTCCTCCACGGGCGCGACGGGATGCTTCGATGATGTCTTCCATCCGCGCTCCGACGGCAAATCCTGCTGGAAACCACCGGAGATCGGATAGATCGTCGAGGAATACAAGTCGCGAAACGATGCAGGGTCTTGTCTTCCAACGTGCTTATTCTTGTCTGGTTTCCTGAGAACCTCCGAACCCGTCTTCCTCTCGCTTCTTACAACTCCTAGAGGATGCTTTTCAAGTGCAATCGCATAGAAGCCAGTGCTCGGACTGTCGCAGACGGACCTTCTGAACCCAAACTCGTCGAGAAACGACGGAACGGATTCAACTGCGCAGTGACCCGTCAGCAACTCTCTTTCTCGCTCTCGAAGCAGCCTCTCTGAAAACCGCGACTGATAATTCCCAAGCATTCCCTCTAGAACCTTGTCGGACAATTCCTGTCGTTTCTTGGTCGATTCATCCGCGGCAACGATGACAACAACAACACCACCAAGAAGAGAAAGGCAATACAAAAGAACAGTAAACAACAGTATGTGATTCACACGTCTCATTCCCATCGTGAGAAGAAGACCATTGGGAGATGTTTTGTTCGGGTCTTTTGACGAGACTTGGGCGCTATGTGTGGTCGTCGTCGCAATTTTCAATGTGCCTGTTCGGATGCATTAAAAAGAGAGACGTCCTTCTTGGAAAAGAGGAGTGACGTGATGTGATGCTCGTGTTGGATCTCACTACGGCCGGCACTCAAAACAAAAATTCGAAAAGCCAAAGATTGTTTATATTACTGTTGAATGAAGACCGACCTTTCCCCCCTGCAGATCGCTGCTACCGGTGGCGGCAGGTCGAGGCCCACTGAGAGACACTGTCGAATATTGACAACCGATTCCTTGTAATCGATGATTCCTCCGCCGCCGGGCCTCTCCCTCTCTGTGGCGCACACCATTGCCAATCAACAATCAATGCAACATCCGCTCGATTGAAAATAGAGAATGAAAGATCGAGAGAGAGAGAGAGAATGAACCAGTGGATGAAAAATGCGGAATGGCAATAAAAGAAGCTCGTTGAAATCCCTAGTTTTTTCCTGGTTCCCAAAGTCTAAACGGTTTCGAACGAATGCACTCATTGATCAATTCGAGAGCTCTGAACAGGAAAATAGGTTGTTTCTGTCTTGGGGTGCGCAGACCCACAGATGTCACACTCAAAAGGGGAGTTCATTGAATGGGTGCTGCTGCGGATTATGAGAGTCGTTTTAATTCAAAATTTCCGGACGAGGCTGGAGCATGCGAGCCAAATTTTTGGAGAGGTTTGGGTTGGAGGGTAAAATACGTACGTTGGGTGACGTGTAGAGGTGGCTGCAGAGGGCGTGGATGGTGGGGCGCCTGCTGGAATGGAGAAGAGAGAAAGAAAGAGGAGGAAATGTGCAGACTGGAGAGCAGCGGTTTACAGAAGCGAGAACAAGAGCGTGGCAACGACGGCAGTCAAGAACGAAAGCAATCCAAAGACACCCGCAGCGGACTCGGTGTTCGCTGGTTGCTGATTAACGTTGGCAATGCGAGCGACGGCATAGTAGTTTCCGACCGTTGAGACCGAGCCGCAGTACTGGTTTCCGGACTGCGTGACCGTGATCTGGAGAGGCGTGCCGGGGTTTCCAGTGGTCGAGTCTGCCATCGCGAAGTCCTTGATGTAGTACGTTGCGGAATCGTACGTGATTGCGTTGTTGATGTCCACACACAGTGTGACGCTGCCAGTGAGAGACGTGTCCGACGTCAGACCCTGGGCGTTGGACAGCACCACCGCGACCTTGTAGTTGTACGAGTTGGTGATGTACACGTTTGTGTCTGTGGCCAGCAGCTTGACATCAGTTGCCTTCTCCGCAGGCACGTTCTCCATGATGCTGTTGACGGCGTTCGATGCAGAGACGGATGACAACTGGATCTCCGTCATCGCAACATTGATCGAGAAGTTGCCCGCAACGTTCGTGCTGTCGAACACGATGTTTCCGCAGGAAGCTTGCGTTCCAGGATCGACTCTGCATTTCTTCTTCTCCAGCTTGACGATCGAGTTGAAGCACGATCGAGAGGCGGCTCCAGCGGTGCAGTCGCACGAGATGCGCTCAAAGATCTCAATCATCGGGAGGTACTTGGTGCGGGCAAAGTTCAGCAGCTTCCGACCTTCAATTCTTGCCACTGCGTTCTGAATAGCGTCATCCACCTTTCCGTTGTCCAGCGTGTTTGTCCACTGATTCACAGAATCCCATCGACGGTCGGACCACGTTGTCGGCAAAATGGAGCCTGCGGTCCACTTGCCATCCACCCATGTGTAGACCGGTCGTCGGGAGCGGCCGCATGCATTGCAGTTTGTCGAGTCATAGTCGTTCCACTCGAAGGGCTTGTTGTCGTCCACACAGCGAGAGCCATGTGCATCGCACTCCGCCTTGGACGTCGCACGAGTGTGCCAGACGCCTCCCCTTGCCGTGCAGACGGAAGAATTGGAGACATCACTGTCCACGCAGCCCACACGAGACCACTGTCCAGTACAGGGCTTCGGGAAACCGTTCGAGTCGATCTCGAACTTCTTGACGCAGGCACCGTTTTTGCAGCCGTCTGGTCCGCAGCGCTGGAATTCGTAGTCATCACACATGCCGGTGGCCGTGCACGACGCTTGATCCGGACACCATGCATAGTCATTCCAGTTGCACTGAAGTTCGGACTGCATGGTTCCGGTAGAGCACGTTGCCTGGGTCCGGCCACCACAGGTGTGGAACTGGAGAGGGGCTACGCACGATGCGGCATCCTGAAGATCCGTACGAACACACTTCTGCGTGTTTTGGTTCCAGCGGGCAGCATTGTTGATCTGCGAGCACGCAGATGCATTCGCAACGGAGTTGTCGACGCACATGGTCTGAACGCCTCCTCGAGACTCGCAGCGGCGGCAGGCAACTGTGCACTCGCGCGCTGCATTGCATGCGGTCGAGTTGCCGCCGTTCTGGCGGACGGAGAAGATGGAGCACACTCCCGCCGAGCAGTCCGAGTTTGTGTCGTATCTTCCGGGAGTAAACACCTTTCCGGGCCAGAATACGGGTGAGTTGGTTTGCTGGAGGCACTGGGTTCTACCCTGGGGCTGCGAACCCGGTCCGTAGACACACGATGATGTCCTAAAGTCCCAGAAGGAGTTTCCGTATTGGAAGCAATCATTCATCGTGGAGATGTTTGTCAGGATGCAGCGAGTAAACGAGCAAGAAAAGTCCATCCCATTCGCCTGCGCATTGCTGCCGCAGATGGCGGAAGGCGTACACTGACTGACATTCTTTGCACTCTTGTCAATGCACATCCGGTTTCCGAGAGTTTCCATCCAGTAGAAGCCAGCACCCTCACACGAGGTCTTGTCCTGGATTCCCGTGACTTGGCATCGTGCGAACTGCGAAACCTCCATGCACTGACCCCCGTAGCAAAGTCCGCAGAATTTCTGGTTGTCGGTACCGTTCACGCAATTCGAAGGGGTCATGGAATTGTCCCACGGACTCCAGTTGCACTTCTTCTCTGACAAGCAGCCGGCTTGGTTCCCCGGAACGACCACGGGCATGTAGCGTCCGTCCGAATCCTTCTCGAAGGACATTGTTGACCGGTACGTGACATGCACACCCGATGCATTGGTGTAGTCCGCCATAGGTCCGACGCAGTCCAGCGACATGAGCCGTGCTCGGAAGGCAGCTGCAAAGGCGTCGGCTTGCTCAGTCTGCGAAGCATACTTGGACTGAAGAGCCCATTTGTTGGCCAGCTCATATCGCAGATCCGGGTCCATGTTATCCAAGAAGCATTTCACGATGATGTCGGATTCCGCAGAGGATCCCCACGGAACAACACAGCGGTTCGTCTGGGTATCGCAGCGCTTGGAATACGTGCAGTCGGAGTCCGTCTGGCATACCTTGTCGTAGATCTGCTTCTGGCAAGTGGACCGGAACGAAGTGTACTGGTCAAAGACGTCCTTGGAATTGCTGTTGGTTTGCGATTTCCGGTCCGCTTCTGCCTGATCCTGAAGTGCAGCAATAAAGTCGCGCAGAATCGGGGTGATCTTGGCTGGAGTCGAGCATTTTGCTGCGATCTGCGACGAAACGACGTTGTCGACCGAAGTGACGGAAAGGGTCATTGCGGTCGGCACACAGCACTGCGAGTAGCGGAGCGTTGCATTGCAGCACGGAGACTGCGCAAACTGCAGCGAATCAGGAGGGAACGTGCAGTCCGTGGAAGGAGGCAGGGTCACTGTCTTCGAAGACGTGGTCAAGAAGGAGCCGACCAGTCCTTTGCAGCCGTCCATCGACGACAAGGTGTCCAGTGAAGTGAGCAGAAAGCGGATCTGGTCCAGTGCCTGGCGGCCGCCAATGTTGGACTCCATATTCATCAACGACTGAACGGCCTTTTTGACAGACTGGAGACCGTCAAAGGTGCACTGGGGCTGCGAGACCTGCGTGAACGTCACCGTTCCGTCATAGGCAAGTCCATTGCTGTTAAAAATCGTTCGTGTTCCAGCGCCGCTTGGCTGGAATCGCAGTCGCGGACCGCAAGCAATAAGGTCACTGGCACTGTTGATGCGAGTAAACGGGTTCTGGCCCATGCCCTTGATCAGGATGACGGCGGCAACGCGGTTATTGACGGTTGAAATATTCAGATCAAACCCGCCAAACGAAGACAGCAGTCCCGACAACGGTTCGTAGGTGCTGGGTGACATCATCAAGAACTGAGGAGCACCGTTGCCACCACCGCTCTGCTGAGACTGCACGACGTTACTCGGACCGCATATGGATCCTGAATACGTCGTGAACTCCAGTGATGCAACACCGGCAGCATCGCGCGTGATGCGCGGCATGGTGTCTCCATCAGAGCCCTGCTGGACTGTTCCTTGGACAGAGCTGTAAGGAATAAGGTTGTTGGTTCCGTTCTGCTTCAGGTACACAGTCGAGTCGAAGTCGACGGTGAAAACGGCCACGAGGTAGTTTCCATCGGACCCCATGTTGAGATTCGTGACACGAAGATTCGAGGACACGACGTTGAATGCGGACTGCGCTGAGATCAGCCCAGCTCCCACAAGCAAAGCCAGGAACAGCGAAATGGCGCCGTTGATCTTCATTCTTCAGAGAACCAAAAAAAAAAAAAAGATTTTTGTTCTTTGTTGGTGTCGGTGTTGCTGATGATGATGAGCGGCAAAAAGGGATGCAAAGGATGCAAAGGACACTATAAGAAGTCTTTAAAAGAAGAGAGAGTAAAAGAAAAGAAGGAAAGAAGGAAAGAAGGAAAGAAGAAAAGAAGGAAAGAAGGAAAGAAGGAAAGAAGGAAAGAAGGGAAAAAAAACAGTCATAAATAACAGTGCGGACCGTCGAGTTCTGGGGCGGAATCATGATTCGTGTTTTTTCTTCACTTTTCAGCTCTGTCAACGAACCCTACAAAAACCGTCGCACCATTTTTGGGGCTACATCAGACCCCATCACAGCTGCTTTTTGAGGCAATCTTCGCTCGGGGGCCCGGATTTGTTCCTGTGAACAAAGAATGACGTCTCGCCTCGCAGTTTTTTTTCTCTCTCTCGTCCTTTTTCGTTTGGTTTGGCGGCCAATGTGTCTGAAAAACATGTTGTCATGCATTCGATGTGGGTGCTGTGGAGAGAGTTTTTCTAATATTTATTTTAAAATTAATAAGCGTCCTTTTCACGGGGAGCACTGTGTCTCAGGAGACCTGGTCCGTCGTCGTGCAGAAGCTCGTGTCAGCAGATACGATGTTTGTTTTTGATCCGTTGCAACGACCGGACCACCCCGTTGTTCAGGCATTTGCGCAGGGCTGGCGATTGTTCAGGATGCAGGACGTCTGCTAGGGCGCTTTTTCCAAATTGCGTACGATCTGCTACGGCAGAGTCTGAAAGCGGATGGAACAGGCATCCTGATTCCTGTTTTGGAATGTGTCCGAGCAGACGATACGTCCCGCGGCCACATAATTCCGTTAATCCGTTGGAGTTGACAATACAAATTTGTTTGAAAGCAGGCGAATCCTTTGCGCTCGGGGATTCCTGCATTGCGAGCAGGAGTGCGTTGCGACAATACAACTTTCCCAACGCCCCAGAACTTATCGATGGGAACTGTGTCTTCGACCTTCCCCTCCCCCCTCAAGATGGAGTTTCGCAACACACGACTCGCGCGCGGAACCGTCGCTTGTTTGGAATGAGATGCGCGGGGGAAAAGATGTTTTAATAGCAAACGGTTTTACAAGAATGAGACGCTCGAAATGAGGGCATTGTAGCTGTTGACGGTCTGCAGTGCGTGTTGCGCAATGTCGATCTGGATGGTAACCGGGTTGTCGTTGGCGTACTGCTTGTTGTTGGGAGTCACGGCGACGGACGTAAGTTGCGTGCTTGAATCGCGAGAAACAATCCAGCTAGAGCCCTTGGTTGCGTCTGCGAGCGATCCAGAGAAGACGTCGCTCGGGAAGCAAGCAGCGGAGTACGCAAATGCGGCATTGGCAGACTTGTCGTCGAACGGCGACAGATCAAACATCAGAGTCTCTGCATCTCCTTCAATATCGCTCGATGACAGGGAGCATGCGAACAAGTTTCCGTTTTCATCGTCCATCGGTGCGCATGTGAATCCCGAGGTGATCAAGTCCGCAATCCACGTTCCAGAGTTCGACAGCACGATTGCATGTCTCAATGGGCGCTGTCCCTGCGGTGAATTGCATGTGTACATGCTCCACGATGCCTGCGCCGCGAGTGTCAAGTTCATTGACTTGAAAATCGGGACGGACGACGACGGAGACGTAATGGACACTGGTCCCATGAACTGGTACGTCGGGGCATTGACATCGCGGACATGGAAAGCGCCTTCTCCGACCTGCCAAACGGCATTCTGCGTCGGTGCCGTTGCGTTTCCAAAGCACTCGTCTGCGAAATCAAACTCGGCACTCAGGGTGGAGACGGAAGACATGTTCACGCGAACTGCACAGTGGAATAGACTGGTGTCCGAGGAGACACATCCAGACGAGAACTCCACGGAGTTTCCAGAGCCCAGCTTCACGGGAATCGACGACCATGACGCAGGCTTGCGCGAGATGCATGCATACACATCCGGGCTGCGCGAACGAAGGCCGCAGGCAAAAGAGAAGCCGAGGAACGTGGAAAGGAGAGTCTTGTCAGTGAATGCAGCAACAAGACCGCGCGTGAGATCCGAGTTGATCGCTGTGCAGTTTCCAAGGACGTCCGGGGCTGCACCGTCGACAGAAGCCGTATAAGTCTGTGCAAGCGTAACGCATGACAGCACGCCCAGAACAAGGCAAAGAACCGCAAGTGTCTTCATTCTGCTATTCCTCCTTTTTTCCTCCCCTTCTTCTTCTTCTTCTTCCTTCTAAAACACGGAGGCTAACAAAAAGAAACAAATAAAAGAAACGGAAAAAAAGAAAAAGAAAAGGAAAAGGAAGGAGGAGAAGAAGAAAGAGAGAAGGCGAATAACAACGTACGAAAGCGACGAGCCTTGCGTAAGGGCGGTCAAAACGAAATCGGCTGTGCAGCGGGAACGCTGTGCGTCGTCTCTGTGACAATTTCGGGAGCAGTCGGGAAGAGAAGAGTCGGAGCCCCAAAGTCAAGATGCAGAAATCTGCAGGAATTCTGGTTTTTTAACAGAAACAGTGGGGAAGGTGAGGAGGCATCAGCTTGCGTCAACTCTGTCTATTTTAATCCTCCTCTTTTTCCTCCTTTCTTTCTGGTTTCTTTTGGTAATTGCAGTTGCTGCACTTTGCGAAGAAAGAAGAGGGAGCGGAAGAAAAGGAGGAATGAGCAAGGGAAAATGACAGAGCGAACTGGAGGCGTGTGCTGGGGTGTGTTTTTTGTGCTGATTGGTGCGCTGGTCTCATCCGTCCAGGGTCAGTCGGGACAGACATCCGCATGCAAAGCGTACCCTGCGCTATGTCCCCACCATGGCGTGTTCACGACGCCGAGTCCTGCGCAGTACTCGGTGAACTTTTCCACTTCTGCCGGAGCATTCACGGTAGATGTCCTGCGATCGTGGGCGCCGATTGGTGCGGACAGGTTCTATGCGCTTGTAAAAAGCGGTTTCTACAACGACGCCCGCTTCTATCGTGTGCTACCGGGATTCGTGGTGCAGTTTGGGATTGCGGCCTCGGCTGGGGTGTCTTATATCTGGGAAAACGACGACAAGTTCCACACCAATCTGCCCAACGACCCTGTCATTTCCGGTATTTCCAATGTCCGAGGTTGGGTTTCGTATGCAGCGGCCGGAGATCCCGTCACGGGACTTGCAGTCAACCGAACGACTGAGATCTTTGTAAACTACGGCGACAATTCCAGGTTGGACAAATTTGGGTTTGTGCCGTTTGGAGTCGTGAAAAGCACATCGCAGATGGGTATCGTCGATCGTTTGTATTCGTACGGCGAAGTCCGCGACATTTGCGCGCAAACCGTGGCAGTGGATTCCAAGGCGCAGCACCCTCTCAAGTTTGCGCATCCATCGTCAACGGAAGCGGGGCCAAGATACAATTGCACCGGCCCTTATGCATCCATGATTTACGACGATGGTAACGACTATCTGGTGTCTGACTTCCCGCTGATGGACTATGTTATTTCTGCCATCGCAACACCCTAGCCCTAGTGGTGATTTTGCCATCTATCGCAATTGCAATAGATGAAACAAACGAACGAACAAACAAACAAACCAAAAAAAAAAAAGGCGATAGAATCAGAAGAAGTGGGGAAAAATGCGTTACAGCACTGATTTTCATGATTATAAATTAAGATAGAGGGCGAGTAAAGTCAGACAAAGCAAACGCACAGAAAGCAAATCATTTGCGTTGGAACAACCCATAGAACGCAAACAGGACGTAAGGGACCCCGCTCCAAATGACAATGGCTACAGTGTGCATGAGCTTGGAAAACAGCTGCTCAGAGGACGACATTGTGAATTGCAAGTGTGATATCGCAGAACCAGCAAATCTGAGCAGCATCGTCGTCGCCCATGTCTGAAGCGTCCGGGACACTTGGTCTGTCATTGGGCGAAACGCGTATGCTGACTCTGTTTTTGGAATCAGCTGCTTCGAACCACCATGTGCAGAGACAGACGACGATGGCGACGACGATCTGTGCTGGGACTTCTGATAATAATCTTTGGCCTTTTGCAAGCGAACCTCGCGTTCAGCCGGGTCTGCGTCCGCCAAAAGTCCTTTTTCAATCGCCTTGCCGAGGAAGCTGTGAAAGTCGAGAAAGACACGCGTCAGGATTTTGTCATTCTTGGATTTTCCCTCCTTCGCTTCGCTTCTTCTTCTGTCGTCCAAACATGGAAAAGAAAGAAAGTTGCAAAGAGAGTTCAAAACACATACCGATGAAGACCGCTCTCGTCGGTCATGGATCACACGACACAATTCACCCAAGGCGTGGTTCTTTAGATCCAGCTCTGCTGATGGGGGAGGGGGGAACAACGAATCTGCTGCACTCCAAATCCAAAAAAAGACTTCGCCAGATTTCCGTCGCTCTCACGGCTGAGTGTTTTTTTTTTTCGCACCCCCCCTTTCAAACGCACTTTCCATACGGCATCAGCACCAAATCCAAAGGAGTATTTCTTTGTCTCGGGAGATTGGGGAGTCTGCGCAGATTCCAAGGAAGTTTTTCGACTCCTCGATTTTGCAGCTTTGAAAACGATCGTAGAGGACTGACAGTTTGGAAATTGATCAGCACTGACAGCACTGACAGCCATTCTCCTCACATGTCAACCGCCCAAATGTGTGTGTGTGTGAGAGAGAGAGAGAGAGAGAGAGACAGACGCAGAGAGGCTCGTTGCACTTTGAGAAAGGACCTTTCGTTCCCTACTTTTCGTTTTTGTTTTCGTTTGTTTTGCCCCTTTTCTGCCTTTTGCCATTCCTTTTCTCTTCTTTTCTCTTCTTTTCAAGAATTCTTGTGTTTTTTTATATAATAATAATTTTCTTGTGCAGATCGCTCTTCAAGTTTCTCCTTTTCTGTCTGTCTCTCTTTCACTTTTTTTGGCGAATTCGTGTATGCGCATTTTGTTTGCTGAACGGAAAACATTTTGCCATTGACACATATTATTCACGGATACTGCTGCCTTTCTCCTCCGAAAGAAGAAGAGGAACCAGAAACAGAGAAGAGGTTTTTGGGTATTCTTCCCATCTTTTTTTTCTTTTTCTAAATATCCTGCCGGATTCTTTCTCTCTCTCTCTCTCTCTCTCTCTCTCTCTCTCTCTCTCTCTCCTCTACCCCCCCCCCCCCCCCCCCTTCTTTTCCCATCTTCTTTTGATTTCGTAAAATGGCATTCGATGCGCGTCATCGCTACCTGATGGGCCGGTCGGCAGAGGTTCTTGGTGCCGAGTTGCGCGCGGAAATTGAGGACTGTTTTGCCTCCAATGCACGTGTCCTGAAGGCGTTCTTGGACGGCGAAGAGCCTTCGCGGTTGTTTCTGCTGCACAAGCCCAAGCTTCCGGAGCCCGATGAATCGTCGGGATCTGTGCAAGTTCCAACGAAGGCTCCCAACCTGCTCCTCTCCACAGGGCAACCGAAGGATCTCGGTCTTGGTGGTCGCTGTGTGTATTTCGTGCGAGTAACAGCTCCTGGGAAAGCTGTTTCGACCAAGGAGGCCGACCTTGCAAATGATGTGGAAATTGGCGTTGTGGGCGGCGCGTCTGCACTTGATTCTTTGCACAAAGTTCTTGACAAGGTATTCTTCCCACTGCTCCGTGCACAAACCGAGTGGGGGAAATCAAGCACGGATGATACATCCGAGTTTTTCTCCACGATGAAAAAGTTTGAAGAAACGCTCTCCAACGTTGTCAAAGTACAGCAAGAAGGTATTGAGCTCAAAAGACCTGACAAGCGGTTTGCCGTCGCAAACAATCAGCAAGCTTTTGTGTCAGCGTCTCAAGAATCCGAGCTCGTTGCACACTTCGAAGCGGTTGTCGAAGACTGGTGCGCGGCCACCGAAAGACTTCTTGCAGAATCTGAGCAAGGTCGCGTGGATTCCGAGGACGCTGGCCCAGACACGGAGCTGGACTACTGGAGAACGAGAATGGGGAAATTCAATTCCGTCACCGAACAACTGAAACTGAGGGATTGCAAGACGACGCTGGGCGTCCTTACGCAAGCTCGCTCCAAGGTGCTCAAGAAATGGCGTTCTCTGGATACTCAGATAACAGACGCAGCGAACGAGGCGAAAGACAATGTGAAGTACCTCAGCACGCTGGAGAAGTATCTCGAGCCGCTGTACGGCGGAGTTCCCAATCAGATTGTCGACTCTCTTCCTGGTTTGATGAACAATCTCAAAATGATGCACACCATTTCGCGGTACTACAACACCACCGAACGAATGACCACGCTGTTTGTCAAGTTGACGAACGAAATGATTCGCAACTGCAAGAAGACCATCAAAGCTGACGGTAAGTTGTGGGACCAGGACCCAAGTTCGCTGATTCGAAAACTCGAATCTTGTCTTCGTTTGAATGAGGCCTACCAGGAGCAATACAGGTTGACGAAGGACAAGCTGCTCTCACAGCCCGGAGCCCGCCAATTCGACTTCAACGAGTTGCAGATTTTCGGCAAATTTGAGCTTTTTTGCAAGCGTGTTCAAAAGCTTGTCTATGTGTTCTCGACAGTTGAGCAGTTTTCCGCTCTGGCGAAGCATTCGATCGATGGGATGGAGAATTTGATCAAGAGATTCCAAGAAATCGTAGATGATTTGAAGAGAAAGCCATACGACTTGCTAGATCACACGAAGGCTCAGTTTGACAAGGATTACATCGATTTCAACAAGAACATCGAAGAGCTGGAAACAGCCTTGCAAGTGTTCATCAATTCCTCTTTCGAGAACATCACTTCGACGGAGAACGCGCTGGCATTGCTCAAGAAGTTTCAATCCATTTTGCAGCGCGAGAATCTCCGTGCCGACTTGGACTCGAAATACATGGTGATTTTCCACAACTACGGTTTGGATCTCGAGAATGTCCAGAAGACGTACGAGAGATACAAGCACAATCCTCCTCTGATCCGCAATGCCCCGCCGGTTGCAGGAAACATCACATGGTCGCGCCAGTTGCTCCGTCGTATCGAAGAGCCGATGAAAAAGTTCCAGCAGAACAGAACCATCATGAATACAAAGGAGTCGAAGAAAATCATCCGCACATACAACAAAGTAGCTCGCGCGCTCGTTGAGTTTGAGACTCTCTGGCACTACGCCTGGATGAAGTCGATCGAGACTGCAAAGACGGGATTGCAAGCGACGCTGATTGTTCGGCATCCGGAGACCGGACGGTTGTTTGTCAACTTTGATCACGAAATTCTGCAGCTTATTCGGGAAACCAAATGGCTTCTTCGGCTGGGGGTCGATGTTCCCGAATCAGCCAAGATGGTCTTGCTGCAGGAGGACAAGTTCAAGTCCTATTACAACCAGCTGTCTTACGCATTGAAGGAGTACGATCGAGTCACTGCCAGGATCATCCCTATCGTGCGGCCGATCATTAGCCCGCATCTCGAGGATCTCGATAAGAAGATTCAGCCGGGTATGACGATTCTGACGTGGACATCCATGAACATCGATGGCTACTTGCACCGTGTGCACTCCGGTCTGGCCCGGTTTGAGGAGCTGGTCATCAAGATGAATGACATCATTGAAAACCGCATTGAGAAGAACCTCAAGGTGATCTCGAAGACGCTGTTGGTGGATCTTCCTTCGGACCAGACATTCTCTCTCGATCAGTTTGTTGCTTTGCAAGAAAGACACATCAAGTCCCAGTCGTCGCAGATGAACATGAAGAACATGGAAGTGGAGCGTGCGGTGGATGATCTTATGGAGACGATCAAGGCCTTTGCATTAGAGTTTGTTGTTGTCCCCGATGAAGTATGGGAAGAGGAGATTTCCAAATTGCGAAAGCACTACAATCGTCTTATGTTCAAGGCAATTTTGTCCGCGACCACAAAGTCCTTGCAGATCGTGAAGAAGCGAATCGGCTCTCGATCTCGCAGCGGAGAAGTTGTGGTTGAAAGACCCTTCTTCAATGTTGATGTAGAGCTGCAGCCTCCTAATGTTCTGATGAATCCTTCTCTCGACGAAGTGCAAGAGGCAATTAATCGAGCTGCAATTGCAGTGCTTCGGTGCTCCAAACAGTTGTTCCAATGGTCGGTGAAGACTATGGATCCTGCCCTGAAGGAGTCCTTCTACCCGGAGCTGGCGAGAAACAAGGAAATCGTCAAAGTAGTTTTGCTCCTGACTGGTGGAATCCACGGACTGAAGCAGCAGGTGTATGAGTATTTGCAGACGTTCCGCCAGTATGATTATCTGTGGAAGGACAACAAGCAGGAGGCATATTCCGAGTTCATGAAGAATCAGCCAACACTGGAGGATTTTGAAGGAGAACTAAAGAAATACATGGCAATCGAGCAGCAAATTGTCGCCATCAACCCCTCTCATACTATCGGATCGCTGACCCTGCAAACCCAGCCGCTGAAGAACGCGTTCAAGTCGGAGGCGGCTGCGTGGAAAGCGCAGTATGCCAAGAATCTGCATGCGCAAGCGAAACAGGATCTCGAGAACATTTCGAATTACATGACTGAGACAACAAAGAAATTGCAACGTGATATTTCAGATCTCGAGGATTTGCGATTTGTAATGACAACTCTCAAGCAAATTCGAGAAAAGGAATCCGAAATCGACATGGAAGTGAATCCTGTGGAGGACATGTATCAACTGCTTGCAAGATACGATGTCCGCGGCATTTCAAAGGATGAAACGGACGCTGTCGCCGAGCTTCGATACCGCTGGAAGAATCTCGTCACTCTGGCGAACGAGACCAACGAGCGTATTGCGCAGCTTCAGGGAGGATTCAAGCGTGATCTTGTGAAGGCCGTGAAGCAGTTTAAGATTGATATCGTCACATTTTCCAACGACTACGAGTCCAATGGTCCAAATGTTCCAGGCATCAAGCCGCATGAGGCCATGGAACGGCTTAACAAGTATAAGCGTCTTTTCGAAGAAAAGGAGCGCAAGTTTGAGACGTATGCTGTCGGCGAAGAATTGTTCGGATTACCTCATGAAGAATACCCGCAACTGCAGAAGGTGAAGAAGGAGTTGTCGTTACTGGACAAGTTGTACACCCTTTTCATCAAGGTTGTTGAGCGTGTCAACTCGTATGCCGAGATTCTGTTTGAGGACTTGGATTTCCAGGCGATCACCACGGAGATTGAAGGTTTTCAAAAGCAGTCGAAGACACTTCCCAAATCCTTGCGTGAATGGGAGGCGTTTTTGCAAATGAAACAGACCATCGACGATTTCCTCGAGCTGCAGCCGCTGCTGGAGCGTCTTTCCGACAAGGCAATGCGGCCACGACACTGGCAGCAACTGCAGCAAATCACTGGCCATACCTTCAAGCGAGATGCTGAGTTTAAGCTGCGCCATCTGCTTGAAGCGCAAGTCTTGAAGTTCCGGGACGACATCGAGGATCTTGCGGTTTCCGCTCTCAATGAGGCAGAGATTGAGAATAAGTTGTCGCACATCCAGGACGATTGGGCGAACCAGGTTCTTGAGTTTGGTGAGTTCAAGAATAAGGGTCCGATCATTCTGCGAGGTGCGGAAGCTCAGGCGATTATGGAAAAATTGGAGGATTCTCAGATGCAATTGGCATCCATGATGTCCTCTCGTTTCCTGACTCCATTCCGAGCAGAGGTGTCAGATTGGATTGAACGACTGTCAACTGTCGCCGAGGTTCTCGAGCTGTGGTTGGGCGTGCAAGCAATGTACATGTATTTGGAAGCTGTGTTCACTTCTGGCGACATTGCAAAGCAGCTGCCGCAGGAAGCAAAGCGCTTCCAGAACATCGACAAGACCTGGTTGAAGATGATGGCAAAAGCGTTCGAAGTCCGAAATGTCGTGGGATTTGCCTATGGCAACAATCCTTTGCAGAGTTTGCAGTTCATGAAGGATCAGCTGGAAATCTGCCAAAAGTCGCTTACTGGCTACTTGGAGCAGAAGAGAAACTGCTTCCCGCGCTTCTACTTCGTCTCGGATCCCGTGCTTCTGGAGATTCTTTCTCAGGCGTCCGATCCGAATTCCATCCAAAAGCATTTGCAGTCCATTTTTGACTCGATTGCTGCCGTCACGTTTGATGCAAAGCAGAAGAGCAAGGTCCTTGTCATGCACTCGCCGGAAGGAGAGTCTGTCAACTTTGAACACCCAGTGGTCTGCGAAGGCAATGTGGAGGACTGGCTGACTGTCATGGAGCGTTCTATGCAGAGCACAATGAAGTCGATTGTTCGCAATGCTGCTGCGGATTCTGGCAGCATGGGTCTTCGCGAATTCATTGATCAGTATCCATCCGCAGTTGCGTTGCTGGGTATTCAGTTCATCTGGACTGCAGATGTCCAGGAAGCCCTCAACCGGTCCAAGACGGAAAAGAGAGCTATGAGCGACACCAACAAGAAGGTTTCCGGAATCATGTCGGATCTGACGCAGATGACGACCCAGGAATTGACTCCCATGAACAGAACCAAGGTAGAGACACTGATCACTATTCAAGTTCATCAGCGCGATGTCTTTGACGAACTTTCGAAGAAGCGAGTGCGGGATGCCTCGGACTTTGAGTGGCAGAAACAAGCTCGTTTCTACTGGAGCACGGACAGGGATGACTGTGTGATCTCCATCGCCGACATCGATTTCAAGTATTCCTACGAGTACTTGGGCTGCAAGGAGCGTCTGGTTATCACGCCTCTTACGGATCGTTGCTACATTTCCCTGTCGCAAGCACTTGGTATGCATCTTGGAGGGGCCCCCGCAGGGCCTGCCGGAACCGGAAAGACCGAAACCGTCAAGGATCTCGGGCGGACTCTTGGCAAGTACGTCGTCGTTTTTAACTGTTCCGATCAGATGGATTTCCGTGCAATGGGAAAGATCTACAAGGGGATTGCGCAGTCTGGCTCCTGGGGCTGCTTCGATGAGTTCAACCGCATCAAATTGGAAGTGTTGTCCGTCGTCGCACAGCAGGTCCAGTGCATCTTGGTGGCGATTCGCGATCGCCAGGAGCAGTTCACATTCACGGACGGTCAGGTTTGCGTGTTGAAGCGTGAATGCGGATTCTTCATCACCATGAATCCTGGTTATCAGGGGCGCCAGGAGTTGCCGGAAAACCTGAAGGCTTTGTATCGTGGAGTTGCCATGATGGTCCCCGACCGTAGGATCATCATCAAAGTGAAGCTTGCGGCTTGCGGTTTTGAGCAGAACGAGAATTTGTCCATCAAGTTCAACATTCTCTATGCCCTTTGCGAGCAGCAATTGTCCAAGCAGCCGCACTACGATTTCGGATTGCGAAATATTCTGTCCGTCTTGCGTACCGCAGGTGCCACGAAGCGGAAGAACCCCGACAAGTCCGAGCCGTATCTTTTGATGAGAACGCTTCGTGACATGAATACCTCGAAGCTTGTCGCAGAGGACGTGCCGTTGTTTCTGTCCCTGATCAACGATCTGTTCCCGGGAATGAAGGCCGACAAGGCGCGCTTCCCAGAAATCGAAGCCTCCATTCAGTCTAACATCGAGAAATCTGGTTTGCAAAACCACGGTCTCTGGATTGAGAAGGTTATTCAATTGTACGAAACGTCCGTGGTTCGTCACGGAATCATGGTCGTTGGTCCGTCTGGTGCTGGAAAATCGAGATGCTTTGAGATTTTGCTGAAAGCTTTATCCGAGTGCGTGAAGCCGCATAAGGAACTGCGTATGAATCCGAAAGCCATGACTGCGGAGCAGATGTTTGGTCGGTTGGATCCCATCTCGAATGACTGGACGGATGGCATCTTTTCAGCGCTATGGCGTAAGGCAAACGACAAGACACAGATGCGTAACACTGTTCCCTGGCTGATTTGTGATGGACCTGTCGACGCCATCTGGATTGAGAACCTCAACACCGTTTTGGACGACAACAAGCTGCTCACTTTAGCGAATGGTGACCGTATACAAATGTCGCCGGAGATGAAGATGTGCTTCGAAGTCGAGAACTTGAACAATGCTTCGCCGGCAACGGTGTCGCGTGCTGGCCAGATTTACATGTCGGAGTCAGTTCTTGGCTGGGAACCTGTGCTAAAATCGCACATGTTTCCGACGGGTGCTGTGAAGGAGGATGCTCGCCGAATTACCTGCAAGGATTCTGAAGCGATGCTTCTTTCCAAGCTGTTTGACCAGCATGTAGCGGATCTGCTCACTTTCTCGCGGAAGGAATGCGTGCCTGTCATGGGGGTTTCGGAACTGAACCAGATTATGACGATGTATGATCTGTTGATGCCGTTGCTTCGTGTTGCAAACGAGGCGTCCGGCGGCTGTTCTGATATGCATGTGGAGCGCTTGTTTTGGTTCACTGCGTGGTGGTCTATTGGAGGTCTTCTCGAGACCAAAGATCGCACTAGGTTCTCTGAATTCATTTCGAGCCGAACAAAGCAGAGTCCGCCTTCTGATAACGGATCCATGTGTTTTGACTTCTTCGTCGACGACGTCACGGGTGCCTGGACACACTGGCGCTCGCGCATTCCGTCTTGGGAGTATCCTGGCGATTCAAAGTTTGAATTCTCGACGCTGTTCGTTCCGACGCTGGACTCCGTGCGCTTGGATTATCTGCTAGGCATCATTGCAAAGCAGGAGAAATCCGTGCTGCTCGTCGGTGGTCCTGGTACTGCGAAGACCGTGACAATCGAAAACTATCTGATCACAAAGAGCGATCCGGAGACCATGTTGTACAAAAAGATCAACTTTTCGTCGGCGACGTCTCCGTTGATCTTCCAGCGAACGATTGAGGCCAACATTGACAAGCGTGTGGGAAACACGTATGGTCCTGCCGCTGGCCGCAAGATGACCGTGTTTGTGGACGATATTTCCATGCCCGAAATCAACGAGTGGGGTGACCAAGTCACAAACGAAATTGTTCGTCAAGTCGTGGAGAGTCGGGGAGTGTACAACTTGGAAAAGCCGGGTGAGTGGAAGAAGATCGTTGATGTCCAATTCCTTGCCGCGATGAATCACCCAGGCGGTGGAAAGAACGATATTCCAGCTCGCTTGAAGAGGCATTTTGCAATTTTCAACGTGACACTGCCGTCGCACACCGCGATTGACCAGATCTATGGCGCGGTTCTTCGTGGAAGATTCTGTTCCTCGGCTGGATTTGACGAGGAGACGGTCGGCATTTCGACCAAGCTCACTCCGTCCACAATCTTGTTGTGGGAGCGTGTGGCTGCGAAGATGTTGCCGACGCCATCCAAGGTACATTACATCTTCAACATGCGTGATCTTTCTCGGGTTTTCCAGGGTGTGATGCAGTGCCCGCCGAACATTGTTGCGAATGCGGAGATTCTGTTGAAGTTGTGGCGGCATGAGTGCAACCGTGTTTTCTCCGATCGATTGAATACCGTGGAAGACAAGATTTGGTTTGACGACGCAATGCAAAAACTTGTCGTGGAATCATTTGGTACAGAGTTTGCGGAGAAGACCAAAGCACCCGCGTACTTTGTGGACTTCCTCCGGGATGCTCGTGAGGACCCTGAAACTGGCGAAGCTCTGGAGCCTCGTCCGGACGTCTACGAACCGGTGGTTTCGCGCGAAGGGCTCACGGAACGCTTGTACATGTTCATGAAGAAATTCAACGAGACTTCGAAGGTTCGCAAGCTCGATCTGGTCCTGTTTGATGCAGCGGTGAAGCATCTGATTCGAATTGCTCGCATCCTCCGTCTACCTCGAGGAAATGCCTTGCTGGTTGGTGTTGGGGGTTCAGGTCGCCAGTCTGTGACCCGTCTTGCATCGTACATCCGGGGCTACGATACATTCCAGATCACCTTGACAAAGACCTACAATGCTACAAACCTGTGCGAAGATTTGCAGCGGTTGTACAAGACCACTGGTGTCGAGGGCAAGCCCGTGACGTTCTTGTTTACAGACAATGAGATCAAGGACGAGTCGTTCCTGGAGTATGTGAACAACATCTTGTCTTCTGGAGAGATTGCCGGGTTGTTCCCGAAGGAAGAGCTGGACGCCATTGTGAACGAGCTTCGTGATGTGGCCAAGAAGACAAAACCGGACACGCTTGGGAAGAACGATACGTATGACAATCTGTATCGTTTCTTCATTGACCGTGTACGCGACAATTTGCACATTGTTTTATGTTTCTCACCAGTTGGTGAGAAGTTCAGAACGCGCGCAAGAAAGTTCCCTGGTCTGATCTCTGGTTGCATCATTGACTGGTTCTTCCCGTGGCCCGAGGAGGCGCTGACGGATGTTGCTGCCAAGATGTTGGGGGCGTTCAAGATGGAGTGCACAGATCCAGTCCGTTCTTCTCTTATCAAGCACATGGCGAACATCCACCGATCTATGTCCGATGTTTCTGCACAGTACTTCCAGAGGTTCCGCCGCAATGTCTATACGACGCCGAAGTCGTATCTGTCATTTTTGGAGAATTTCAAGGCAGTCTATTCAATCAAGTACGAAGAAGTGCAGTCTCTTGCTCGCAAGATTAACTCGGGTCTTGAAAAGCTAATGAAAGCAGGATCGGATGTCGAGCGCATGAAGATCGAACTGGCTGAGAAGGAAGTCAACTTGAAGGCAGCCCAGAAGGAAACAGAAGAGATGCTCATTGTTATTGCTGACAAGACAGCCAAAGCCGAGAAGAAGAGAGAGGACGTCCAGAAAGTGAAGGATGTGCTCTCGGAAGATGCAGCGATTGTTGCGAAAGGAAAGGCAGAAGCTGAGCATGACCTTGCTGCTGCGAAGCCCGCTCTTGAACAAGCCGAGAACGCGCTGAAGGCCATCACGGCGAAGGACATTCAGAATCTTCGTGCGCTTCGCAATCCACCCCAGCTGGTGAAGGTCATTTTTGATGGTGTTTTACTGCTCCGCAAGATGCCGCTGAATGCCGTGGAACCGCTGGAGTACAAGGGTAACAACATCATCAAGGACTCGTATACGTACTCCGTGCAGATGATGACGGACACGAACTTTCTGAATTCTTTGCTGAACTACGAACGAGATGAAGTCACGGACGAAATGGTGGAGCTGTGCCAGCCGTACTTTGATATCGAAGAATGGGACGCGGACAAGGCCCGTGCTGCGTCGGGTAACGTTGCGGGCTTGTGTACGTGGGTTTCCTCGATTTGCTTGTACCATGATGTCGCAAAGATCGTTCAGCCTAAGATCGAAGCGTTGCGCGTTGCCGAAGTTCAGTTGCGCGTTGCGAATTCGAAGCTGAAAGCCAAGCAGGAGGAGCTGGATCAGGTCGAAGCAGACTTGTTCAAGATCCAATCTGAATTTGATGCCATGATGCGAAAGAAGCAAGAATTGCAGGACGATGCTGACCGCACGAGAAAGCGCATGGAGTCAGCAAACAACCTCATTGGTGCCCTTGCTGGTGAAAAGGATCGCTGGACTCAGCAATCAAAGGAATTCGCAGACCGTACTCGGCGCTTGATCGGTGATGTCGGTTGCGTGTGTGCCTTCATCTCGTACTGCGGTCCGTACAATGCAGAGTTCCGCAACATGTTGCTCAACAAAAACTTCTATGATGGGTGCAAGCAGAGAAATATCCCCGTTACGGAAGGACTCGGTATTACCAAGTTTTTGGTGGACGAATCGCAGATTGGTGAATGGAATTTGGAAGGATTGCCGACGGATGACCATTCGGTGCAGAACGGCATCATGGTCACGCGCAGCTCCAAGTGGCCACTGCTGGTGGATCCTCAAGGCCAGGGTCTTGCCTGGTTGAAGCGCAGAGAAGCGTCCAACGAGGTTGTGGTCGTCGAGTTGACGTACAAGCACTTCCGAAATGTGCTGGAAGACTGCATTACCTTTGGTCGCTCCCTGATCATCGAGAATGTCGAGGAGGAGTTGGATCCATTCTTGGACCCTGTGCTCGACAAGGCAGTGACGAAGACCGGGCGCTCAATGCAGATCACACTTGCCGATAAGCAAGTGACGTACAATGATAATTTCCGTTTGTTCGTCACGACAAAGTTGGCAAATCCTCATTTTTCTCCGGAATTGTCTGCAAAGACGACCATCATCGATTTCACGGTCACAATGGGCGGTCTTGAACAGCAGTTGCTCGGTCGTGTTATCCAGATGGAGAAGGCCGAACTGGAGGAACAGCGTGAGCAGTTGCTGCAGGAAGTGAATGCCAATCAAAAGAAGATCAAGGCCTTGGAGGATGATTTGCTTAAGCGCCTGTCTGAGTCACAGGGTAACTTGCTGGATGACGAAGAACTCATTGGAGTGTTGGCGAACACAAAGCGCACGGCTTCCGAGGTGCAGGAGAATCTTGTCAAAGCCGTGGACATGGAGAAGCGCATCAATGCGTCGCGAGAGGAATACAGACCAGTCGCCATTCGTGGCTCCGTGTTGTATTTCTTGATTGTCGAAATGTCGCTTGTCAGCTCCATGTATCAGACATCTCTCAAACAGTTCCTGGTGCTGTTCGATCTTGCGGTTGAGCGGGCAGAACGAGCGCTGATCACGACGAAGCGCATCCACAATATCATCGAAGCAATGACATTCGGAGTGTACGTCTACGTCAATCGCGGTTTGTTTGAACGTCACAAGCTGCTATTCGTGTTGCTTCTTGCTTGCAAGATCCTTCTTCGAGACGGTTTGATTGACGGTGCTCAATTCTCTTCGATGCTGAAAGGAGGTGCAGCGTTGGATATCAACGCCGTTCGCAAGAAACCGTTCGCGTGGTTGCCAGACGCTGCCTGGCTGAATTGTGTGCAGATTTCCTACTTGAATCAGTTCCGCGAGTTGCCGGACATGATCCAGCGTAATGAGACTCTCTGGAAGCAGTATTACGATGCAGAAGCTCCCGAAGAGACAAAGATTCCCGAAATCCATGATCGGCTGTCCTCGTTTGAACGGCTGTTGGTCGTTCGCTCTCTGCGCGAGGATCGTACCACCATCGCGGCTTCGGATTTCATTCGTGACATCCTTGGTCAGCGGTACGTCGATGCCATTCCGCTGAATCTGGAGTCTACCTGGGAGGAGTCCAAGCCACTCACCCCGATGATTTTCCTGTTGTCCGCCGGTTCTGACCCGACAGCAGCAATTGAGGCGTTGGCAAAGAGAAAGAAGAAATTCCCGATCCGAGCCATCTCCATGGGCCAAGGACAAGAGGAAGCAGCACGCAAGTTGATTCAAGCCGGATTCCAACAGGGACACTGGGTGTTGTTGCAGAATTGCCACTTGGGTCTTGATTTCATGATTGAAATCGAAAAACTCTTGGCTTCACTTGCTGCGGCACAAGCAAAGGAGGGCGGGAAAGACGACAAGAGCAAAGGAAAGGAGAGTTCCAAGGATTCGTCTGGAGACATGGAGGGATCTTCCGAGATCAGTCCTGAGTTCCGTTTGTGGATCACCACCGAACCCCATCCGAAGTTCTCCATCGGCTTGCTGCAAATGTCGATCAAGCTTACGAACGAAGCGCCTCAGGGAGTCAAGGCTGGATTGAAGCGCTCCTACCAATGGATCAGCCAGGACATGCTAGAGTCCTTCCAGCGTCCTGAGTGGAAGCCGCTGTTGTATTCGATCTGCTTCTTGCACACCATTGTCCAAGAACGCCGAAAGTTTGGTCCTTTGGGATGGAACATCCCGTACGAGTTCAACCAAACAGACTTGTCTGCGTCCGTGCGGTTCATGCAGAACCACATTGCATCTATTGGAGACGACGTGAAGCGTGGTGCACCCATCTCTTGGCAGACGGTGAAGTATATGATTTGCGAGGTACAGTACGGAGGACGTATTACGGATGACTTTGACAGACGTCTGTTTAATACGTACGGTCAGGATTTCCTTGATCCTCGCGTCTTCCCGGCTGATTTTGCCTTCTATGCTGGTGCCCCTGGATATACGATCCCGCGATTCGACGATATCACGAAGATTCGTGACTTTATTGAGCAGATGCCACTGAATGACCATCCCGAGGTGTTTGGTTTGCACAAGAACGCGGATATCGCATACCTGCAGCGACGTGCGAAGGATTCGCTGAACACGATTCTGGATATCCAGCCAAAGGACGCAGGAGCTGGATCTGGTGAAACCCCCGAGCAGTTTGTTCTCCGTGTTGCGGATGACATGTTGGGACGCTTGCCCGCTGACTTCTCCAAGGACAAGGCCAAGGATGCTTTGAAGCGAATGGGGGGCGCAACGCCAGTCAACATTATTGTTGGCCAGGAGATCGATCGTCTGCAAGTTGTCATTGGTTTGGTTCGACGAACTCTAAAGGATCTGAAGCTTGCCATCTCTGGTACCATCATTATGTCCAGCGTCTTGCAGAATGCGCTTGTGTCGATCTTCGACTCAAAGGTCCCATCTGCTTGGCTGAAGGTTTCCTGGGTTTCAAGCACATTGGGTAACTGGTTTACTTCCCTGTTGAATCGTTCAGAACAGTTTACACGCTGGCTGGAGGTCGGTCGACCAAAGGTTATCTGGCTGACTGGTTTCATGAACCCACAAGGTCTCCTCACTGCCGTGCGACAGGAAGTTACTCGTGCACATCAGTGGGCGCTGGATGATATTGTGCTGCGCACGGAAGTGATTCCAAAAGAGCGCGAAGAAGTCAAGGACGGTCCTTCGGAAGGCATTTACATCTACGGCCTGTTCCTGGAAGGTGCCGCTTGGCACAAGGCCCAGGACAAGCTTGTCGACCAGCCGCCAAAGATCTTGTACCATGCGCTGCCTGTGTTGTATGTGACTGCAGTGCAGAGTTCTGCAAAGAAGCAGACGGGCAACCAGTACAAGTGCCCTGTGTACACTAATCCTGCCCGTACCGACAGGAACTATGTCTTCACGGTTGATCTGCGATGCCAGGAGAACCCGAGTTTCTGGACCCTACGTGGCGTTGCCTTGCTGTGCACTACTGCTTAAAGCCATAATAAACACACATTTATTCGCCCGTGGTTGTGCACATTTTCCAAGCCAAGCATTTCTTTTCTTCATTTCTTTTCCTTCTCTCGAGTCTCGACTCTGGGAAATGGGAACTTACCGCTCGCCAGGACATGAATCACTATTGATCATCATCGGCTAAGCTGTCACCGAAGACAGATCCAGTTTGGGGCGAGCACCAACTCTTCCATGCAGATTGCTCTGCATCAACGGGTCATCGCAACTACGAGATTCTTGGTCATCGCTATCTTCGGGGCATGGCCGGTTTGAGTTTGTTGGGGAGATCCCCTCTTTGAAGCCATGCGATGATTTTTTTTGTCCTTGATGAAACATGCTGCTTGAGGGTTCAATTATATATTAAAGGGCACGAACAGACGTAAAAAGAACGTGAAGAATGAAGAAATTCTGGACTTGACTACGGTAAGAACATCGCGATTCCAAAGGGTTTGATAAACATGCTTGGGCATTCTCGTTTTCTCGTTGCGCTGCTGCTGTTCCACTAACAAAGCCGTGTTTTCTTCTTTGTTGTTTTTCCTGTTGATTCTTTTGCTGCCCGTCCGTTTAATCTTTCATGAAATGAATCCGCTGCTGTCTGTGCTTGTTTCCACAGCGATTTCGATCCCTCTATCGCGGTCAGTGTATGATATTTTTGTTTCTGCTGTGAAACTGTACCGACTTGTCCAAGCGCAATCGCGGTACTTGCGCCAATTGTCTCATGCTGCGGCTTATCATCAGATTCTCGGTCGAGGCAGCAAGAACACTCGGTTCATCCGCGAGTGCGCAGTAACCACCGTGACGCTCAAGCCATCTGTCGATGCATCAAATCCTGCTGCTCCTGTGACATTCATCTCTTTTCCAACGGTGCAGATAATGACCCCGACCCCCGCCCCTACTGCCATTGCAACGACTACATGAAGGAAACGTAAGACGTGTCGTTTATTACGAGTACATTGCACACGAAGCATCTTCTAATCATTGCTGACCATCCATATGTGCAGTCTCGCATCCGAACCAAAGTTTGGATTCAATTCAATTCAATTCAGAGGTGGGGGATAGACCCCACCAATCCGCAGCGTTCTTCAAAATAGATGTTGCGCGCATCATTCCAATCTCAATCCAGACGTGCTGGACAGGACGGGCATCAGAATAACGGATGCACCGGTGTGAATTTGGGTGGCGGGAGGCGGAGGCGAACGGGTTATTGTATTGTCTGAAATGACTGGGTGAGTGGGGCTGCAAGGACCGCAAGTTGGAACATTTTGAAGAAGAAGAAGAAGGGAAAAAAAAAACGTGCGGGTTGCTTATGCATGCATCATGATGGATGTCCGCGCTCACTTGCTTGCCAACAGTTGAATGTTTCTATTTGCAGAAGGGGGGAAATGATGCAATCACGACAGCGGCAGCAGCCAGAGAAGCAAAAGTAAGAGGGATGCTTGGAAGGAGAAACGCAAGGGCCCTCCGTCCCAACTACAAATGACAGGACCACCGATTGGCGGAGTGAAGACTGGCCTCGAACAGCTTGTTCGCATTTGGACATCTTCCGCACTGCTCGGGGACTCTGGACCACATGTGTGTGCATGGGACGGTCTCGACGACCGGAATGCACAGCCCAGTGTCCTTGGTGACTTGCCAGGATGGTACACCGTACCGCGCGTACGCCATGTATCCGAAAGTCGATGAACTGGAGAACACCATCGAATCGGTCTGACTGAGCAGGTACATGTCGAACAGTCCTCGTCGAATACCACCGCATTTCCACCGTTCGTATGGTGTATCATCATAGATGACATCAAATGGCAGCTGGTCCGCGTGGCTGCTCACAAAGTCTCGGAGCCATTGACGAGTTGGCGGATCATCCGTCGCGAGAAACAGTGCTGCTTTCTCCTTGTTTTGCTGCGCATGACGAGCATCTTGCTGATGATTCCACGGATTGAGAAGCTCGTGGATCATTGCAACGCAAGGAATAAAGTGGGTTCGCGAGTCGCGCGAGATTGCCCAGCCTTCTGTCATTCGGATCTGCAGCCCGTATATCTGCCGATGTCGCAACGCTTGTTTTGGCTTTGCGACACCTTTGAGGACATCGATTGGTGAAGGGTAGGGTGTCCAGTTGTGCTTCTTCATAAACTGGTCCATGTCGGCCTTGATCGACGCAGAGGGCTGGAGATACAGTTCGTACAAGAGCGCAAGTCCGCCTTCTTTAAAAAAATTGTGAATCTGTTTCCCAACAATCGGGTGATGCCGCAGAAACTCTCCCACCCACTGATTGGACTCTATTGCCACAATCTTGGAGCTTCCAAACATGGCCGAAAATGGATCTTCTCCCGACTCGTTCAGCGAAAAAACAACGTCCTTGGCCGAGTCAAAGTGCGGCGATATCCCGTCCATCCGATCCGGACAGAGGAAGTACGGACACCAGTCTCCAACCGAGGTGTGCCAAAGCGATCTTGACAAGAATCCTGGGTACGACCGAAACCCCATCCCAAGCAGCTCATTCAGCATCGAAGACTGAATCACAGGCAAATATCCACTGGCACTACCCTTTCTGGACGACGACGACTGGTGTTGTTGCTGTTGCATAAATTGCGAAAACTCTTCCCGGTTTGCAATGGAGGGCGAAAACAAGTCTCGATATCCGCAATCGCGGTTGGATATATCATCATCTGACTGCTGGTTCCAATCAACGGCGAACCCTCGGCCTGAAAACAGCGCAAGGAGCATTGTCGAGACAAGCGACTCCAGTTTGTTTCCAAGTCCCACGTTGGAAAAGTGCACGTAGACAAGCACACCGCGCGAATTCTCCAATGCCGATCGCGACGAGAAGATGCGTTTCTGTAGTTGATCAAACTTTTCTAACAGCTCAGACACGCGCACCGATGACCGCAGCAGGACTCCGTCTGTTCTATACTCTCCGTCTCCACTACCCGAAGGCGGACAGTGCTCGCTGGGCTGTGACGTGACTGATCCGGCTGGTTGAGTCGAAGAAGAAGCAGTCGCAGTGCAATCCACGGACGACGACGATGATGGTGATGGTGATGGGCGTTGGAAGGCAGATGACCGGCTGGACACAGTTCCGATAATATAAACGGTCGCGAGCAGGAGCACGAGGCACGATGTTATCAACAAGGGCTTGGGTATATGACTGCGCATGCTGAATTGCTGAATTACTGAATTGCTAAACTCGATTCGCTATGCGTCAAATGAACCCAGTACGTCAATGAAAAAACCCATCAACAATCCATGAATTGAAGAAGCGGGAATTTTGGAACTAGGAGAACAGCCCAAAAAAGGGGGGAAAAGATAAGGCTGTTTGATTTTTTGTTATTTGAAGGATCCATCAAAAAGTGCCCAATCAACAACAAGATTTCAATTTTTTTAAATTAAAGAAATACAATACAGCCGATTTTATTGTTACCTGCTTATGTTCATTGGCTTTTTGCAATTGGGGGTTTTTTTTTAACGTCCGGCTATCATGGATACCCATAAGTAAATAGAGATGGCCGTGACAGCTTCACACAAAGGGGTTTCGAGTTAGGTCAAGGCAGTCCATGAAGCGGGTATCGAATCTGATCCAGGTCTTTCGAATCTCTTTTCGTAGAACACCTGTCGGTCTGCATTGGTCCCGAGCCACGCGCCCCACCATGAAAACGTCGAATCGGATATGACAAAATGCGTGCATTTCGCCATGAGGTGCAGCTCGACATACATTGCATCAGAGATGAGGTAGTACTGTCTTTCAGGAAACTCCCTTTGCACAGACTCCATCAGCGGCGTGATCTTCCCGACGTTGTCTGTGAACCACACTGTGACAAACTCGTTTCCAAACTTGCGCAGAACATTCTTCAAGAAATTTTCATTCATTGCGGCTGGACCAAAGTTGTCTTCTGCATGTCCAACGCGCATATGGACGCCAATGGTAGGTCGCGTGAACATTCCCCAATAATGCTTTTCAATGTATTCCAGAATTGTTGGTGCCGGTCGGAAGTAGTGCAGCAGCAGCTCGCTTTTGTACTCGGAAAAATACCGTTCCGAGAACCAGTATCCCGTGAACCCAATGGCATCTTCATTTGCATCGAACGACGGGACCGGGAAAAAGGGCGAGTAGTTCGGGCCGCTGAAGTATCGTGCAGGTGGGTCATTGTTGGAGCGGATAACTGAAATTGCTGGGTACAGTTCGGGGAAGCTGCGTGGAAGAAACGGGTCTCGGGTCGACAGAGGATGGCCGCCCCAGTCGTTGAAGTCCTTGGAGTCCTTGAGATAGGCGACGGGCGCAGGAAGACCGTTCTTGCGGGCGGTTGCATAGGCGGTTGCAAGAAGAAACAGCTTGTTTCCCATTCCTCCCACAAGCTGGACCCACACCTTGGGCTTCTTTTTCGCATTTGCAAACAAGGAGTTCACAAACGACACTGACTTGTCCTTTTCGCTTATAAAATACGACAGCAAGTGATGGTGATCCTCGTGCGAGCTGCTTCTCGAGGTCGACGGAGGACTCGATCCTGGTGACTGCTTCTCATTCTTCTCCTTCTTGTCATTATACTGATTATTATTATTATTATCATTGTTGTTATTGTTGTTATCATTGTTGTTATTGTTGTTGGTGTTCCCATTTTGAGAGACAGTCTCGAACCGATACTCGACGCATGAAGATTTTGAAGATGAGCCAAAAGATGACGACGACGCAGAAGATGCCGAGGATGATGGGTTTAGAAATGAGGAAAAGGAAGAAGAAAAGAAGAAAGTCAGAACTAAAAGTGCAACAATCACAGTGAAAACACTCCGATTATTCAGCTGACTGGAAAGTCCTGGAGAGAGCCACGTCATTGATTCCCAGAAATGAACGCTCTTTTTGTCGTCGTTGATATTTTTCCCTTTTCCTCTTTGTCAGACAAGCTCGCGAAATGCTTGGAATCGACTCAAAAAAGCAGATGAAACGCCGTCGCTGAATTATTTTTCAGTCAATCAATAAACCAAACAAAAAACAGAACGCCTTTCGGGAGGAAACGCTCAGCTTGAGAAATACGGCAGGTTGGGCGGGCGTACTGTTGTACGTAACGTTTTTGACCTTCTCGGGGTACGCGGAGTCGGATGGACTTCCGGGAATGACGAATTAAGGCGAGAGGAAACAAGACTGGTGATTGCTCGGTGTCGACAAGCTTGCGCGCTGAAGACCATTAATGCCATGTCATTCTACAATTTCTTCGCTACCAAGAGAAAGAGAAAAAGAAAGAGAAAAAGGGAGGGGGAACACGCACGAAGGCAAGAAGCGTTCGAAATATGCAATCTTCATCTTTTACATACACACACAATAATAACCCAATAAAGGATAGCACCGTTGAGAAAGTCGCCAATCTTTGGCACCAAGGACGGATTGTAAGGGGGCGCCACATCAGTTCGAAGAGCCCGCAGCAGACACTGTAGGGATTCTGGAAGTCGATGCAGACGACTGGATCGATGGAGATCTGGAGCGGCTGATTGCCGAACCCTCTGCAGAAGAAGAGGTCGACGGCGAAGCTGCTCCCGAGGCAGAGGCAAGGCTGCTTCGCGAGGAAGCGTTCGCACCAATCTCCTTTTGGCGATCTTCCACCGCCTTTCGATAGTACTTGAACGCACTGGTCTCTTCAAGATACCGCGCGCTAATTCCAGACTGCGTGTTCTCCAGCTCCCGCTGGCGAACATATCGCTCATAGGGGTCCGGAAGAACTGCCTTGAGAGCATGCTGCGAATCCTCCAACGAGCGCTCATAATCCGTTTTCCCTCGATAGCATTTGAGCAGCTTTGTGTACTCCCTGAACCAAATGTCGTCGGCGGACCATTCACGGTACAACGCATTCAGGAAATCGACATACTCGGACTCTTCGGTGGTATCGGTCCACACATCGGCAAGCTCGAAAAGCGCAGCCAGAAACGTGTGCAGATCGATTTTGTGATCCTTGGACTTTTTTGCATCTTCTGCATAGTCTTCGTATGCCTGCTCCACCCGGTCTCGGAAGGAATCGAACGGAAGCAATCTCTCGTATGCGAGCGTAAAGACAATGACGTAGAGCGGACGCGGAAGCGCACCGAGAGAGGGCAGTTTTCGCTCCATCGTGGACCACCACCGCTCACTCGCGGCAATCACCAAGAGCGACGAGCGGTTATGATCACGCGCCGACATGTTCGGGTATGTGTACATCGATGCATCGCCTTGCTTGCGCTTGTCAAGTCCTGAACTTTTCTCCTTCAGCGCGGGAATAGAAAGTTTGGAGCCAGAAGACGCACCCGCAGCAGCCACAGCCTTTGGTATTTCCACTTTCAAAAGCCCCTTATCCACCATTTCTCGCATAAGTTTCTTGTAGAAAACCATGCGAGACTTTCGATGCGAGATCTTTGTGTTTACAATGAACATCAATGATCGAGCCATGACATCCATCGAGTTGGACCGCTGTCGCCCAGTAACTTCTCGATTGTGTCGCTTAGCAGTGACTGGTCGCTTGAACGCAGACACGGCATGCATCACCGTGAGCATCTTCCAGAGCGTCATTTTCCCCGTCTCGAAACGTACAGTAATTATCGTTCTTTATCCTCCTTTTCCCGTCTTTCTCTGTTATAATTTTTTTTTTTTTTGTTGCTGTTGTTTTTGTTTTGTGGGAAGTTGTCGTCGTCTTTTTCCTCTTCTTCTGCTTACCGAGACGCCCTTAACAGTCGTTGAATACAGAATACTCAAAAGCACACAAACAACAACAACTGCAGAATAAAATAAAAACAGATACTTAAACAACAACAAGAAGAAGACGGACAACGGAAAAATGGCCCTGCAAACTCGATAAAATCAGAAAGGAAAAAACAAAAAAACAAAAAACACAAAAACGAAACACAACAACAACAACAAACAAATGCGCAGCGCGTGTGCACGGTGGTTCTGCGCGGTTTGCGGGTGTTGAGCAGGAAAATAGAGAAGCAAAGGGAAAAAAAGGAGGGAGGGGCTGACGGGAGGGCGAGGACGCTCACCCCCTTTTTTTGACCTTTTATCCATCACTCCCTGAATGCAATCCAGATTGGGTTTCGCACGAAGCGATCCGTTCCGCAAGCCTTGAGCAGACGAATCGTTTCTCCTCTCACGCGAGCGCTGCTGACAGAGAGTGGTCCGCCGTCCAATTCCATCAACCTTGACGTCACATCCAGTCATCATGCACCACCAACAGGCATTGCCATTTTCCGGATGTGCTTTGATCAATCGCAGGACGCAGCCTCTGTTTTGCACTGATTATGCACAGCCATGACTGACGACGCACAATCGGTGTTGCAATCTGAAACTGTGTTGCAGTACCGGGAAAAGGGAAGGGATTGATCCCATCGTGCACTTCGGCGTTCGTAAGATTACTGTTATGCGCACCCGTCCCATTCGCGACCGATCCGACACCCGATAGCAGCTGGTGGCGTCATTGACGAGATCGGCATCACGTACATCGGAGTTCCCTGTGGCCAGACCACAGAAGAAAAAAGAGAAGAAAGAAATATTTGAATAAAAAAAACCCAATTAAAAAAGTAGGACAATGCGTCACATGCAAAATTAGAATTACAGGATACACTTTGTTAACCCTGGCAGAATCACCGCAGCATACTATGAATTCACATTGCCATCCTGTGGACAATGATGCACGACGATATTCCAATTCGTTCCGGCGGTGCGAAGCCGATGTGTTTACTTTTTATACTTTTTGGCAGGTGGAGCGCTCTTCTTGGGATCTGTCGCAGCAGTCTTTCTGAGAGGCGCGTTTGCAGTCTTGGGAGCCGCGGAGAAGAACTGGTCGAGACGATTCTGAGTCCCCTTCCCCGCGCTCTTTGCCTGCTTGATTTTCTGGCAAATTTTTCGGATTCGTTCCTCTTGAAACCCCTTTTCCTTGCAGAGAAAGTCGACCAGCCCGTCCTCGTCGACCTCGCCCCATTTGAGTTCGGCTTTCACGGCCTCGAGATCGACGGACGGCGGATTGGAGAAGAACTCGATGATTTCCGTGTATGGAAACGGCTCTGGCAACGCGTTTTTGTCCTTGTCGAGATGCGGGATGATTGCCTCGATGGTTTTGTATTTTTGCACCAAACTGAGTGCTCGCACGGGCCCAATACCCTTGATTGTTCCCGAGTAGTCGCATCCACACAAGATGCACATGTTGATGAACTCGGGTTGCGAAAGACCGAGTCCCTCGAGCGCCTTTTGCAAGTCAATCACCATGACGCCGCCCTTTTCTTTTAAGTTTTGCTGAGTAAACGTCAGGTTACGGGCAAGAATGGGAGTCCCAAACGTCAAGGTATCCATATCTTCGGACCCGGCAGCCCACACTAGTCCCGCCTTGCAAAGAGCCGCACACTGCGCTTCTGCCTCGGACGGCGCCATCACGATCGGCACACCCAGAAGCTTCAACAGGCGCTGCACCTCACTGTTCTGTTCACGAGAAACTCGAATAGTTCGTTTTCCATACTTGATGTGATCTTCTGTTCCTTCCTCTGCATCTTCCAGTTTCTTTGCATTCTCCTCTGCCCGCTCTCGGCGCTTCTCCAGCTCCCGTTTCTTGAGCTCCGGGGCCTCTCCATCAAACACATAGACAGGCTTCACTCCAAACTCCATCAACCGCACCGTTCTCGTCAGAATCCCCTGCAGATGCGATGTCACCTCACCCGATTCATTCGTCAGGTCCGCACCAGTCCCCCGAATCCCAATCAAGAACTGATATATCGACATCGATGCATCAATCGCAATCTTTCGATTAAACAGGTTTTCAATCGGAGTATACGAAATCGCTAGCGGTGCATGCGATGATATCAGCCCTGTAAGTCCGTGGATCCCCATTTTCCGCACCCCCCTCAAAGACTATAAACAAAAGCAAGAAAACACTGTAACAAAGAGAAGAATACTCTAAATCAAAATGATAATAATAATTTAATCTTGCCGTGAAGGCGGGATAGTTTTACAGTTCTTCAAAGAGAGCAGACAGGACACGGACCCCTTCTCTCCTTTTCTCTCACACTCTCTCTCACTCTCACTCTCTCTCACTCTCTCTGCGTGTGTGTCTGTCTACGCAGGATTGTGCATGAGGCCGGTCTGGGAGAGTTTGAAGATGTCAATTACAATTACAATTGCAATTATGATTACAAGGAGAAAAAGTTGAAAAAATTGAAAGAGAGAGAGAGAGAGAGAGATCACGACGACGACAACGATGATGATGACGACAACGATGAAATCTTTTTGCAAACCAGTATCCAATTCGGTTGTGGTTCCGGGCTCGTTCAACCCGTTTCACCAAGGTCATGCGGAGCTTGCATTTGCTGCATTGCAAAAATACGCTGAGTTGTGGAGTGCACGACAGCATGCGGGCAAAGAGTGTTGCTGCTCAATTGTTTTTGAACTCAGTCGCGAGAATGTAGACAAGCCGAGTCTGTCGGACGAAGAAGTGGAACGCCGCGTGTCCTCTGTTGCGGACTTCTTTCGTGCCAGTCGAGAATTCCACCCTGAATCGAAGAGTGCAGTGGTCGCGCAACCGACGGAGAGTGTGCGGCAGGTGGGTGTTGTGTCCAAGCCGGGGTGCCGAACCACCAACGTTCGAATCAGTGTTGCCGTTACCAAAGCTCCGCGTTTCATTGACAAGCTGTCTTATTTTCAAGATTGTGCCTTTGCAGTTGGCATCGATACCGCAGTTCGTTTGGTGGACCCGAAGTACTATGGCGGCAGCCGAAAAGCCCGAGACGATGTGTTGGAGAAATTCGTGGAATCGGGGATCCTGTTCCTTGTCGGTGGACGCTACGAGGCTACTTACTGCAAACTCCCGCAGCGCCATCCAAGCGCTCCAAAGTTTGCAACGCTGTCGTCGTGTCCCGAGATCGAGGCCGTGGACAAGCGTTTCCATCCGCTTTTTGTAGAAATTCCCGAGTCTATGTTTCGTGTAGACGTGTCTTCTTCACAGTTGCGTGCTGCACAGGACGCGCAGCGGAGCCAAGCAGGCTCGACATCTTCTTCGTAATGTGCTCCGCGGACTGTAGGTATTGCATGCCAGAAAATGTAAACAAGACAGGCATAAAAAGAAAAATAGGCCCACGAAAAGAGACTGAACCCGAGAGGCTGCCTTTTTTTATTTATTATCATTAATTACTTGTCGCGTTGGAGAGCTTGATCCAGACTGTGAGAAGTCCATTTGGCGATTTCTTCTTCGGACCATCGGACTTTGTACAGACTGCAGATGCCATGCCAATCGGCAATCACGATTGCAGAGTTTGACGGCTTGCTTTCGGGTGCCCAAACAACAGAGGACACTTTGCGCGGGGGGAATGCTGAGGAGGAAAGAGACGCCTCGCTCTTCTTGTCCGTCTCCGGGTCAAAAAAGAAGATACTGGATACCGGATCGATAATGGAGGTTGCAAGGTTCCAGATGTCCACGCGGCCCTTTTGGGTGACAGTCGCCAGCACGCATTCGAGAATCGGATGCCAGGCAACATCCACAAAGCCGTCTTTCTCATTGTTGGTCGTCGAGATAATGGGTGCCGAGGGATGGTCGGTGTGCCATATGCCAATCGTCCAATCTCCTGATACCGACGCAAAATACGATGGGTTCTTGGGGTTGAAGCGAGCACGGAACGCAGGTGCTGCGTGAGACGAGAAATGCTCAAGATACTGCTCCGAATACGAACAAGAGCACTTGAAAATGTCGCCATCTTCGGTTGACGCCAAATAGATGTTACTGTCCGTTGGGAGAAACGACAGAGACAATCCTCCCGCGTGTCGTGAGATGAAAGCGTCGGATTTGATTGCACCCTTTCGTTGCGCCGCCGCTCCACCTGAAATACGCTTCAATCGCATCAAGTCCTGGCACTCAAGCCCCTTCTTTGTTGCCCACTGTGCAACGCGACCATCCGAGGAAACCGATACAAAGAGACCGTCTGAGCGACACTGGACATCCCACACAGCATCCGTGTGCTTTCCTTGGCCGCGAATCGACTCGTACAAAAGCGCATCCGATACATTCCGAACACGGATGTCGATCAGAGAAATCGTGCCGTCAATGTGGCCGACACAGAGATTGGAAGCTTGGAAAGGATTAAATGCCAAACACGTGGCACCAGACGTAAGCGGATACACTCTTTCCGCTGACAGAGGATTCTTAACGTTGAAGACGGCAACACCGCCGACCGATGTACGATCAAACGACGACAAATACGAAACTGCAAACAAATTCGGATTTCGCGGATTGAACGCAATCGAGGATGCAATCATCATCGATTTTGTCGGCGAAGAGATCGGGCAAGGCATTCTGAACAGCATCAAAACACGATCCAAGCGACTTGGAGAGACGATAGTCTCAAAAAGAGTGCGGATGTCATACACAGCCTCTGTGGGTTTGCTACCAGCACCAGCTGCAGCGACGTCCCCATCCTGAGATGCAGCAATCGATATCGAATCGCTGTCATCGTGCAAATAGCTGTCGTCATCATCATCTCCATCCGCCCCTCCACTCCGCCGCGCCTTCTTGGCCCCGCCATCCACGTTTCCTTCTTCTTCCGCAGACGGACGCGTAGCCCGAAGAGCTGCTTCCGCCATGAGGGATTCGATGGTCTGTTCCTCATCATCGCGCGTCGAGAACGCGTCTTTCAGCAACATCTGTCTGGAGCCAACCACGTTGTTCAGGATCACACGTTCCATGCGAACCAGGGCGTCCACAACTCCTGGGAAGAGAGAGATGTCAACAGAAGTTCCCCGCAATCCCGGAATTGCGCCGATTCCGGACACTTGTGCGGTAGCGGCACAAGAGGACGCTGCAACTGGCCCTGCAGGATTGTTGATCGCATCCTCATCCTCGCCATCCTCCTTTTCTTCATCGTCCTTGTCCTCATCTTCGATGCTTTCATGTGCAGCATCGGCAGCGGCAACATCCTCCTTCTTCACTACATCTGCCGCATCAGTCGCAAGAAGTCCCAAATCAGCAGCATACGAATCCATCGCATCGTAAATATCGTACACACTGGCTTCTACACCGCGGTCGATGCGAGGGGCAGCATCGACCTGCACGTCCTTGCTTCGCATGGTCGGATTGAGGGTCTGCATGGGACGATCGGAGTACTTGTCATTCCCTTGCTTTGCAGTCAGCAGCGCAGCGTATTTCTTGTTGGCATCCTTGACTGACGCAACCGCGGGAGAATCCTGCGGAACAGCCTCTGCTCGGATGTTGAGGAGTTCAAATGTTCCCGTTTCGCTCAAGACAATTGTAACGGAGTCGTCCAGCGGTACCACGGCATCTCCATCAATTCCAAACGCCTTTCGCAGTCTCACCTTCTGCTGTTCCAGTGTCTCCTTTTCCTTTTCCTTGGCTTCCTTCTCTTCTTCTTCCTTTTTCTCTTCCGTGTCACTTCCATTGTCATTGTCGGAGACCTGGGACGCAGTCTCGGATATGGAGAACGGAGATCCCGGAACTGATTCGAAGTCGTCGAAGCCCATCGCTGCATGCTTCGAAACAGACTCGCTTCCCGAGGCCTTCGAAAAGTTGAACGACGACATGCTCGTGCGCTCCCAGTCGCTCACCTCGGATCCCGTGGGAGAAGTGCGGCCACTTTCAGATCCATTACCACCATGATGTCGATATGACGACATTTGCGAAGGAGCACGCGTAGACATCGGTGCACCATCCCGTTCCCGTACGCTTCTGTCCCCACCGCCCGCACCGCCTGCGCGTCTCGGATGATGTCCACCGGGATGGTGTGGATTCTGCGAATGCAGCGGTCGACCATGCAGCGCGATTGGAGTTCTGTTTTCATGTGTTTCTGGATCCAAGATTTGGAACCCATCCAAGCTCTCATTGTTGTTATTGCCATGGCTGCTGCTGTTGTTGGGATTGTTCGAATTCGATGCGCTGGATCGAGACATTGCCACGGACGTTGCAGACTGGCCCACCGAAGACCCAATTCTGCGCACGTTGGCACTCGATGCAGATGCAGAAGAAGCAGCGAGATTGTTCGACAGCGGATGGCCCCGGGCAGACCGCGATGACGGAGGCGGCAAGGACGACCGTGCAGAAGACGGCGATGAAGTCACCGTTCCCGACCCACTCGACTTCTTCATGGTTCTCTTCTCTTCTCTTCTCTTCTCTTCTCTTCTCTTCTCTTCTCTTTCTTTTTTCTTCTTCAAAATAAAAAAAAGTTGTCACGTCTGAGAAGAGCAACCAGAACTGTAGAAAGTGTTAAAATTATAGCAGAGCAAAAAAAGAACGAAAAGGAAAAAGGAAAAAAATAGAAGTAACCAAAGAGAATGAAAAACTGAAACCCGCCAAAAAGTCCCAGCAACTGAAAAATATTTCACCATTTAGTAATAAAAAAAGGGGGACTTCGGGGGCTTTTTACAGCAGGCTGTGTGCCTTCCGTTGCCCGACTCTTTGAGCTGTTTTTATTGTGTTTTAATTCGTTTTCATCGTCTTTGATCCAAAATGCTTTTTGAAACCCTAGCATAGGGTTTTTTTCCCCATCCGGTTAGAACTGAATAAAAGCAAAATCTCTCTCCCTCTCTCTTTTTCACGATCTCACGATCTCGCCTCTATTTTCTTTTTTTTGTTAGTTCGATTATTTCACTTTGATTTGGCTATCGTCGTCGTCCGCAATTCGGATTTTTATTGAGAGTTATGTTCGAAACTGCACGAACCATCCGAAAGAAGTACGATATTTCAAGCCAGGTGCTTCGGAAATGGGCCACTTGCGGAAAGTTACAGTATATCCGCACTTCTTATCAACGACTCTATAATAGCGCCCAACTTCGCGAGCTTGTCGGCGACACGACAGCCGATGACAACACTGCTGAAGTTCGCGAGCTTGCCGGCGACACGACAGCTGATGACAATCCATCGCAGACGCGATCAACACTCCTCTACGCCCGGGTGTCCTCCCAACAACAGGAATCAGACCTTCAGCGCCAAATCGCGGATCTTCGAGCCGCCTTTCCAGGTGCAGCCACAATCTGCGACGTCGGCTCAGGTGTCAACTTTCACCGTTCCGGATTTAAAACCCTTCTGGGACGCGTTCTGCGCGGAGAGGTCGAGCGCGTCGTGGTTACCCACCGCGACAGACTGTGTCGATTTGCCATCGACCTTGTGGAATGGTTCTTGGAACAGTCTGACACAGAACTCGTGGTTCTCGGCACAGATGCTCCAAACGACAGTGCCCACGAGCTCGCGGACGATTTTCTTGCCATCTCCAACTTCTATGTCGCCTCCTCCATCAATGGACGCCGGCCCGCCGATAACAGCCGCAAACGTCGCCGTGAAGCAACAGGAGTCGCAGAGCAGCGGGAAAGAGACAAAGAAGAAGAAATCCCTGTTCGGTCGAAAAAGCGACAAGCAGCCAGTCAACAGCGCCAAGACGATCAAGACGTATCCCACTCTTCCGCAGCGTTCCATGCTGTAGCAGAGGATGTCCAGCAAGGCATTAGCGCTTCTCAAGGACGGGAAGGTGGCATTCGACATTAAGGCTGTTCAGAGTCTGGTGCTCAAAAACGACTCGCCATCGGTGCGCGAGAATCCTTGGCTCAAGGAGACACCCCTTACGACGTCCATGAGGAGGGGCTCCGTGACTTGCTCAAAAGCGTTCCAGTTCAACTGGGCGAAAACGGAGCGAAAAGAATAACGAGCACACATTCGAGATGAAGGTTCATCGTCGAAGAGGCTCCCTCGGGAACAATTATCATCCACGTCAAGCATTGCCGCGACGGCTTTGCTTCCTCGTAAACGTTCGAAACGGAAGGAACACATCAAGACGGCAGAGCTGGTTCCTCAGTGTGTACAACACCCATTGCGACATGTGTATCTGGTGGTTATGGAGTGCGCAATACCTCTTTGAAGAGCACGGTGCGCTGGAGGGACCCCCTCCCTCCCTCCCTCCCTCCCTCCCGCGCCAGACGATTGTTATACAACAATGCAACAGTTCCCCATTAGAACCAATCAGCATTGATGCAGCGTGTCGCAGTCGTCCTCCTGTCATAAAGTCAACGCCTACATTATGCACTGAACATGCATATCTACGAATAGACGTGCATCTTCAATCTTGCGTCCCGTTGCCGGGAAGGGGATAGGCTCCCCAACACGCCTCACGGCGTTCTTCAGATAGATGTTCCGCGATCCGTTCCAATCTCGATCAATCTGTGAGCTACACGCGGGCCATGCAAACACTTTTATGTTTCCGCCTCGACGTGCATGGATCTCACCGCAGCGCCCGCACGTTTTGGACGAGTGTGCGAAAGCACGAATTCCCTGCGAAACAAGCGTGCTGGTGTCGGCCGGTATGGACCCCATGTCTAACTTACTTCCCGTATGCATGACAACCACGTGTTATTATTCAACGGCGGTAATTACGTTTCAATAGCACTTAGGAATTTGTGTTTATCTGTCTGCATTGTGTGCGAAGGAAGCGCGGCACGAGGATTGTGGGGTGGAGGGGGGGGGGGGGGGGGGGGGCATGCTAGTCTTCTTTGAGTCGGAGGAATTCGCGTCTTGTACCTTCCTTAGTCATAATGTAAATGTCGACGCCATCGCCCGTGTAAATATCTCGTTCTCCTGCGGAGGTGAATGCATCCTTGACGAGGTCCACGACGGACTCGAGAGACGATGTGACGCACACCGGCTCGAGAACCCCGGGTTGTGCCTCGATCTGGTTGTCGAGGAGCGGCTGGATGAGGGGCTCTGCGGATCCTGAAACGGAGACCGGTACTCTTTCAAAGTTGCCGACGGGGTCATATGCATATACTGCACCGGAGCCGTCTGGCAAGATGCCGCACACCAGGTTCCAAGCGTAGAACGGAAAGAATCTGCGTTGATAGAGAATAATTGAGAGCATCTGGGCTACGGCCGATGCAGACGGCGGGGTGTTTCCATTTGCATGCGCGTACATGGACACACGGGTATCGAGAAGCTTGTGGAGCGAAGCACAGTCGGCTTGCATCCCAGCACTCGCAATTGCAACCGACGATGACAGCGACCGGAGCTTCGTCGCAGAGCGAGTGTGGATGTTGAATCCTTCTGAAAGCCGAGTGTCGCCCGCCACAACCACAAAGTCAACACCAGCAATCGCCAGAACCGAGCCGTTGTTCATCGTGTACGGAGAAAACTCCCGGGAACTCGGCCCAGCGTGTGAAGACAGCGACGTGCTGCTGTTGTGGAACCCACCGGTGCTGCCGCCCTGTTGCTCAAAAAGTTTTGCATTCATTACACTGCTGCGCATCTTCTCTTCTTCTTCTTCTTCTTCTCCTTCCTTCCTTCCCTGGTGTCCGAAAAGAAGTGGTCTTTTTAAGAGAAAAATATATACAATAAAATAAACAACAAAAGGAAAGAGGACGAAAGAGCCTGAGCTTTCCCACTCAGCAGTTCATCCATAGTGACGGTGATTCAAGTCAAATGAAATAAAAGGGGGACTTGGAAGTGTTCGAGTTGGCCTTCGTTGCATTTTCGGGATGCATTGAGACTTGACACTTGAGACTGCACTGTTTTCCCGTTTCTGGGAAGTCGGGCATTCAGGGACCGCGAGGTGTTTGGACTGTCGTCCACCAGTATTGTGCGCTTTCCAAACACCAAGAGTGCACGTCAAGCATCGAGAAACAGAAAGAAAGAGAGAAAAAGAGAAAAAGAGAGAAATGTCAGTGTTCACTCGTACGTTTGGTGCTTCTCGCCGTGCGCTGTTTCCTGCATTGCGCGCAGCCGGAGAAGTCCGGATTCCTTCGTCTGCCTCCGAGCTGCGCATTCCTGAAGACTCGGAGCTGGTGTGGGACGACGGACGCCATCGCCCAGAGCCCGCACTCGATGACAATGCACCGACAATGTCTTCTGCAAAGTCTCTTGGCATGCTCATTGGAGGATTCGCAGTGTTTGCAGGCGTCTATTCTCTCGCCAGAATCCTGCATGATGAAAGACCAGTTGTATGTTCCCCCCTCTTTCTTTTCCTTCTTTTTATTGCCATTATCACACTTTGCTACTTTGCTGTATGGACGAGAAAAAAAGAGCGTGTTTTTTAATTGTGTGTTGAATACCTTGATCTTTTCGCATATTTCTTTGCTCCCAAATACACAGGCAAAACGAGATTTGAGCGAGGCACACGAGTAAGTCAATTTTCACCACCCCTTTGTCGTTTGCTGTCGTTTGCGGTCGTTTGCTTGTTGCTGTTGCTGTTGCTGTTGTTGTGAATCATACAGTAGGACGTACAGAAGGATAATGCATCATCATATTGTCTATAAAAAGAATGAGCGTTTTTCACAACGATGGTTTTCTCCCCTCTTTTCCCTTGTTCTTTTTTCACTGCCCCCACCTCCCCCCGACTTCGCTGCTCTGTGTTTGTGATTTTGCTGTTGACGGAAGCGGAAGTAGAGGAGAAAGCTCCGATGTCGAATCGTGCCACAAGCAACCACCGCGATTACTGAGGACGAAACTGTTGAAGAATTCGGTTAATTGCATTTGATTTTTCCTTTGGTCGCTTTCTTTTGCGAAATATGATTTTTCAATAACACACTGCTTTGGTGATTGGAAGGAATGCGAAACCAACTGTCGACCATTGTGAGTAAGCAGGGCTTCGTTGTGTTTGACGGCGGAGTCTCTTCCGAGCTGGAGTTCTCCGGGGTGGTGTTGAATTCGGACTTGTGGTCGTCTATCGAAGTTCTGCGCAATCCTGCGCTTGTGGAAGCCGTCCACAAGTCCTTCTACGCAGCTGGGGCAGGTACGTCGCTTCTGTCTTTCTTCTGTGGCCCTTCGCCTCTCTTCACGCCTCTCGCTTACTTTATGGTGTAGATGTTGCGACTGCTTGCTGCTACCAGGCCTGCACCCGTACAGTTGCTGCATGCGGCTTACCTTCCGAAACATTGCAGTCCATTCTTCAAGACGCGGTCCGTGTAGCCAAATCTGCAGCAGAGAGCAGTCGACAAACCACCGGACCCGGTTTCCGCCTCTGTGCGGCATCTGTGGGCTCATACGGCTCGTCGATGCTTGGAGGCCACGAGTTCACAGGAGCCTACGACATCAGCGGAGACGAACGCGCTTGGGTGATCCGGCTTAAGGAATTCCACTACAGCAAAGCCTTGCTGCTTGCAGCGCAGAACCCTGATCTGCTGATGTTTGAAACCGTCCCTTGTGGTGTCGAAGTCGAAGCGATTCTCGAGATGATGACAACAGACCACGTTCTTTCTGCAGTGCCGTACACCATTTCAGTCAGCTGCGGCTCGGGAACCGCTCTTTGCAACGGCGATTCGTTTGCGGATGTTGTCGACAGGGTCCGGATGCACGTTCTTCGGGAAATCCAGTTTCGCGAAACCCCCCTCAATCTTGCTGGGTTCGGGATCAATTGCACATCACCCCATCTGATCCACAGTCTGCTCTCCACGGTGGGCAAGACAGCCATGGAGGAGCTTGCTGCTTCGCAGGTATGCATCTTTGCAAACCCGAACTCAGGAGAGTACTGGAATCCGGAAAGTCGAGTTTTCGAATCGGTCCTGGGAGCTCCATCTGGAGGGAATCTCTGGACGGAATGGATTCCCGCTTGGTGGGATCTTGGTGTTCGCGGTTTCGGCGGATGCTGCCGAATTCGACCCAGTGATATTTCCCGGATACGCGAGATCTTGCAGCAGCAGCAACAGCAGCTCACGAGTCACTCTGAGGTCGGAAGCCTAAAACACTGGCAATAAATTTAAAAAAAGGAGTCGGAATGAACAAGGAACAGGAACGGGAACGGGAACAGGAACAACAGCATATTTTTACAAGCCGTGGGAGGCGAAGAGGTCGAACAGCGACAAAGGATACTTCCGACTACTCGGTGTTCACTGCACATATTTTGCCGCAGCAACCCTTTTGACGACTGCGGATCGAGAATCCAAAATCGGAGCGCCGTCAAAAGTGGTTCTCATGCGTGTGGCAGGCATAAAGTCGTGAGAAACAATCCTCTTCGTCTTGTCCTCCTGTCTCATGACGACGGCAACTTTGCCGTATGGATTTCCAACACTGACGAATTCAACTGGCGGCAATCTTGGCCTCATGGGCGGAGGGTGGAACACAGGGTCACCAACACGGAGTTTGCGCTCTACTCGCCGTTCCAGTGAAGCATTCTGATCAACAATATCATATTTGGACGACGCCTGCAACGAATTCCCGGTCGACGGGTTCTTCAACGTTGATGACTCCATGAGGCCCGAAGATCGGATCTTGGACAGCCGCTTTTTCGAGAGCAGCAGTGGATTCTGTTTCTTGAGAGAATCCGCAAGGGCGTCCTCCACCGGAATCCCACCGTTCACCGTCAGAGGCATCCCGTGCGAATGTGGCGGGCGGTATACTCCTGCAATGCTCTTCGTACCCATTAAATGATGAAGTCCGGATATTGTGCTTTCGAATTCCTCGTAATACTGTTGTCTCTCAAACGCCTCCTGCTGCCTTTCCGAATCAACCGCATGCTGCTTTGCGTCTTGCAGGACTAGAAATCCTCGCTCCGTGACCTCCTTCAAATACCTTTTCATCTCGTAAAAGTCGTTCTTTCGAAGCACACGTTCTCTGTACCCTTTCCAAACCGCCTGAATGCGAGCTGCGCGTTGATTGTGACGACGAATGACTTCATCGAGTCTTGCATGGTTTCGCAGAAATTGCAATCTCAGACGCCCACGGTGGCCCCGGAACACTCTCTGCATCAACGTAATGGAAGATCGGACATACTGGTAATCATGACGATTTCGAAAGGATCGAAATTTGGATTGTATGATTATCGCTGCACGCTCCTCCTCGATCCGAAAATGCTCTGTTTCTTTCACAGCCTTCAAATGCAACTCTGTTACAGATGGCTGGCTCGAGTGACACAGCGCATAAAACCGAGACATCACGACCGGAAGGAAGGGAAAAAAAAATATGACAGTAATATAATTAAAAATAATAATAAAAAGAAACCAACAACAACTACCCTTTTCTTTTCCGCCCCCTCCTCTCCAAATACTAGACCCAATAATGCAAAGCCAGTGCTTGATTGATTGATTATTGCCGTGCACAAATAATTAAATATATAAGATTGAAATTAAAAAACAAGGGGAAAAAAATGATAAACAGATTATGAAGGAAGAAGAAACCACACAAATATGCTGAAGCAGTCCGTTTTCCCAGAGCTGAATCGGCAGTTGCAAAATGCTTTCGGATTTTTTTGCTTTTGCCTACAGCCGCTGCGGTGAAAGAAAGAACTGCTCGGAGAAAAAAAAAAATCACGAAAAGAAGGGAAAGGAAAAGAAACGAAACGGACTTTGTTGATTTTTTCTCATTTTCAGTTTTTTCTTGAGAAGTATCCTTGCGACATAGAGTATAGGCTGGTATGGACGGGGGCGGCGACGACGACGACATTGATTTCGTGATTGAGGCGTTGTCATCCGTGGATATCCGGTCTCCGTCAAGGCGTGACGCCGATTGGTCCATCGACAGCAGTGAATCGTCTATGGTGTACTGCGACGATCGTCCTCACAATCGACAACACATTCGGTTTTCCGACAGCACCATGCCTTACGATGGTGGTGGTGGCGATGACGACGACGACAATGATGCGCACGAGTTGTTTGGGAGCCGCAATCAAGCGGGTGGAACGCTTGGCGACAGCAATCGAACGGAGACGGCGCCTTTTCATTTGCCGCAATCTGCAGATTTCGCTGGAAAAGCATCCGCGCAGGACACATCGAGTGTTGTAGAGATTTATCGAGAGCTTGCCAATCTTCACACAATGATCAGAAAGCGCCATCGTGAATTAGCCAAGTCACAACGCGCAAGCACTCTTCCATTTGTTCAGATGATCAGCATCATATCTCGATGCCTCACTGCGGAGCAGTGGGCCAAGGTTGCCCACGAGATCCTGCCGTTGCTACCTTCTCTTGCAGAAGTGCATCCCGGATCCGTCTGCATGATCGCTTGTCGGGGTCGCATGTTTGATCAGTCGCTGCAAGATTCACAGCTGGCCTCGGCGCATTCGATGCTGCTGAAGTGCGCGGTTCGGGCCCTTGAAATCGACAGCGCTGACGTGTACGCGATTCACATTGCAGCCTCCTTGTCGTCCCATCATGCGGTACTTCGCAAGACGCTGTCCAGCTTGGAGACTCTGCTGATATCCAATCCTCAGAAACGGGTCTCGTGGTTCGGGATCGCAGGATCTCTCGACACGGTATTCCGCTGCGCAACTCACTTCAAAACCATGGCCGTTGTCAAGCCTGCAATAGGATGTTTGCTTGCGGCAATCTCGGTTGAAAAAGGCATGTTCCTCAAACTTGCCAAGGAGCAGATCTACTCGAGACCGTGTATTCGAGCTCTTTGCGAGAATATTTCGCGTGGCATGTGTGTCGAAGAGTGTTCCGTGATCTTGCAGAAGCTGTGCGCGTCTGTCAAGTCTGATCAGGGAAGAAACCAGCTGCGTCTCATTTTTGAAGCGGAAGGCGTTCCAGCCACATTGTCCAATCTCGTTACTTCCGGTGTTGCATCGGAGTTTGCCTCCCAGCAGATCGAGTCCATATCACGTATTCTGAAGTCTTGACGACCGGTGCTTAACTCCCTGGCCGCGTGGCGTATGTCGAGGTTGAAGAAGGGAGACGGATGGGAGAAAAAGGATGGCGTCCATGGAGGTTTTTATTTTATTTTATTTTATTTAATTAATTTTACTACTGGTAATTCTGTCTACCTCCTCTTGATCGTCGTCTTGAAATTCTGAATGCTCTTTTCGCTGGAAGACCAGATCACCCACTCGGAAAGAGCCGGGAAGTCCTTTTCCTTGGACTCCGCATCGGACTTCTCTCGAAGAGATAGTTCTCGGTCAACGGCATCCTGGAGTGTCTTTTTAAGAGTCGTTGTCACGATCTGTGATGATTTTGCTGTTTCTGCGTCATCGTTGTCTTTTTCGCATCGAACACCGACTATGAGCCTGGGCATTTTGGACTGTTGAGAGGCAAGCGCCACGGTTTGGACGTCGCGGACGGAGTCCACAAACTCCTTGATATGGTCTCTAAATTCTTGCGAGGCAGGGTCAAGATCGCCATTCACAAGCAGCAACGCTGTCTTCGCTTGCCCAAAGTGCTGTGCAAGATATTTCGATCGCACGCGCGGATGGCCAGGAATGTCCACGATCGCATTCGCGGTGCCCGCAAAGCGCCCCGCATTCGCGGCCATTGACATGACAGTTCGCACACGAAATCGATTTTCCGTAAACGCATAAAATAATGTCGTTTTTCCAGAGCCGCAAGGTCCCACAATCAGCGTCGTCGTCGGCTTCGATTTCTGCTGGAAGAACTTTTGGAGGATCCAGACTGTGAGAAGCAGGACAACGGCTGCACTGAGAACAGACACAAGCAGCTGTGGGCTGAGCTGCAATTCACGTGCAGCATGTGGTTCCGAGGTCATGTTGTCGATTTTTCTGCAATGCGACCACACAGTGACAGACTTGCAGAGCGCGTAGCTCCTCAGCAGAGCCCTTTAATTTTTTTACTTTTTTGACCTTTTTTCGGAGGCGCACCCCGTCAGTCAGGTAATGAGTGTTCGCATTGTCGACAGCATTCGACTGCCATCTTTTTCCTGTTTCCCGAACGGTCCTTACAGCAGTTGTGCGATGGGCGCTTCTCTTTCTTTCTTTCGCTCTTTCTTCTCTCTCTTTTTTATTTTTCTCGTACATTTACACCTGGGAACTACGACTTCCGGTGCTCTAGTGACATTCGCATTGTACCGCAAATCGTAATCTGGAGCGCCTAGCTACCAGACAAGGGCAGGTTACGACTTATGGCTGGAGCAAGCGCAAAACGCATATCGTTTCGCGATCTCACTGGCTACCATGTGGATTTCCTCTCCAATGACAGCAGCAGTGTCTTGCAGAAGCGTGTCGCCGCTCACGTTCGCCACAGTGCTTCCAGGTGCCCCCAGAGGTTTGGCAGCCGGAAGCGGCTGGGATCTCCTTCTTTTTGCTTCAGACTCTCCTAACGACACTCGCTCTGCAGGAGGCAGCGCACCGGAAAAGGAATGAGAGTACTGCTGGACCTTGGTGCAGCAGTCATTGATCCGTGCAGCAGTGAATTCTCGAGCATTCAAGAGAGGAGATGCAGCAAGCGTCTGACCCCAGTACGTTTCCCACAGTCCTTCCAAGATCCTTGTTTCTGTCGAAGACCGGAAGTACGAAACCTGGAGCCTGTAGTACTTGTTCGCATGGACTCCATATTCCTCCACCTTTTCCGACGGAATTGAGGCCACCTTTGCTTCTGTCTTGGCAAGCTGTTTTGCGGCAGATACACTGCTTGCGGCGCCACTCGCAGTTTCCTGAGCAGCCACAGGTAGGGTACGAAATGCACCGAGATCGACTTTTCCTGAGCTCATAGTGCGCTTTGGGTCAATGACGATAGCAAGGAAAGGATCCTGGTGAGACTGCTGCAATTCCTGCGTGGAAACGTCGATACCGGACAGCCAACACCCGTATCCTGGATGCGAGTGATACCACCCCACTACGTTCTCTACCCGCCCGACCGCAGACGACGCGGACACATACTGCGCAGAGTACTCGTATGCCTGTTCCTGCGCATTCACCCGTGTTTCCGTTCCCTCAACGGGCAGCGCAAACGCATCCAAGACGATAAACGTGTCTCCGTCAATTGCTCCTTGCATAAGGCCCATGACTTCGAGATCGCCTCCCGACCGCGTATGCATGATCATTTTCAGAAGAGCAAGTGCAGATATCTTGGCGTGTCGAAAGTACCTTGGGTCACGGGTCCACGGTTTCGAGAACAGCACGTCCCGCTGCTGCTGTGGATTGTATTTGTACAATGAATCTCCATCCAAAGTTTGAATCGAGTTTTCCACCACAAACTGTCTCAATGCTCCAGACGATGCCGATGCCGATGCCGATGCCGACGCTGACGCCGACATTCAATACAATTCCAATACTGATACCAATAGCAACAAGAACGACAGCGATTAATTTCACAAAAAATCTTGCCAATCTCCTCGTCCTGCTTTTTTTTTTACGTCTGGGGATGCCACGACCAGGCAGCAGTGTCGCCACCTGTCGACATGCATCTCTGCAGTGGCGAAAGACAAGTAAGATGCGACGAGAGCTCAAACGAGAGGGGCGCTGACGGGAGTTCGATTGTGAATATTCGCACGAAGACTGAGAGAGGCCGCTTCCAATGTCCACAAATGCGAGCGGCAGTAATAAAATGACGGCACCGAGTGCGACTGCGGGTGCCAATGCGAGTGACTCTGCAGTTGTTATTGTTGCTGCTGTTGCTGACAGTTCCGGAGGCGGCTCGTCGGCTCATCAACTGGCTCCGGCTCCGAGTGCCGTACATCCGGATCGAATCAAGTCGAAGAACGAGATCAAGCGAGAAAAGCGGACGCAGCTCAATAAGGAGGCGTGGGACAGGAAACGCTTGAAAAAACGAGAAACCGAGAAGGAGAAACGAAAGATACGAAACACGTACTTGTCTCCGGAAGCAAAAGATGCGTTGAAGCAGGAAGAAAGGCGGCAGCAAGATCGGGCGACGCATGCCCATGTTCTTGGACCGGTGCTGGTCGTTGACATGCAATGGAATAGTATTATGCAAGCCAAGGAGAAGAGGGCAGCGACGTCGCAAGTGAAGGAGTCGTATGCCGCCAATCGAAAATGTGAGTCGCCTTTTCAGTTTTGGATCACTTCATACGATGATGCCTTGTTCTCACACATCACAGGCCGAAATTCGTGGCTCGCCCACAAGTCGTCGGAGCACCTGCTGGATGCATTCCGCGACAAGTTGAGCAGTCTTGTGTACCTCACCGCGGATTCTCCAAACACCCTGTCGACGCTGAACGAACACGATATTTACATCATTGGCGGGTTCGTGGATCGCAACCGTCACAAGAACACAACAGAAGACTGGTCTGCTTCGCATGGCATTCGCACGGCACGGTTACCGATTGCAAATGTGACAGTTGTGCTTACGATCAACCAAGTCGTGGAGATTCTGTGTCACGCACGAGCACACGGCGATTGGAAACGGGCTGTGGAAGCCGTCGTCCCCAGTCGAAAGGTGAAGGCACAAGGAAAAGACGCAGTCGAAGTACTTGCAAGTCTCTAACCCAGCCAATGCGTCATCGCCACGGGGACACCATCCATCAGTCGGATATTTTTCCCCCTGTCCGAGTGATGCGTGCCTGCTGCCTTCATGCGAATCATTTTCCATGTTTTCCCTTTTTCCCCCCCTTCCTGCACTGCTCGCCAAAACATGAATCATGATTGATCATCATCCGCTAAGCTGTCACCGAAGACAGATCCAGTTTGGGGCGAGCACCACCTCTTCCATGCAGATTGCTCTGCATCAACGGGTCATCGCAACTACGAGATTCTTGGTCATCGCTATCTTCGGGGCATGGCCGGTTTGAGTTCGTTGGGAAGATCCCCCCCTTTGGAGTCATGAGATGCTTTGCCATTGATGAAACATGCTGCTTGAGGGTTCAATTATATATTAAAGGGCACGAACAGACGTAAAAAGAACGTGAAGAATGAAGAAATTCTGGACTTGACTACGGTAAGAACATCGCGTCCCACCAGGGCCAAGAAAAAAGCCTTCCAGAATGATGCTGTTTGATGTTCAACATCGATACACAAAAGCTGTCAACCGTCGCAGCTGCTGAGTCGGCAAGTGTTTGACCTGCTCTGCACTGCTCTTCAGGCCTGCACAACAAAACATATACAAATATATATATATATATAAAATCAGCGCTAAATGCGTTCACGAACTCCTCCTTTTCTCCTCCCTCTCTTTTAATTTTTTACTTTCCGTCTACTTTTTCCTTCCTCAAAATAAAAAGAAAGGGGAAGAAGGGGAAAGAGGAAACAGTTGTCACGCCGATCACTGAAACTTTACTGCTGAATCAAGAACAATCTCTTCGCTATTATTCTCGTGCAAACCAATGGGGTCGTCGGAACACAGGCTTACGCTGACTGTCTTGTATGCCGTGGATCTTCCAATTGCAGATGTGATTGGAACCACGGATCCGTACGTCGTGGCGAATATTGCAGGAAGGGATCCTGCGGTATTTGCGCAGAAGACGGCGGTGGTTCATGGGAATTGGAAAAACCCTACCTGGAACCACACCATGGTGTTCGAGAAAGTCCGCCTTCTGGATTCCGTAGTGCTCACCGTCTTTGACTGGGACTCATGGTCTGCACATGATGTGGTTGGCATTGCTCGTATCTCGCTCTCGAACATCGTTGCTTCTGTTTTCCAGAATGGCAAGGAGAATTCATCTGGGCCGTTTTACTGTCCGCTGGAGAGCCCGTGCATTCGCGGGGCGATTGTGGTGTCTGCGGAACTTGATCCGTTGCCTGTGCGTGGCTCGGATGGGTCGTGGCTACCCCCGACGCGCCCTATCCTTCATCTTCCTTGCAAGCCTATGACGTCTGTTCCGGGTGTGCACATTTTCTGCACCGTCCCAGGCCAGAAAAACCCAGTGCCCTTGTCGAAGTCCAAGGATGCGAAAAAGGATACCTACGATGGCGCCATTGTTGTGCAATCGGGAGATGTCTTGCGTGCAAACGTCATTGTCTTGACTGACGCTCCTGTGGCGTTGCGCTCTCTTTGCGCGTACATCAAGGGTACTGTCAAGGGCCACAAAGCCGCTCTTGAGGGGGAGCTGAACAACGGAATTCTCATATCGACTGCTGTCAATGTTCTGCAACAGCCGTGCTCGTCGACATCAGGAAACCCAGACGGAGTATCATCGTATACACTGTTGCAAGCTGGCAGACATGTCTATCCGCTGGACACATTCTTTCCGGACGGTCTGCCATCGTCTGCCGTTTTCAAGAAGGATGCGACCATCAAGTACAAACTCGTTCTGACAGCCGATATCGTGGATCGACCGGATGTTCGAATCAAAATACCTATTCGTGTGATCAGTCCTCAAGACCTTTCCAGCACAAACGTGCTTCCTGATGGGAATGCAAGCAATCGTGCCCCGGTTTCCATGAAAGTGTCGAAGACTCCTCTATTAGCTCCGGGACCCGTGACGATGGAGGCGACGCTGCTCCGTGGGATCGTTGCACCAGGCCAGGAGATTGAGCTGAAGCTGCATGTCGAGAATCAAGCGAACAGTCCCATCAGGAACGTTGATGTTATGTTGGAACGGTTGTCTTGGTATAATGGTCCGATTGGCATTCCCCTCCGGGAGCCTGCTTTTCCAAACCCATTGAAAGTGCGATTTGACCCTCCTATTTGTCGCGGAGATGTTCGAGATCAACTGATCATTGTCGAGCTTCCCTCCATATCTTCAAAGGATGGAGCAACATTGGTGCATTCATTTTCGAGAAACAAGTTCGCCATTGCTTACGAAATCGCAGTTACTCTGGACATCCCACAGTGTCGAGATATTTCGATGGCATTCCCTGTTACTGTCAAGATTCCAATGGAGGCCAGCGCCTCTCGGATGACTTCAGGAAGCGGGTCTGCCATCCGGACAGCTGCAAAGAGTATTGACTCTCGTCCGCAACAGTGGCATGCATCCCAAGTGCTTGCATGGGCAACCATTCGTGGCAAACTAGACACAACATCGTCCTTGTTAAATATCGTTCTTCGGGATCTTGAAGTTACTGGTCGTGAATTGCTGACTGTTTCGTGCGACGACTGGAAGCGTTTTCTTGAACAGCTGCTTTCCGGGGGCAGCAAAAAGTCCTCCTCCGACTCCGTCAGCCAAGCCGGGGGATGGGCAACGAAATCCGAAGTGCGACATCTTGTCCTTGCGCATCGGAAACTAATTCGAAAGTGGTGTTTCCCCCGCTTGTGTCTCGCGCACCTCGGAATGGAGCCGTATGCCGATGTTGTAGAACGTGCAGACATTTCATACGATGAGTGGTTCTTGCTAGGTCGCTGCGATTCCTTTGAAGAGGGTGCCGAGCGGTTGGTCAAATTGTTCGGATTCACGTACGGTGCTGCACTGCGGTTGCAACGACACCTCCACAAGGAGTGGCTGCATCACAAGAAAGTAGTTGACAAAAAGTACCCTCCTACCTCCGTTTTGAATGCAGCTCGATCCGCCATACGCGGCGAGGACTCCAGTGACAGCTCTTCAGACAGTTCGTGCTCCTCGGATTCTGATATGGAATGTGTTTCTGTGCATGCTCGTCGTGAGAAAGAAGGTCGAAAGAAGCGCAGGGCTGAAGCGAAGAAGAAGGTGGCAGAAGCACCATCGAAAGTTGCTCAACAGATTTCAAATGAGGCAAAACACGTTGCTGACGAAGTCGCTGCGATGGGAAACACTTTGATTTCCAAACTCAAGTTTTGACGGTCATACGATTCCATATCAACCAGTTCTTTCCTTGTGTGATGCATGAGATAGCATAAAGCCATTGCCTTTTCATGTTTCCCTTCCCTTTTCCCGCAGTGACAGTACCAGTATCCATCGTCCATCGCTGGACTATTGTCCATCAGGTTAGATGCAAAAACGTCCTTCCAATCCATTCTTCCTCATCTTACTGCTTGTGTTTCGGATAAAAGGGGAAACGTTGAGGGTGTCTTTTTCAAAAACCAAGTATGGGGATTTGTAGCACTTTATACAGCGAACAAAACGACTATGTGCGATGGCGTGGGGGTTTTGTTAGAGAACCGTTATGCTCGCGTTTACTTGATCCTAGGAAATGTGCATTATTGGAGATATCGAACAGCATATGCATTCTTCAACTATTTAAACGCATTGTGTTGGCCATACTCGATTCACATCATGAGTGTGTTGTATGGAACACTGAGGTGACAATCATCGCTTGATAATCACAATGGAACGGTTCGTGTATGTGCTCAGACTACGACGAATTAATTAATTTAAAAAAAAACGATCACAAAGTATTTATGCAACACCGAAATGGCGCACCAAACACGGAAAATGGTCCACAACACTTTTTCTCAGATAATGCTTGGGACTGGTAGAGTCGCGGACGGCGAGCAATCTGGCAAAAGAAATTCTCTTGGGGACGACGCCGTTCAGGAGTTATACGTAAAATATTAATTACCTAATTCCCGACTACAGTCGTTTATTTCGCGCGAAGAATGCTTTCTTATCGTAAAGGCAGGTATTCTTGCCGGTTTTTTCGCACTTGTCATGCCGGGTCATTGTCGGGTCATTCCAATTAAAAACCATCCGATTTTTTTTTCAAATTCGTGTTCAGCGCAGCGAACTCCATGCGTTTCGTTTTTAAAAATTTCTTCTGGTAATGTTCATTGTATTGTTATCAGCACTGCAAAATGGTCGAAATTTAATTAAGAGGCAGGTATTCTTGCCGGTTTTTTGCTGAAAATGTTTTGGCGCGCTTTCTTCTTTCTTCCGTTCGTTTTTCATCAAAACCAATCAGAATGGTCAAAAAACGATCCTCTACCGGAAGAACAGCGAATTCGGACGCGCAGCTCACGAAAGACGTCCTTGCGCATATCATTAACGGTGTCAAGTACAAAGATCTGCAATCTCCTGAACGAACCGTGCGCAAGTACGTTGGTATCTATTACGACGTGATCCTCGATGAGCTCAACGACTGTGCTCGAAGCGTGTTTATGGAAACGCAAGGTAGGCAGCCTCAAGCCTTTCATCCTATCGTGCCAACAGAAGATGAAAGACGACGTACAAAGATCCCGGAAGCGCTGCACCAGTTCATCGACATGAATCACCTCGAAGAAGTCGTTTCCTTCTTTGGGAAAGCAGGACGGCCGCCTGT
>VRVR01000003.1:0-71065 GCA_009859145.1 Andalucia godoyi
CTTTTAGGCTAGTGTCGCCACAGTCGGGAGTTCTGCGGAGCGTTCTCGGAGACGATCCGCTCCAGCGTTTCCAGCGCTGCTTCCTCGCGGCAGTCCAGCAGGCCCTGCGCGACGAGACCCACGTGCCCCTCATCCGCTGGGTGCCCCGCAAGCGCGCCCAGCTGCTGCGGACGTGCATGCTTGTTGGCTGGACGGAGCATGTGCCGGCCCAGTCCCTGACCACCGAGGAGTTTGCGGATCTCGTGGATCGTCTTGCGAGCAACCTGTGCCTGGGCAGCACAGCCAGAGAGGAGTTCGTCGCATTCGTTACTGCGATCCGCGGGTCGACCGAGGTGCCCAGTGCCAAGACGCGCAGGAAGGTGTCGAATGCGGTGCTTCGAGGCTGCCAGCTGTTTCGAGACTGCTGCTTTGCCGGCGGACACAAGCCGAGCATCGTTCCGCCGCTGCTGCTGAAGCCGGAGGGCGATCTGTGCACTCTGTACTTGACGATGCGCAGCTCGCGGTAGCAGTATGCAGTAAAACAAGATGTATGCACGATTGGAGATTCCACGATTGCCATTCACACGCACCGAGCGGAGACCCACTCGCTCCTTTCCCTCGTCAGTCGTGTGTCATAAAAGCCAGACAGCAGAGATGGTGGGTTGACTCATGTGTTTTCCAGCAATGAGCACACAGAAGGCCACGGACCGTTGGTGAGCACCTTCGCGACTACTGTGTAAATGGCGTAAGCACAGTATCTCTGATGATGGATTGGCAATGCTCAGCGTGCTGCATTCATAAAAAACAGCTCACCCTAAGAAAGCATTCTTCCCGCAAAATAAACGACTGTAGTCGGGAATTAGGTAATTAATATTTTACATATAACTCCTGAACGACGTCGTCCCTAGGCGATATCAGTGTGCCAGATTGCTCGCCGTCCGCGACTCTACCAGTCCCCAGCATTCTCTCAGAAAGGATGGTCTGGCGAGATTTCCGTATTTGTGTGTGCCCATTGTTTACTTATGCAGTGGGATGGAGAGACGATGCACGCCATGCAACTGCAATGCATCTAGTGTTGACGGAGTGAAAAGAGTGTGGTGGAGTATAATAACTGATTGACAAAATGTTTTATGTCAATCGACCGTGGTCTAGCGACCTAGCGATCGACGATCGACACTGGTACTATCACTCCTACTTTTACTAGCGATGTTTGAGAGACCGAAATCTCCGAATTTCCAGCGTTATGTATCCGATGAGGAGCAGCAGAACGAGACAGTACCACGTTATCCAAATAGGATCAGGCGCCACGGCAAGAAACAAGCCAAGAGAAATATTGACAATTGCCAAGATGAGGGCCAAACGACCAGTTCCACGATGCAGAAAATTCCAAAAGGGTCGCCTCGGAGTCCCGGGGTGTGGTCTAAACAGAGCATTCAACGGCTGCGCAACTCCCAAAATCGTGATAATCAATCCTATGATTCCGTGAGCAAACGAAAAGTGCTTTGCTCCAGACGCCGAAACGACACCAAGCACAAAAGCTACGAGCCCAAATGTGAGTCCCGTTATCTGCAGACCTCGGTGCAGCCGAAACCACAACGCAGGTTGCTTCGTTCCCCCCATCTTCTTGCCGTATCGAGCAATCAATGCACCAGCTTGCAGCAGCACTCCCCAGCCAATGAATGCAAACACTCCGTGCAGAATCACAAATGAAACGTACGAATTGCTGCCAGATAGTGGACGGGAATCGCTCAATGATCCAGAAAGAGAAAGAAGCCACAGCGACCCGGAGAGTCCGTATAATACTGCGAACTCGGAGTTGTTCATCGTTCTGTCGCTTGGTAAAAGGATTAGTAACAGGATTGCACATCACGGCGGGAATAGGAGATAGGAAAATAGAAGAGCGGGATGGGGAAAAGACATACACCACTGTCATCGACGCGCCAACAAGCACGGTAGGCGGCGGATTTGAGGCGGATCGTCGACGAAAGGGAGCATCTCCGTCGCTGGCATCAATCAGTATAACTTCATCGGTGGGTGTCGCCGCTGCACTGATCATATTTCCAGCATTGGTGTCACCACCATAGACCAAGACTGTGTCCGCAAGAGCGAAGTACACCATGGACGAATATACTCTTGGTGTTGGGACGAACTGCGGTGGCGAATACTGTCCGCCTCGTTTCCACGAACGTCGACTCGAGGAAAATATCCATACGTCGTTCGACGGACATGGACCTGCGGCAGAACCTTGGCCGTTCAGGCAACCTCCGAAAATCAAAAATTCAGTAGACCCGATCGCAACACCGGAATGCAAACATCGTGAATGGGGCATCCGCGGATCGTACGCGTTACTCGGCCGGTCTTCCACGACTCTGCTCCATTCTTGCGTAACTGTGTCAAAGATGTACGAATCACTGAATCGTTGCACAGCTTTGTCAAACCCGTGAGTAAGAAAAAGCAAATGCTGATTGGAAGAGCGGAAGAATCCTCCCGCGGAGCCGTACCTAGCGGGGGGAACGTCGCCATGCACAGCAACTGAAGACCACTGGAGGGATGTTGGCGAAAATAGCCAGGTATCCGAAAAAACTCGTCCGTTAACGTTTGTTTGTCCGGTGCAAATGTAGAACTCGCCAGTGCCTGACACCCCATAGACCATCGAAAAACGAGCGTCAGGAGATCCGCTCAGCATCGAAGAATTGGAAGAAAGTTCGTTCCAAGTCAGAGACGCAAGGTTGAATAGCCATGTATCACGAAGCGCTTGTCCACCACCAGTTCGACCACCGAACAGGATCAGACTGTTGAGAGCGGGCAAATGCCCGATGGCAGCATCGCGCCGGAAAGATGGGGATGGCAACAATGATGAATTTGCAAGAATGGACCATGCAAAACCAGAACTTGACACCAGTCGAACGCAATACAGAATCGTCAGTGTTAGGTACCAGCTTGAGAAGGACAGCTTCATGAATAGGATGCTACGACAATCCACTTACGAGGGACTTCCGGCAATCAACAAATATTTCAGAATCAGATCGTCAGAAAGCTCCGGGAAACTATTGTACAGTAGTACGCCAGTCGACCGGTGAGCTGGATTTCATGCATCACTTGATGCCGATGGTGGATTGGATTCAGCACTCGGCTGTGGCGGGGATTTTCAGCTGGGCGCGTTTTTTTGTTCGGCATGACGGCATCTGATCCGTCGAGGACTTGGGCCTGCTTTCACCTTTTCCAATTGGCGGGACTGAAATTCTATTCTAACGCACCTGGACGTTCAACAAAAATCTCCGCGATCCGATTGTGTTATGAAATAGTGGTGCGACTAGCGGCTTGTCCGCTAGCGGTGGTACGATAGCGGAGACCTGTCATTGAACGCAGCGGCGGAATTCAACTGTTGACCGTTTTTCACAAACGGAGAGAGTTTCTGTTCTCTGATGCAGCGTTTGCCGCTTACTTGCTAGACTTTCGTTTCCAAGGACAGTTCTTGGATGTTGATCAAAGACAATGTGCAGTCAACTTTCTTATGCAGTCCTTGGATGGCAATGGGAAATTGCAATTGATGGAGTATCTGTCTCCTTCTGCTGGCGCCTCTTGGCCAGATATGAGACAGCACTTATTGAGTTCAGAGCGGCTTCCATTTGAAATGTGGCAAGCCGCCAGCGGTATGGGCTACTTTACTAGCCTCAGTCCTGTCGCACAACGCTTGACATTTGTCGTTTGCAATTCTGCCTCGTCGGAGCGCATTTGGTCGAACTTTTCCTATATTCACACAAAATTGCGAAATCGCCTATCTGTGCAGAAGAGTATCGCTTTATCTATTATCAATGCATGGTATAACATGAAGGACCGTTTGGCAGTGTCAAATCAGAAATGGATAGCGTTGAAGTTTAACGCTTTGAATACTGTATCCGACATCACTCAGAATGTTCTGAACGAACTAGTTGATGAAGGGAATGAAGAAGATTCACCTTTCGTTCCTGATCTTGAAAAAGAAGCGGAGGAAGAAATTGCAAGGTTCACTGCGCAACTTGGTACTTCCAACAACAATTCCGACTTTTCTGGTAACTTCGTTATTGATCCTTTATGTCCGCTTAGTGGTTTGCAGTCTGACTCTGGCGACGAAGCCTCTTCGTCTCTGTCTCCTTAACTGATCTTTGTTGTTCTGAGGCTACTTTGCTTTTTGTGCCCCGTTGGGCATTTCATATTGTAAATGTGTTTTGGTGTCTGTTGGAAGATATACGCTCATTATTATTGGTACCGGCTGACAGCAAGACAGGGACATGACAAGGGGCACAGCAAGGATACGAATAATGGACAAGGGAAACGAAACCGTTGTAGTGCGTCGGCTTCCCGTCGGGTAACAATTCGTCGGGTGTAAACATCACGGCTTGCCAGCGGTCGATGACTAGGGTTCGTCATACGACGGCGCGACGGCAAATCTCAAAAAAAGACCGTCATCTTTGACGTCGCGTCGTCCGTCATTTGACGCCAGCCCTTACACAGCCATAAATGATGCTAAGGCTTTACGATTACAATGGTTAGTACATGCTGCAGTTCACGGTTGCAGCATCGCAGCAGAAGAATCAGCTTCATCTTCAAACGACCATGCCGACGGCGTGTCCTGTTCTAGAAAGACAGTCACTGGGCCGCTTTCACTCATCTCTGCTTCTTGATCACTGATTGATGAGATGGAAGACGTATCCGCAACGTCATCGTCATCGTCGGCCACTTGCCCAGACATCGAGAACTGCGAAATATCGAAGCGGCACGGACTCGACAGTTGATGTCGATTGTTCCAAGCGTAGACCAAAGCGAGTTCGATTGTCTTCTTCGTTGATAGTCGATTCCTTGTCTTCGAGTGAATGAAACTGAAGTTGGACCAGACTCTTTCTGTCGACGCAGAATTGCAAATGACTGACAGAAGTCGCAGCGCCACTTTTGAAATGATCTTCCACTTCGGACCGAAAAAACGCATCCTTCTCCAGAATGTGATTACACTGCCACCTGCTCGATTCCATACCAACTCCTCGTCGTGATCATTAATGAACCCGTTGTCCAGAACTGCTTGAAATGCATAGTACTCTCGGTCTTCGTCTTCGGGACGAGTGAGCATGTGCCTAGCAATCCTGCTGATGTGGATTTCCGTCAAATGTTTCTTCTGGTACCTGGGGTCCAAAGAATACGCAACCAGTATGCGGTCGTCCGACAGCCTTTCCATTCTTTGTTGGAAACACTGCAATACTTCGGGGAACTCTTTCACCAGATCCGACTGCGACAGATGCTGTTCGAACTCGTGCATGAAATGAAAAGCAGACGAAATGTCGCACGTGTTGCTTTCAATCACCTTGAGTAACGAGGATAGAGGATTGAAAGCATCGATAACAGCCTTCATGGATTGCCAGATTGTTGCGTCGTTTTCAATAAGCCGACGTAACGTCACATTGCGCATCTTTTGTCGAACTTGACCGCAGTCCCGAATCAGTGACACGATCGCCTCGCGATTCTCATACACTCGAGATATGCATTTCATTACGGAACCCCATCTGGTCCTTCCTGGCATTTGAAGTCCTCTCAGCTTCGATTCCGTTTGTTTGGCACGCAGGGCGTCGCCCGCGACCTGGTACCGTCGAAAGAACGTTGTGATTTTCTGGGCTACGAACGCAATCTGAGGAAGTGAGTACTCCCCGGGAGAAATGTCAGAGAACTTGACGCCGTTCAATGCATTGTCATTGCCAGCGATAGAATCGTCCAATTCCAGATCGTCTTCCAATTCAACCTCCCGCACGACATCATCCATTTCAACGGTCTGCGAGGCAGTTTCCAGATTTCGGGAAGAAACGGGTCGACATTTGATCTTGGAAAACACATCGTTAAAAAACAGATTAAGCATGTGCGCATGACAACCCACAAATAATGTTTCTGGATATTTCGGCTGCAGCAACCGCCACGATTTGTGCATTACGCTGGCGTTGTCAGTCACGATTCCGGCTACTTTGTCATGAATATTGTGGAGTGAAATTGCCTTGTCTAAAAACAAGGCATAATATTCTGCAGTTTTTGACTGCATGGGAGAATGTTCTGCACCAAAAAACACAGCTTCTCCATCGCAGATTGCAACGCAGTTCGTTATCGATTCATTTCTTTGGTTGGACCAAGTGTCGGACGACAACGTCAAAAATTCAGTCTTTCGAATTTTTTCAACGATTTTATGGCGAGCGAGGCAAACAGTCTCTGGTAGAATACGGCGATGCACAGTTGATGGCGAAGGCGCCGTGTACCCCAAGTGAGACAAAAACGCCTGGATCTTGATGTTCTCCAAAACATGGAACGGGATGTTTGCAGACACCAAAGCATCGCACAGCGAACGATCCAACATTGTCTTTTTGACCTCGGCTTGTTCAAACATGTCTTCCAGTTGGCTCCTGTTGCCAGAAAAATCCTCAGTGCTCGACGCCGCCCGAGCACGCTTGCGAAATCGCATCGGGGCCCAGTTCTCAACTTCGCCCACCGGCAAAGACGTCAATAACATATCGCGGTCCGTCTCAGTCACGTTCTTACAGTGCACGAAGACGTGATTGTACATACGCTCTGGATGATTGGAAACCCATTCATCACATTTGCAGCATTTGAACTCGGAAGAAGGCTTTCCTCCCTTCGTTACCTTTGGGCGTTTTTCACTGAACCATTTATCCTTGATACCAAGACTGCCCCCCATTCGCACGTCACACAAATGAACAACGCGAGATACAAAAAGAAGTTACACGCACGGGAAAAAAAGAGAGAGAGAGAGAGAAAGAAATGCAGAACGAAATCAAAAAGGAGGAGTGCTTTCGACGGCATGATGCACGACGACAAAAGTGCATTTTCCCGCCAGTTTCTTGGCAGGATATGCAGAAGTGACACCTGCTGTAGTCAGCGTCATATGATGGAACGACGGGAAGGGCGAGCTTTCGGCCGTCGCATTTGACGTCAATATGACGCGACGTCACGGCTTCTTTGGCGTCGCGTGGCGAACCCTACAACAAATCAAGGAAGGTTTTGGAGCGCGCCTCCGGGTCCCGCCGCAATGCTTTTTGAAATGGAGCGCAGAGGATGTGCTGCGTGATGTGCGAGCATCAAGCATCACGTTGTCGGTTCTTCAGTCTTTGGAGCATGCCTCCAGAAATGTGCAGAAAATTTAATTTGCAAAGATTCCGCTGGCTGTAATGCGCCTCAATAGGGTTTGGGGTAGATAGGGTTGGTAAATGCAATATTGCAATGCAAGATAGTGCATGCAAGATAGTGCAATTGCAGTTCAGCCGAGAAGGTATCCTCTTGTCCAGCTCTTTTCTCCCTTCGTTGGACGTATTTTCATTGTATCCTCTCGATATCGCCTGCGAGACTAGCAAGACTGAGTTTCGAATATCCATAATCAGTTTATTTTGAATTCGCCCATTCAGAATGGGTTTTTTTGCTGCATGGAAACGCAGGCTCACCGATAAAGACGAATTCGCCAATTATTGGGCTACGGAAGGGCACAAGGTTATTTTTATCACACTGTATGTCATTGTGACAATCATCCTCTTTGTTGAAGCGGCTGTGCGATGGGCAGGCCTGCTCGAGGACGTAGAGAAAACGAACGGGAAAAAGTATTCGTGGGTGATTGTTGCACGCGGTTTTGGGCAGCTTTTGAACTTCAATTGCATGCTGGTAATTGTTCCCGTGTTGCGGTCAATCATCACTTGGATGCGGAAAACCCGCCTGGCCAATTTCTTGCCTTTGGACAAGAATATTGTCTTTCATCGTTACATCGCATACGTGATTGTGTTCTGCGGTTGGGCACATGGATCTGCCCATTATTACAATTACAATTGCTGTCCAGAGGTCTACTTCAAGCCGAACGACTTTTCGAAGACATCATTGGAGGCAGCCTGGTCCACGCTCGCCGGAGTTACTGGCAATATGTTATATCTCGTAATTCTTGTTATGTTTTCGGCTGCCCACTCCGAATATCGGAAATCGAGGAACTTCACTGTCTTCTGGTTTGTCCACCATCTCTTTATTGTGTTTTTTGCACTCGTCCTTGCTCACGGCCCCAATTTTTGGAAATGGTTCGTCGGCCCTGGTGCTCTGTACTTTTTTGAACGCCTTGCACGTATTTTCCGGGGATCTCGTACGGTTGGCGTTCTCCGTGTGCACCATCTGCCCTCCCAGGTGTTGTTTCTCGAACTTGAAAACAAAATCCAGTACAAAGCAGGTCAGTACTGTTTTCTCAACTGCCCTTACCTGTCGAAGTATGAGTGGCACCCGTTTACAATTTCATCTGCTCCCGAGGAAGAGCATCTCGATTTCCATATTCGATGTGTCGGTGATTGGACTCAGGCTCTTTCCAAGTTGCTGAACCCCGATCGGAAGAAGGATTTGGTCATGAACAACTACGTCGGGGCAGATGGCAAGTATCCGCTAATCAAGGTAGATGGTCCGTTTGGAGCTCCTGCAGAACACATCTTTGAGTTCGAGCACATCATGTTGATTGCTGCGGGAATCGGCGTAACTCCGTACGCCTCCATTTTGAAGCACATTCACTTCCGGTTGCAACAGAATAATGTCGGCAAGATGAAAAAGGTATACTTTTACTGGGTGAATCGGGATGAAGGGTCCTGGGAATGGTTCAGTGAAATTCTCAAGAACCTAGAGGGCAAAGTCCGGAAGGATTTTCTCGAGGTCCACACGTTCTTCACTGGTGCGCTTAAGGTCGATGATATTCGAACGATTGTCTTCTCTTCAGCAGAAGTTGCTGCGAAAGGCACGGACATGCCGGTTTCCGCCTATGCTCGCGCGATGTATGGATACTCCGCTCAGGCGTCGGACGAAATTGACTTGCAGGAAGACGATGATGTCGAAGTGTTGGCACGCAACGCTGATGGTTGGTGGGAAGGTACCAACAAACGGACCGGTCAAAAAGGTCTTTTCCCATACAATTTTGTCCAAGTTATTGATCGTATTACAAAGATGGAGGAAGGTTCTCATAGGCACTATGGTCGTCCCCACTGGGACGATATTTTCAAGACAGTTGGTCAGCAGGTGGAAGCAGTGACTCCTCCGCGCGAAGCGGAACGTCCCAAGGTTGGGGTTTTCTTCTGCGGCCCTGCAGTCATGTCAAAACAGCTCTATCAGTTCTCTGCTCGTGCAAACCAGCTTGGTCGAACGGCCTTTGATTACAAGAAGGAGAATTTCTGAAACCAGTGTTTTTTTGTTTTTTTTCGTTTTCGTTTTCACTTTTGCTTTGTTTTTTTGGCGGATTAAATGTTCTATCTTTTATTTATGTATTCATTATTATTATTATTATTGTTGTTGTTGTTTTGGGGGAGGGGAGGATTTTAGCGATTGCATTTCCTTTTTTAATTTGCATTGGGATTACACATATTTACAAAGAGGCAACTTCTTTAATTCTTCTAGCCAGCCATACGTGATAGGATATACCAGTTTTGGACGATCTTTCGACAACGTAGGCGCGCAGGCGTCGCCATGCCAGGTCAGAGAGAGTTAGAATCTCAAAGCCTGCTTGCTTTTGTCGAATTGCATACTGCAGACCCAAAACCCATTGGTCGCATACCTTTCTTGACGGAGCCAAAATCTCAAGCACGCGGTCCTTGGATTGGAGCAGAATAAAACGATTCCATTGGTCCGACGTTAAACCGCGAATGTTTTCAGTAGGAGGATGGAAGCCATAGTGAATCTTGCACACATCAGAAAGAACCAAGAACTTTTCTGGTTTGGAGGCTGCCTGTCCGGGTTTTTGCGCCCAGTTTAACTGAGAGAAATCGGAGGAAAGGACAAAATACCTTTCGTGAGAAGACTTCTTTCCCGACACATACTTGGACATGACCACTTCTTCGAGCAACGAGTCAAGTGCATTACTGCCCTTCTTCAACGCTGCTGTCACATGTGTGTCGCGGATCTGGAGGCGAATAGCCGGAAGACAAACTTTCGCAGAAACAGAGTCGTCGCCCTCTGCAACAGAGTTCTGGACCGGTGGAGCGTCCGACACTGCGATGGGTACAAGTCGGCTGTCGGAAGGCATCGTTTTCCGTCGAGCAGCCTTCTCTGCCGACATCCGTTCAAACTCCTCCTGAACATCTTCGTCGCTGTCGCCGGATTCCAAACAGAAATCATCGTCCTCGTCTGCTTGCGGGGAAGTAAAAGAAAAGGCGCTCGACATGGAAAGAATACGCGACGGATCCACTTCAGTCGACGGCATTTGCGGAAGTTCGAGAGACGCACGGTACTCGGATTGAATAGATTGCACAATATTCATCCAAATTTCAAACTCGGACGCGCCAACACCGCGCTTCTTGCTCGTGAATTTGTATGTGTACCATGGATACACAAGCTGAAACCCTGCATCACGTCCCGAATACGGCTGGTCAAACGCCCGAACGTCGCATCTCTCCAGAGACAATGTTCCTGCCGGCTCCAGATCGGTCTGTGATTTGTAATAGTAAAAGACGCGTCCCGAGATCACACACCAGCGGACTTGCCAGGAATTCCTTGGCGAGAGCTTCAACAGCCACCCCGATAACCTCGTTCTGCTGATGAGAGCGGCAGCAGGAATACGACGATCCGCAGGAACTTTGGGTGGTTTTGCAGCCATCGTTTTTTCTTCTTCGGTTTTCTTTTTCTTCTGATGACACTGTTGTATGAATCGGACGACTGTGCAGAGAGTTTTTAATAGAAATTTAAAAAAATTAAATAAACAAAAATATATTAAGAGACGGAAAGAGAGAATCAAATTAAACTAAATTAAACAGAGTGTACCGATGCAGAGATAGATGAAACAACGCAATACAAGACAGTTCGTTTCAGTCGTGATGGAGGAATAGCAGACTGTCTTTGGGGCGATTTTCCAAAGGTCAAACGGCCCCTCGCCGTTCGCAAGATGGGCCTGTCGGGATTCGGGAAACTCGAGCCTGTTGAGGCGATAATTGTTTGCCTTGACACCACCATGCAGCTCCGATAGGCCACAAAAAAAAAAGCCGACACAGTCTTTGCCCGACTCCGCATGTTGTTGTTGTTTACTCGGTACTGTCGTCGTTCTTTCCCTCCCTTTTCTTTTCCTCTCATCGTTGGGCTTGTTCTGTATATAAAATTCTTTTCTCTTTTCTCTTTTTTCCTTTTTCCTTTTCCTTTTTCCTGTTTCCGTTTTCCGTTTTCCGTTTTCCGTTTTCCGTTTTCCGTTTTCCGTTTTCCGTTTTCACTCCCGCATCACCCGCTTCCGCTTTTTCCTCATTCCAGTTTCTGAAATAACAAGATGACGGAAGCGATAGCGAGAAAATTGCTCAACAAACATTTGTCACTGTTCATCAAAGACTACAACTCCAAACAACTCAAGCTTTCTGTACTCGGTGGCAAATGCCGGCTTGAGAACCTGGAGATCAAGGACGAGATCCTGCAAGAAGTACTTTGTCTCGCTGGGCTGAACTTCATGCGGGGCGTTCGGGGGGTTATTCGAGCCCTTGATGTCAAGGCGTCTGTGACGTCGCTCAAAACGGAGCCGATAGTCGTCAACATTTCCGGCATCGACATCGATCTCGAGGAGCACATGCACATGCAAGCGACAACTCAAATCATCAAGACATATTTTGCCAATGAGTTTGGCACCGAAGACGATAAGGAAAAGGAAAAGGAAAAGGAAAAGGAAAAGGAACTGACGCCGGGTAGCAAGAAGAAGCCGGCCAAGTACGGACTTGGAGACAAGATTGGGGATGGCATTCGCATTGAGATTGAGCGGATATCATTCAGACTGCAGGTTCGAGGATCGTATCGTTACGCTCCTCGGTTTGGTCCCTGGACTCCACCGCGATTCTTGTTTGAAATGAGGAATTTCTCTCTGTATACGACGAATGCAGATTGGGAAGTCGTTCCGCTGAATCAAGCCCTGCCGAAGTATCGCCGTGGTGTTTCGGAACTGTTTGTGTACAAATATGGCACCATCAAGTCGATTTCCATGAGGATGTCCAAGTTTCCGGATTTCGATGATTTTTCCATGTCAATTGCAGACAATGTTGGAGCGATTATCAAGATGCAAATGAAGAAAAAGTCGCTCGGTGGCGACATTTTGGATTTGAATGTTCAGACGTTTGTGGATCCCCTGCAACTGGACTTGCGGTCGTTCATTGTGAAAGGGATGCTCCATATGTTCGGTTCTATTGCGTTCTGCTTTGGCAGAACCGATTTTCCTACGGACGCAGAAAAGGCGGAAGCGGAACGAAAAACCGCGGAGGGCGTTGCACGTGCCCGAGAAACGTATCTTGCGTCTCAAAAGGATGGCGGAGTTTCATCTGCTCAGCAGCTGAAGATTGACGATGATGACGATGACGAATCGGTTGCCGAAAGTGATATTTCGTCTGTTGAAGAAGTCAAGTCCACTCCGCGGACGACAATCAACATCCAGATTCCTTCTATCCGTCTTATTGTCGATCTTCTGAACAACACCAACATGACTGTTTTTCTGCAGAAGATGCTCGTCTCTGCCGTGCTTCTCCCCGACCAACCCGGCGTCGCTTTTATTCAAGCCTCCTTTTCCCATTTGCAGATCGACTTGAAGTCTTCTGACGGGAACACTTGTCACATTCTGGAGGTAATGAGGTTTGATAATGCGTATCCGAGAGCTTCGGTCTTCGAGTTGACGGAAGGGTACAGCGTCAAGATTTCAGAGGCAGTTCCATTTTTCCCCGTTTCTGCCCCTGCCGTGGCAGACGTTTCGAAGGAATCCTCGGATGTTTCTGCCGTTGCTGTGGCGTCACCATCCGATGTCTTCCGAGTCATCGTTTCTTTGAATCTGGACGAGGACATCGTGAAGACGCAAGGGGTGAAATTGTCTGTGAAAGGAGTCATGTCCCCCGTGCAACTTAGAATTCCGTCGTCGTTATTGTCACATCTACTCGCGATCGGCGCATTTCTTGCGTCCCCTCCTGAAGTTGTTCCGGATGCGTCGCTCCTGGCGTTTCCGACGCCTGTGAAGAGTTCATTAGCCGCCTTTGGTGTCCGTTTTAAGGTACTAGGAAGCTCCGTTCTTGTATATGACTCGTCAAAACTAAGTAACGCTGAGTTTTCTACGCCAGACACGTTTTTGCGCCTTTTTGTGGGTGCTGTGGATATATTCATTCATCCACTGTTGGGGACGATATCGCATTCCCGCGAAGTGCAAGGAAAGCTTTCTCTTGTGGATGCATTTCGAGATCTGTGCTGGGAAGAGTATAAGTCCAAGGCCGCTTTGAAGCTTTCAGACGTTGGAGCAGAGTTCTTTGGGAAACGCACGGAGAATGTAGAGATCTTCAATGGTATGGACATTATTGCAAATTTTGCATTCGAATTAGCAGAAGAGTCTCGAGATGTTCCAAAGACGCTGATTCATTTTGTCCAGACGTTGTTGCGACTCAAGCTGTCAAGGTATTTGGTGCTGTCTTTGCTGAACTTGGTCTCTGCGTTTGCACCACCACCGGCAACAGGCACCGTATCACCCACCAAGCTGCAAGCAGAAGAGGTTCCTCTGAGTACCCGCGTCGACGAGCTGTTTGGCGTTGGAGTTGGCGTGGTTGAAAAAATCTTTTCGGGCATGCCATCGCTGCGAGCACTCATGTATGTTTATGGTTTGGAAACGACGTTTTCGGATGACGCTCTTCCGTCGGCTCGATTGGCGAACATCAATTTATTCGCGGAAACGAGTGATGTGCGCCAGTGTGCAGTTTCTGCTGATGCAAAGGAAAGGACATCTCCATTTCCCGTGCAATTTTTTGTCTCTCAGGATGTCGAGACTCTGACACCTGTGCCCCGCAAAGGATATCTGCAGTCGTTCTTCCTGCCAAAGAAGGTGGGAAGGTCGTTGAGACCCGTCCACGTCAAGTTTGCAGAATCTGCGGCTCGTATGCTGGCCACAACGGAGACAATTGCGAAAGAAATCGATCTCCTTCTTTCCGAGGAAGGCGTCAATTTTATCCGGCAAGCGACGCGCGTGTTTCCGTTTCCCCAGCAAAGTGGTGTTTCGGAAGACGATGTCGAAAGGCTGAAAAAGACTCCATCGTTGTGGGCATCGCCACAACTGGAAGGGTTTTTGTTCAAGCAAGGAGGCTCGCACAAAAATTGGAAGAAAAGGTATTTCAGGCTCGCAGATCAGTACCTCGTCTACTTTGAGTCCCTGGAAGCCGGAATGTCTCTGGGAGAGGAGCCATTTGGCATTCTCGTGCTGGATTCCGAAAGTTGTGCGTCGGAAATCGAGGATAGCAAAGCGGTCGGGTTGAAGAAAGGGAACTTTGCGTTTTGCATCCAGTCGTCCAATCGATCCATGAACTTTTACTCGTTGTCAGAGAACGATAGAACCAAGTGGATTCGGGCGGTGAACGCGCACGTCGACACTCTGAGAAAGCGGTTCTTGGAGCCGAGTTCCACGGAGAAGAAATTACAGCTGGAAGTGTCTCGACAGAAGATCAAGGATATTAAAGTTGCGCTTCATCGCTCGCGAATTGCTGTCCTGCAGAGCTCGCTTGGCATGTCAGTCGACCCGTCTGCGGTGGATGGGGAAGCAGACCTCACGAATCTTGTCGTATCTTGCGCACCACGCATCAAGACTGTTTCAACGGAGTCGGATGTGAGTACATTGGATCTGGCCAAAGTCTTGTCGTCGAAATCATCCTCGGAGCTGGAATCCAAGCTTCAAAATTGTTCCAAAATGGAGGATCTTGGAAAGGATGATCTCATTCTCCTTCTGAAAACCTCGCTCCGGCTCCTGAAAGAGGACGGCAAAATATGATGAGCGCGCTGCAGGTAAAGAAATGTCTTCTCAGTTGCAGCAGCTTCCTCATTTTATGTATATTTTGGCGTATTATTATTATTATTATTATTATTTGGCGTTTGATGAATGCGTTTATTCATAATCATGCATCACCAACAAATGCTCCGAGAACATTCAAACGCTTTTGAATGGAATCCAGCTGCTCTCTCTTCACAGAAGTACCCTGGTCATAGAGTCGTTGAAGTCGAGCCATTTCCTTGGATGCATATTCCTTGTCGACGGCAATCTTCTCAGCAACTCGCACATAGTACGCGGCATCCTTTCCGTTGCTCAAGCTCTTCATTTCTGCAACTGCTTGCTGAGGCGACAGAGATCCGTACGCCACCTTGCGGGCAATGTCGTCCGCTGCAGAGACGCGACCGGCAGCCGACGACAATGAGCCATCTGATCGTCGATCGGTGCGTGCTTGCTCGTTCACGAAGCCAACCAAAGAGTCCAAGTCACGCCCACCCTCGTACGGCTTGTGGGTATCCGAGCCTGGCTCGAAATAAACAATAGTCGGATATCCTTTGACATCGAACTTGGACGCCAACTCACCTTCCTTTGTGGCATCGACCTTCGAAATGAGAACCTTGTCAGACTCTCCTTCAAAGGCCAATGCAAGCTTTTCGTATGTTGGTGCAAGCGACTTGCAGTGTCCACACCACGGTGCAAAGAACTCAATGAGTCTGAATTTGGAAGCAGCCGCGGTCACTTCCTTTGTAAAGCTGGAGAGAGTCAAATCAACAACTGCTGACGCCGGCTTGGAAATGGTGATGATCGCACCTGTCTTGGAGCGAATGAACGATGCAACATCGTCTGCAGTTCTTCCGCCATTGTAGTCCTCAGGCGTAGTCGAGCCTTTCGCAAAAAACTTGAACGTAGGGAAGCCCTTCACGTCAAGACGACCGCCGAGCTCTCGGTGTGTGTCGGCATTCAGCTTTGCCAGCACAACGTCCTTATGCGCACCAACGGACTTGGCATATGCCTCCCCGAGGATTGTAAACTCCGGCACAAAGTTTTTGCAGTGGCCGCACCAAGGTGCGTACGCCTCCAAAAACACAGCTCGCGATCCGTCGACAATCGAATCGTAGTTTTCCGGAGTCAGGTCCACGACACCGGTAATGGAGACTGACGGGTCGTCGGCAAGAACCACGCACACGAAGGCAAGGAAGAGAAAAACACAACCGTACAACTTCATGATGTCTGCATCAATACTCGTATATGGATGGGAAAAAGGAATAGCAATAACAATAATAATCATAGTAAACTATGTTTTAATCGAAGCAAAGAAAAAAAATGCTGGCGGCCACAAAGGAAAGCGGGGCGTGATTGATCGGCTTGACACGTGTGCACTTGAGGCAAGATCGAATCATTCTTTAAATTACTACAACAGCAGCTGGGGCAGTTGCTCCCGACTGCTGGGTGTTCCCGGGGTGTTCCCGGGGGTCTCCGCCTCCGGCCGCTCTCGCAAACCTGCAAATGCAGGTGCAAGAGCAAAAGCAAGAGCAAGAGACAGATAAGATGGAGTCTCGGCGACGCAGCCATCTCATGAACACAAGAATCTTCTGCAGGCCTCATCATTGAGAGTTGTAATAATAAAAACAAACAATTAATAAAACAAGAGATTTCGCTGAGATGAACGAACGAATCCTCAGCTGAAAAACTTCTGCAAATGCGAATCGAACATGGTGGGATCCAGTTCAAAGCCTTCATCAGACGACGGAGTACCCGACACCAACCGTGCAGCAACTCGCTCGACATTGACTCCAGCCCATTTTCCAAACGAGAGGAAATGAGTTCGAGAATCATATCCCGGAGGAATGACTTCAATGACTTCAGTGGACTGGTCTACATACAGAACATGAGACAGCGCCGCACCGTGGACCGCAATCAGCACCTTGGCAGAACGGAATGCCTTAATTTGGTCTGCAAGGGTCATAGACGAGCACGAGATCGGAACAAAAGTAAACCCAAGCTCATCCGCCTTCTCTGCAAAGTAATCTTCGATCTGGCCGCGATTCAACAATCGACGAGCAGTGTGTCCTTGCTTGCGGGGATGCGCAAAGTAATCTTCGCGAAACTCAAACACCACAACAGGCTTCCCGGATCCATCGTACAAGGGATTCGTCGGTGTGATGCTCGCCACATCGAACTGATTGATCACAAAGTCTCCGAACTGTCGAACAACGGGCTGGTATCCGCAGTCGTGCCGCGGGATTAAATTGGTCGCTGAAAGATAACCGGCGGGGACGAAGATCGCTCTCTCGATACAAACCCTGGATCCGCGATATGCCCCAATGTACTCCACACTGCCTGAAAATACTGTTGTCCAGAAAGCATCCATGTGACTCTGTGGATGAGCATCCAAAAACAGTATCGTCACGTCCGAAACCTCATCCAGCAGTTCAAAAAGTTTGAGAGAGAAAAATGTGTTAAAAAAGTCCGTAGTAGAGTGGTATAAATTCGCGTATTCATACCGCATGGTCATCAACACAGTGTCGAGATGCACATCGCATTTCTCGCTGCTCCTTGCGGAGACGTCTTGTATCGCCTTGAACACATCGTTCATGTAGAAACGGCCAGAAATGCGATCGTCCGCAGCATTACGAGGCGCATCCTCCATAAGAAACGCACCGGGATTGAAAACCAGGTATTCATCATCTTCCGACTGACCCTTGACTTGAACGGGATCCTCGCCGCCCACAGCTCTGCCTCTCCACTTGATCTTGCTGGTGTCAATAACCAGATTCGAAAACAAGCACGAAGATGCCTGCAAAGCATCATTGTGCAAACATAGATGTCCTTGAGTATCCGACTGAAAAACAGGCTTCCAAGAAGAGGCTGCAAAGTACTCCGCGCAGCCACCAGTAGGCTTTCGTGGTGGTTGTCCATCTGCGCCGAAACTCGCTCGGTCGTTGGATTTCGCTGATTTCTTGAGGACCGGATGGGATTCCGGAACCTTGTGGATCTTTGGTTTCGATTGCTGATTCGGAGGCGATGTTGGCAGCGATGTTGGCGGCGATGTTGGCGGCGATGTTGGCACCGGCTTCCGTCTGTCCTTTTCCGTTTTTACTCCAGAGCCCGGTTTCTCATCTTCGATGGAACTGTGCGAAGATATGCTCGAGGATTTCTGAATGTCTTGATTGCCGTTGAGCTCAGAGGGAGACCGCTGCCGTGGAGACTTCGTCTTCACGGCCTCCAACTTTGGCTCTTTCCGAAAAATGGCAGGATCGGATGCCGAGGATAGTCGCGTGGTTTCGGGATTCAGCAATGGCTGGTGAACATCTTCCGAAAGAGAGTCCAGAACCGTTCGCAGTGTCAGCAACAGCAAAACACTCAGCAAGCATACCAACGGAATATTCGCAGACAGAATAGATGTACGAGACGAGCCGATCATGTTTGCATACAACACGCAATAGAGCCGAGTGAACAATCAGCAAACATACATATTTATTGGATTTGGGAGGGGAAAAAAAAAAAAATTTAATGGCTCTCGATTGGGGAATGCAGACCTCGATGGGAAGGGCTGGTTCCCGAGTCCCCCAACTGTCTACTGTATCACCCGCCAAGTCATCGGCTAAGCTGTCACCGAAGACAGATCCAAAGCCGCGTGTTCTTTCATTTTTTGCTATCTATTTGGAGCAAGCACCAGCCGTTTCTGGGTTCATTCTCCTTTTGGGTTCCAGCGCATCGACAGCTGCAGGTGTCCAGAAAAGCTCCAGGAACTGCTGCGCCGTGTTTTTTCCCGATTGGAGCCGACGACCGCGCACACACGGACCACTGCTACAACCAATCATGTCAGAAGCGGATGCATTCACTGCCAATATTGTATCGCATGAATCTGCCGCTCTAGGTCCTTATTGCCCGTTAGGAGTCGGCCAAATACACCATGTATCGTTTGTTGACAGTTTCGGCCAGTCCATCCGACTGTGCTACATACTGTATCGATCTCCGAGTGGCACACATGTTCACGGCTGTCCGCTCCGGTCGCCGGTTCTTTCGGAACGTCTTTCACGAATTTCAGATTGCGAGTGCGTGCTGGAAGAGACAGCTGACCAGCTCCAGGTGCCTGAAAGGAAGAAGAACCGCATCTTGTTCATCCAAGGACTTGGAACACCCGGTTCCGCATGGCAATTTCAGGTGGATCTGCTCTTAAGAACAAGCAGCTGCGAAATTCTTGTCTTTGACAATCGCGGCTGCGGATTCTCCAGCTATCCCAAGAAAGGATACAAAACATCCGAGATGGCTCGGGATACCCTGCAGCTGCTGACGCATGTGGGTTGGTTACCGCAAGAGGTGCACATAGTCGGATTTTCTCTGGGAGGCATGATTGCCCAAGAGCTCGCCTTGCTGTTGGGCAACGCAGCATCACTGAGCTTGCTAGCCACACATTGCGGAGGCGTGCGGGCGTTCTTCCCTCCGCTCAAGGGCGTCGTCAATCTGTTTTTGAACAGCTTGGTATTTAAGAAGCCGGAGCAAAGACTCGAGAGAATGCTCCACACCATCTACCAACGCGAAGATACCCGCAGAAAAATGCGAGACTGGCACGTCCAGAGGATTGCTCGATATCCTTTGCCGCCGCCTCACGCGTTCATCGGGCAAAGCCTCGGAGCATTGACACACTTCATCACCAGTGAAAAAGCCACAAAGTTAAGGGCGCTGAACTGTCCGAAACTTGTGATTGGTGTTTGCAACGACAACATGGTGAGGCTGTCAAATTCTGTGGTCTTGGCAGATCTTCTGCATGCAGAATGCGTTGTTCTGCCGAACTGCGGTCACAATGTTCCGGTGGAGGAGAGCCTGCGGGTCACAGAGCTTCTGATTCACAATTTTGCGAAATCGGCAGAGTTTCATCACTGCTCCTGAGGGACGATCTCCTCCGTCTTGCGAGACTTTATTTACACAATCCTCCCTTATAATTTATTATTATTATTATTACTATTATTATTATTGTTATTGTTATTGTTATTGTTATTGTTATTGTTATTGTTGTTGTTGTTGTTGTTGGTGGTGGTGGTGGTGGTGGTGGTGGTGGCTGTTCTTTTATCATCCGTTTTCCACCCCCGTCTTTTATTACGTGCCGCCAGCACAATGATTCTGCAATACCTTAGAGTTCTCGAGAAGCGATCGGAGCATCAGACAACTCAGGGTCCACAATTTGGGATGACCCATAATCTTTGGAGGATCTTGAATGATCAGTCGATCATGCCGAAACACCCACACGAATGGACAATCCGATTCAAACAGAGCAGGGTCAGCAACCGATTCTCGGTACTGCTCTCGCGTGAGCACATCGACAAGAAAAACACAACCTAGCAGTCTGGACGTTGGAAAATCAAGGCTGTCGACTGCTGAACTTCCTCGCAGCTCTCGGTACGTTGACAGAATAGCATCGACTTCGTAATTATCTGCCACGGAGGCCGTCGATGCAATCCACATCCAGCCGCGATATGCAGTCGACCACGATCGTCCCTCAACATACTTCACATCGTGAATCAACAACGACGCCCAAGGCTGATGCATGGACAACACCATATTCTCTTCGTTGCGCTGCGCAACAATTTCCATTTCCAAAAGATCTGCAAACTCAAGGACCTTGGAGGAATCCGCAAGCAAAAGACTATTCTTGGTTGCACGCAAGCTCTCAGGGCTCCGTGGTTTCGGCAAGGAAGTCTGCGGCTGATAGAACGACGAAGCGCCTCCTGCGCTGCGCTCGGACTGCTGTTGCTGATCTATCTCCTCAAATGCATCTTCTGAGCGGCAATCCGTTGACAGGAACCCGGAAGTAAGATCAATGTTGATGAAGCGAAAATTCCGCGCCAATTCCTTCTCGTGATCCAAGTGTTCCTGCTCAATCTTCTTTGCCTTCTTCTCTTCTGCAGTCTTCCACGACGATGCTTGCACAGAAAAGTAATCGCTTTCGTCGTCCACAACGCGGGAGTTCGACTTTGGGTCTGTTTCGTTCGAAAGAAGGACATTACGCCTTCGAAGCGCGTCGGCAAATGCCAAGTTCAAATGCAGGTCTTCAGGGATGTGATCGTGTGCCGTGACTTCCTCTCCGCAGAAAAAGCAAGGACCGAGCTTTTCTCGAGCACAGACAATGCGACCACAATTTCGACACGAACCAAGGAAATCATGTCGCCGCCCCTGACAATCGCATTCTTCGCGATCGCGGTTCTGCAGGTCAATGTCAAACGGATTCCACGACAACAAGCTGTGCTTCTTCTCTGGCCTTCGCTTGCCGGTCTTCATTGCAGACGGTGTAATCTGCCCTTGGTTTCGGTATAAATGCTGCAGTGAAACCTTGACCTTGGCAGTCGACCGGCGGTTCCTTGCTAGACCATCCGGAAAGAGCTTCTGCAGCAGTGCCTTCCGCAAGTGATCGACTTGGTCTTTTGGGCCTCTAATGAGCTCGCAAAACGCCTCTACATCCGCATCGGAAACATCTTCCGACACAAATTCCTCGGTCAGCGACAGTGCCTCATCGACAGAATAGGAAAACGTGAACACCAGCACATCCGTCAACCACTTCTGAAACGGTCCGCAGTGCACTCTTCCCTCTTCATTCCCCCCTTCTTTGGCATCCATTTGCGTCTATAATTTATCCTGCTGTTGCTCGTTCCCTCCGAATTCCAAAGTCCACAGTTTGGCAAGTCGGTTTTTCTTTCTTTTCTTTCTTCTTTTTTATTATTTTTAAATTATATAGATTTATTTACCTTTATTATTTTGAAATTTTGAAACTTTTGAAATGGAGGACAGCCTCTACTGCGCCACTGTAAAAAATATATAGAACAGGCCCTTTCCTTCACGGATTTTGAACTTCCTTTAAAGCCGTCTGGGATTCAAGTTTGGGCTTTTCTCTCGTTTGTCGATTGTTTGTTCTCCGTTTTGTTTTTTTCCCGTGGGGTGGGCGTTTTGTAGGAGAGAAAAATGACTCGCAGTCGATACTTCGTTACGGGAGCAAATCGAGGAATTGGGCTGGCGTTTGTCAAGCACTTACTTTCATTGCCGTCCACTGAGGTTGTTGTTGCAGGAGTGCGAAACCCGTCCAAGGAGCACTGCGCTGAACTGCATGATATGGCGGCTTCCGACGCAGCGACGAGATCCAAGCACAGGCTTCACATTCTTGAGCTTGATGTTTCGAACCCTTACTCCGTGCAAGCTTGCGCCGAGACGGTCTCCATGATAACGGATGGCATGGATGTGCTGGTCAACAATGCGGGCATGCTGATCCATCGTGACACAGACACAACGAACATCTCGGATATGGTCAGGACGTTTGAGACAAACACGTGTGGCCCGTTGCTTGTTGCGCAGACTCTGAAGCCGTTGTTAAAAAAGGGCCGTCAGCCGCTGGTGTGGAACATCTCTTCGGGACTGGGCTCCATCGGTGACAATTCCAGCGGTGGATATCTGGCGTATCGTGTTTCAAAGGCAGGGTTGAATATGGTTACCAAGACACTTAGTTTGGAGTGGAAAGACGACGGCATCGCAGTTGTCTCTGTGTGTCCTGGGTACGTCAAGACTGACATGTCGCCGGATGGCAACGTCGCTCCGGAGGATACGGTCCGCGCTCAGACAAGCTTGTGGAAAGACATTGACAGCGTGTCCGAGATGAACGGCAAGTTCTTCAACCGACACGGAAAACTCTTCGAGTGGTGATGTCGCTCATAAACAGTGCAAATGTAGGAGCAGTTGTTGTTGTTGTATGTATGCATGGTGTGATGAACTCATTTTTGTGGTTGTAATTACTGTTTTCTTCTTCTTTTAATTTCATTAAACAACAGGATGTGGTGGTTTTTCAGAGCATGAAATCATCCATGCATGCATTCAGATTGGCATCTGACGACGAAACTCCAGAACACTAAGCTGGTAAGCCACGAACGTAGAATACCCAAGGAGGACACTTGTCATTCGATACCACAAGCTTTCCGACGACAGGGGCGGTTGCGGTGCCCGAAGGCTTGTACTGCACTGCAAAGGCAGCTGCTTTGCCAGCAGGCACCGTTTCGGTAGGCTTCACAATAAACGCCGGATTATCAATTGTCAAATTGAAAACCGCATTATCTTTGAAAACATTTGTGAACGGAATATTGACAGACTGGCCAGACTTCACGTCGAACGGCCCTTGCGGTCGCGGTGCTATGCACGCACCAGACAGCGTGAAGACATATTCTCCGCCTTGTGGATGAGATACGCGAAGAACGGCTTTGGAGGGTCCCAGAGATCGTGGGGTGAAGGAAACTGGAAGAGAAACTTCAATCCCGTCCTTACCAGAAGGAGAAGCCGCAGCCTTGACGGTCTTTGCAGCTTCAAAGTCCGACGGCTGCAGATCCACGTTGAAATCAATCGCATTCTTCGAGAAACTTGCAAACCGCACCGTTTGAGACAGCGTGGACCCGAGAGGAACTTCAAAATGATAAGACTTCTCCAGAGGAGCTGGATGTGCCGTCAAGTGCATAGTGTACGGAAACGCTCCTAATTTGTCCGATTTCAACATCAGCGTCACATCCTTCTCATTTCCCGCCAACAATGGCATGAAAATGAGAGAAAGCGCCGTCTCCTGCATCGACTTCGCAACGAGGGGACCCTCAACAAACACAGAGGCCGAAGAACACGAAAGCGTCAGCGGGACATCCTCCGCCAATGGATTGTCAACGCGAAGTGCGTATGCGGACGGCTGACGGACATGTGTTTCCAGACGAATCTCTGAAATCGGTTTCGGCGGAGAATGCTGAATAGAGATGTTGAAGAAGCAATATTCCCGGGTCTCGTCGTTGATAAACGTAATCTTTCCAGAGGTGGTGGACTCAACAAACGCATATATGGTCAATTTGAAATCGCGAGAAAGTCCCGCTGGAACGTCGATATAGTCCAGACACTTCACAGACGTAGCAGCGTGCTTATTCAGATCCATTACCACACGGAAACGTTGCGGTGCCCGCAGCCAGTTCTTCACCGTGAGAGAGTGTACGTACTGGGATTTTGACGGAACAGTCACGGCCTGCGCTGCAGAAGCTTCTGCTACTGGCGCATTCGCTTCTCCCTCAAATGAAAACAGCAATGCGGATCCATCGGGACACGGAATGAACATACTTCCCTTATGCAGCGCGCCAGCTGAAGTCATGGAAAGTGGGTGATACACTACGTCAATCTGCATTTGTTGTCCGGCGGCCACGTTGACAACAGGAACATTAACTTTCCAGGCATCATTATCGATGATCGGCCGCAGATTCCACTCCGTCTTTGAAGGATTCTTGATGGTAACCTTCTTCGAAACAGGCGTGCGAACAGCGGTTGAGAAGCGAATAGTTTCCGAAGCAGGAGGCTTGACAACACATGTGCCGGAACACGAAATAGGCAAGGGCTCCGAGAGGCCTTCGACGTAAACAGCAAACTTGGCTGATCGCTCTTCAGGGTGTGTCCCGGAAAGCGAAGACGGGCAGAAGACAACTTCCACGGTGCCATCCGCATGTGGAGCCACGAAACCGTCCACCGGAGAAAGAGAAAAGTCCGTGCCCGGGGATAACCGAGCGACTTTAAAAGCAACTCCGATGTCTCCCGAGTTCTCGATCATGATCTTTTGGATCGAAGACGACCGCTCCACAACCGGACCAAAAGACACAATGGACGGGTCGAGCTTGACTTCGAACCCTTGAGCCGTTCCTGACATTGAAAACAAAGGCAGGGTCTGCCCATTCATCGTTAGCGGAACCGCAAGGTTTTTGAAAGGCCGCACTCGAAGCTGAGGAGCAAAAACGACATTCAAGTACACAGACTGCGATGGTCTGCAAACGAACTGCGAAGGCTGCACGGTGATGCCAAGCTCCCGCAACGCCTGCTCGTCAATTGCTATGGAAGCAGCAATCTTGGACTTGTTCGTGATCCCAACAGACCGCGAAGAAGAGTCGCCAACCCGGACAGAACCAAAAGAAACAGATTGATGAGCAGCATTCACCAGCTCCAGTCTGGGAACTGTGCCCTCTCCCTCGATTGTCAAATTGATTGTCGAAGCAGCCAATCCATTCACTTCGATTGGAACGACGTCTCTGTATTTCTTCGCTTCTCGAGGATAGAAAGATATCTGAATAACCTGTGATTGGCCGGGCTTCAGCACCGTGGGTGATGCTTTCACCTCAAGATGAGCAGAATTCTCGAACAGCACATCGAACGAGACATCCGTAGAATCGTCATTGTACACAACCAGATTTGTACTGGAGGGAGTCGCACCAGGATGATAGATGAAAGACGGTCCAAAGTCAAAGTAGTAGAACGAGAAGCGCAGCTGCGGGCGCGCAGCCCATCCGGAGAGCTCGAACAAATAGGTCCTGCCATTTGTCACTTTGCACACTGATTTGAATCTATCCAAACGGACCTCGGCGGTTGGTGCAAACGCCACCGTCACCAGGGAAGTCTCTCCTTTTGGCACGGTTCCCATGGTCGGCGAAAACGACAAGTGTTTCGAGGAAGAAGAGGAGAAGTTGTAATCAAACGGATACCGACCACTGTTGACAATGCGCAAACGCTTTTCGACAGATTGTCCAACATAAATCCTGCCAAAATCAATTGAATTCACATTGGATACGCCACCAAACACTTCCACAGTCGTGCCATCCACATCAATCACATACAAACTGTCTTTCACCATGTATGCATCTCCCTTCACATTCAAATTCAGCGGAGTCGGCTTCTTCTTCACCACACACCTCAAGTTAATGTTATAGGACTGTTCTACGTCGGGAGCGAACGTCAGTTCGACTGGAGTCTGGCCTTCCGCAGGCACCGTTCCGGACAGCGGAGATACACGAACAATCTGGTTGGAATCACTCGTGGAATCCAAGTTTTCAAAAGAGAATGCAAATGGGAGATGCTCCCGATTGACAAGCTGCACAATCTCTGTCGCGCGCCGGCCAACCAGCAATGGCCGGAACAACACGTGCCCCTTTTCGAATAAAACATCGGGCTCTGCAGCCCGACCGACAACCATCAGCGGAATGGCAATGCTGTGGGACTTGATTTCGAAAGACCAGAATGCTTCGGAGACGGAGAGAGAATCTGGAATGAATTCGAAAACAAGTTCGAACTTCTTCCCCGAGTGGATTGTGCCGTATTGTGTCAAGCAGCGGACGCCGGGAGCACGAGCATTTGCAACGCCTGGGACAAGAACAAAGTCATACGAAAGATTCGTCGGATTCAGGACATAAAATCGTCTAACATTTCGAACCTTCACGCCTCGGGATTCGATTTCGAGGACGCGCGTTTCTGGATTGAGCGGACCTACGACGCCATCCGGACCGGGCAAGCCAGGAAGACGCTTCGTAGAAATATAATCCGTAGAAAACTGAGTTTCGAAATGAACGATAGGACATTCCGGAACACCTACTAAATGAACACTGCGGCATCCTTCAGAAGCACGATCCAGGCCAACGATCGAAATAGAAACATCGGCAGTGTGCGGCAGCATATCTTGGGGTTTGTAGGAGACGGCCAGCTCCAACGACTGGTCAGGGTCAACAGAGAATTGCGCTGGGGAAACGGAGAATGTGGACAAATCCGTGTCCGGATCCGAGAAGGTTACGGAAGTTGTTCCAGAAAACGGAATCTTCGACGTGTTGCGAATGCGAAGTTTGTGCATGCGCGAAGAGAACAAGAACGTTGACCGGAAAACAATGTCAGAGAGATCAACATCGCAGGAGACGACATCTGCCGTTCCTTCCATTGGCAGCAAAACATCCTGAGAGGAAGTATCAATATTTTCAAACTTCGGTTCCGGAATGGGTTGGACGAATTTCACAGTCTTCCCGCTGCTGTCACGATCCCAGGAAACAGAAACCTTTCGGTCGTCCCAGTCATTCACGTCCTCATCGTCTTCTCCGTCTTCTTGTGAACCGTGAGGATTGACCACAATTCGGATCCGTTTAAAACTGACTTTCAGAGATGCTTGGAGCGCAGCGAGCGACACGCTTGCATTGGGTGACCAGGTGAGAACGACAGATTTCGACGACCTTCCTAGAAGGTGCCCAATGCTCGGTGTCATTTTAACTCCCTCTGCCTTCAGAACACATGCTTCGAAACGGACAACATCCGCGGACAAGTTTCGAACAAGGAAATCGATCTTCTTCGGGCAGCCAACAGGACACTCACCCAGAGAAACCGCGTCGGAACGATCGTCAGGCAGATTTTCAATCACAAGGTTTTGCAAATAGCAAACGGCCTTCAACTTGATAACATTGTCCTCAAACGTATTCTTCGAAACCTGGAGCTTCAAGGCACCCTCAAACGACCCTTCAGTGGAAGAAGCAAAGACAACATCAAGCGATCGCGATTCAGACGGGCTCAGCTGGAATGAAGAACCACCCGCCAGTTCATACCCACTACCAGACAAAAGAGCTTGAACGTGTGCCACAACGGATCCATGGTTTCGCACACGAATGGACTGCTTCATCGTCTTGGACGCAACAACCCGACCGAAATCCAAAACATACCCGGTGCCGCTCTTTGGCTCGGGCTTCTCGATTGAGATATGCGGAAGCGTTGCATCACCGCGCATCTCAAACTTCAGGTCCGACGCACTACCGTTTCCCTTGGGAACGGCTTTGAACGTCGCGGAGAACGCCCCAAGCTTCGAAGGTTTGAAGGAAACTGCAACGTATCGAGACTCGTGTGAGGGAATCGTCAGGTACGTAGAATCGCAGAAGAAAGTGTCCTTGGAAACATCAGAAGACGGTATAATCTCGATGTTCACATCCACAGGAACTTTCTGGGGATTTGCAATCTTGAAGCGCTCCGATGCATCCTCTCCGACAAGGAATGTCCCAAACGAAAACACCCTCAGCTGAGAAACGAACACGCTCTTAAGTTCATTCAGCGATTCAGCGCCATGGACAACTTGCTGCTCTTCAAAAATAGATACGAGATCTGTGGTGTTGATTCCAGGGATGCACGACTCTGCCTCAAGCATATACGGGAGACCTTGCGGAAACGCATTTGGATCCCGATCACGAACATGCAGATACACCTGCCTCGAAAACGCACCCGGTTCTCGAGAAGCAAACGTGACACTGATCGCCTCTGTTGCACCAGGAGCCAGACTACCCAGGGCAGGAGCGACCGAAAAGGGTCCGATCGATAAAGACTGTCCTCCGGCAGGCGCACTGGCCTTCTTGGAATCCTTTACGTTCGACACCGCAGGTACTTGTGCACTGAAATCAAACGTTGGGTTTTCGGAAACTGCAAAATCAAACGAAAAATGACCATCGTTCCGAATGTCCAGCTTGCGGACCTTCGAAGAGTCAAACAGAATCGGTCCAAAATTGAGACCGAACGGAGGAGATATCGTAAACTTGCTGAACACGGCACGTGAAGACACCGCAAGCGTGAATTTACCGACATGCTCTTTCGTGCCGGGATCCGAATATTCGCAATGAATGTCACGCATATTCGTGAATGTCTGTTCGTTGTCCGCCTTGAAAATCACACGAATAGGAACCTTTTCTTTCCCTCCTGCCTTCAAAATACCTGTCAGCGGCTCAATGCGAACAACATTCTGAAGCGAGCGCTTGGAAAACGAAAATTTGAATTCGACTTCGTACTTGGTGTTCTTGTTCGACAGGGACATCTTTTGTTCATACTCTTGCCCGACCTTCACCACACCAAAATCAAAGATGCCTTCCTTTGGAATCTCGCACTCCACATCAACATCATACGTTTCCGCCTTCACAAGAATCTCCTTCTTTGAGACCTCCTTGCTGCTCGCGACATCCGCATACTGATCATACACATAGATCTCTACCTTTCCAGAGATCAAACGCGGTTCCTTTCCAAGAAAACTGACACTTACCGAGGCGGCTCCAGAAGGAGGGATGGACCCCTGCATAGGAGAGAATGAGACGCAGCTGGAAACCACATCATTGACGACCAGCTTCCACTTGGAAGGCAGCAGAGATCGATTAGAAATGACGAATTCCTTGCGATCCGGAGTCCCCTTCAGCAGCCTTCCGAAATCCAGTTCGCTGCAGGAGAGATCAACCTCCGGAGAACTGCCAGTGCAGCAGAATCGAACACTCGTTGGCTCTGGGTTGTTCTCGATCGTCAGAAACAAGACATCCTCGCACCTGCCAATCTGCTTTGGCTGCGCTGAAACCACGAGCTCTTTTGTCTCTTCAGCTTGGAGTTCCGCGCTGTTCCAGGAAACCTGGAAGCTCGATGTCTGTTGCGACAGCATTGCCACCTTACATATCTGTGCAGAGCTTTGCTTGTTTGACACTCGAAGTCGTGATTGGAACAACGACGCATCCGCTGAAGTAAGCCCATCTAGTTTTCGATTCGTCAGCAACGGCCCGAAATCGAACGTATTATCAACGAGATTGTATGCTTGCAGTGCCTTGGGATCCTCCAAGGATTTGGGCTTCACGACCTTGTAGAACATGTTGCGCGGTTCATCATTAATGCGAGGATAGTCACACGAACCACTACAAGACACACCAAACTCAGCATTCCAGCCAACAATCATAAACGACAACACGCACGAGAAAGCGCTGGGCGTCTTGGGAGAGAAGGCAACTTCAATAGTCACGGAATTCTTTGCGTCAATGATCCATCTGCGACTTCGCTTCCCATCAAGCAACGGAGAAAACACATTAGACGCCTCGTAGTGAATTCCTGACTGATTCTGAATCGAAAAACAGCTTGCTTGCGGAGACTGCGTTCGCAAATGTTCCGGACGGCAAACCATGGACATTGTAGGAGAAGGAACCGGATCTGACGCGTCCTTCGACATTTCATCACTCAACTTCAATGCAGACATTGTCTCCGACAATGCATCATCCAATGGCGCCGCTCCATTCACATGCACATGCGACGCAAGGACCTGCTGAGATTCTGGCGATTCAAGATACTGGCAAAATTCCCTGTACTGTTCATCGAATTGCGAGAAAGTTACAAAGTCTGCGCCATACTTTTCCGCTGGATGAACCACTTTGGGTGGAGGAGGCGGTGGAGCAACCACTGATTCCTCTTTCTTTCCTTTCGCAGCCTTTTTGGCCGCCGCAGGATCCACAACGGGCGAAGCAGGTCGTGGAGGAGGTTCAGACCACACTTCATCCGCTTCTGAGTGCAGCCGTACTTCAAAGGCTTCCTTCTCAGACCGCAGCCTCTTGATTTGCATCTTCAAATTCTTCATCGTGGAGACTGCCAAATCATATGCCGTCTTCTGGTCTGTGCTCATCACGTCATAAGCGTCATCAGAAACAAACTGAACGGTCTGCGATTTCAACTGAGCCTCCGCACGGGCCAGGTTTTGCTCCAATACTCGAAGCACCCCTTTTCTGACATTCACGCCGTCAATCGACAACACATTGAGCTTCGCGTTTTCCTTGACGCTAAAGCCGACAATTCCTTGAATCAGAGAAACACAGGATATCTGGTATTTTGTGAAAATTCCATCGATGATCATGCCACTAGAGAAGGAGTTTGCAGAGATGAACGACGATAAACAAGATGACAACAGCTCCGGTGAGAATTGAGAGGTCGATTCTCGATCCGCCGACGAAAGCAACGACTTCAACTCTTCCTGGAAATCGGAGGGAGTGGCCAATGCGGCATCCAAGATCTCGTCCATCGTGGCTACTGGTAACGAAGTGCAGCTTGCAATTCTCGAAGAAAGGACTGTTTTTCCAGACAAGCGCGGACCGTGGATGGCGTACACTGTAAAATCGGGAGCACTCGATCCATCGCTCTTGGTGAGAGGATCAGAAGACTGGTTCGTGAATTGTCGAACTAGATTCTCATCCAATGACTGCCCAGGTGCTCGCTCCGGAAGTAACTGATACGCGGATGGTTCCGCAAACAACATGGCTCGCAAAGCATCGTCCTCGACAAGATGTTGGTCATCAAAATTGCGAGAGAACACCTCCAGGGGAACGTCAAGAGGATTTGACATTGTAAACGACCTCACAGACGAGGCATACGGCAGCACAGACCCAAACGGCAGAAGCTCTGTAGAGAGATGCACCCGCGGAGGACACCCGGATCCACGACAGATTATAGATGTCGTGGCATTCGCAGACGGGTCATTGCCGTAAACGGACACCGGAACCTTCACAACGTACGCGCGTTCCTCTGTCGGCATGAACCGAAACTCGATGTCTACATGGCCCAGTGGGGCGACTTCTCCTTTGACGGGAACCACGTCAAAGACGCTTCCAAATGGAGGCTCAATCCGCTTCAAGCTCCAGTGCAGTGGCAGCGGTTGACTGTTCGAAAAACGAACAACAACAGTCTTGCAACGGCCCCCCAGGACGGAACCAAAGTCTATCTTGTCAGTTGAAAACTCCATCCGCGGTTCGACGACGTTGACGGCGAGATCGATCATCACAGACAGACCAGAGCGGATGCGAAATGGAATGGACAATTTGTTCATACCGGTCAGAAGCACCTTTGAATTCAACGACACCGTGAAATCTTGGTATTCATTGGGAGGCAGCTTGGCGACCTTCTCAGGTTCCAGCAGGAATCCGGAATTTGCGAACAATTTTCTGTCATAACTCAAGGACACTGCCGAGTTTCCAGAATTCCACAGTCGAAACCCAACCGATGCCGAGCCACCTCGGAAAACGTGTCCAAAATCGACTGTATATCGTGCCATATTCACTGCGCTGATGATTCCAATTTGCGCAAGAGAAATCTCATGCAAAATCTGAGCATTTTCTGTCATCTCCTGTGCCGAATGGACACCATACTTCTGCACGCACTTCGCTTCAAACTCGTGAAGAAGCGCGGATAGTTTCTGCGTAACTATGCGCAATTCTGCTTCGGACTCCACCTCGAAGTTACGGGACGGCATCATGAACATGGCGGATCCAGACATTGGCGCCCCTGTAGCGGTGCGCGGGATATCACGACCAAATCGGGTGGGGATAGTTTCCTGAATGGCAGATACGCATTCCGCGAATTCCGGAGTCGTTATACGGGGGGCAGAAAGAGACACCCTGCAGCAAGTGCCAGATCCTTTCACGATGATGGGCACGGGGTCAAGATGCGCGACACGCAGCAAAATCGTCTCTTCGAGACCAAGCGGCAGCCCTGCAGTAAACCTGCAATTCACTCGTGTCTTCTCGCCAGGACTGATTCGACCTGACAGGGCAGACAAGTCAATCACACCGACTCGCGAGCAAAGAGACAGATCAAACGAATACGGGAACGCAACCTTTCCCGTGTTGAATATCATGATGTCCTTTTCTTCCGTGCGATTAAAAACAACTTCTCCGAAATCAAGCGTATTCTTTTCCAATCTGAACGATATAACGGAGGCCTCTCCTGACAAGGGGAAGTCATAAACTGGACCGTCATCGACAGAGCACAGTGCTGTGGCAGACACCCCAGCAGCATCCGTTCCGGAGAAAACGAAATCGACAGATTCGGACATTCCAGGTTTGAGATACCCTCGAATCGGCAAAATGTCCAGTGCGCCGGAGGGCAGCGGTGGCGAGCCATCAGGTACTTCAATCGTCCATGAAAATCTGGCATCGATATTTCCGCTGTTGGTGATTAGCACCGGAATCTTTCGGTCCGTGTCCTGCAATACACAACCAAACCGAATCTCACGCTTATCAAACTGCAAATTCGGAAATGTCAAGCTTGCAAACAGGCTGATAAACTCCTTCGATGGATGTCCTTGAAACGTGACTACAAGACGAGACTCGATATCGTGTGAAGCCAAGTCTCTTCTGTACAACGGATCGCACCGTATTTCCACAGAAAACGACTCCCCAACCCCAACATCAAAGGACGACGGGGAAACCGAAAAGGGGACAGGAGCTTCGATGAAGCAACGGACGGGCAAGACAGTCACATTCTTCGCAGTCACAACAGCCGATAGCACAGACTCTCGGTGTTCGCATTTGTGGAAATATGAAAACTGTGCAGATGGAGAAGAAAATTGCAGCACCGGGACCACAAAATTTGAAACAACCCGAACTTCCGACACTGGCCTCCATCTTCGATCTGCTTCAACCTTGATTGGAATGATCTCCTCCACAGCCCCGCTCTTCTTGGATAATCCTACGACGCCAACATTCACGAACTGACCTGGAGGAACGGTCAAGAACTCTGGTTCCATTCGGAACAACCGGGCTGAAGAATCGCTCTTGGTCTTCTCCGGTGCAAAGGAAACATTTTGCGCCTTTCTTCCTCGGTTTTCAAGGACGAATGTGTGGCACAAGGACTTATTCGTGAACTGAGGACCGAAATTGATTTTGTTTTCTGGTAAATTCGTGACAAGGCACGAACCGTGGCCAACAGCCGCAAGCCGAACGTGCAACGAATCAGAAAATTCAAAATCAATCACTAACTCATCGCGAAATGCCATCGATTCATCGGGAACAACGAACGCGTGCAGAATGAACGTCCCATGCGCGGGTACGACACCCCTGGTAACATCCACGCGAAACGGTGATCCACTGTTCTTGACAGCGCAAGAAAATTGCGCATCGACGGGACTGCGATTAACCAGAGACACGGGTTTTGAGTGTTCCTGTAAAACGGCAACCTTTCCAAAGTCTATAGAAGATGATGACGACTCGATAATAGGACCTCGGACATTCATACGAATCATAACACTCTTGGCGGATTCTTCCGCTCCGGGAACACTAAAATAAATTGGTACTTGAACATCGCCAAGAATACGAGGTATAAACTGGATATTCGCATCGTAACAACCATGCGCTGGCACAATCCCGCTTAACTGCGGGACAACAAGATTCAACAGGGGTTTTTCAGGGTCCATTCGCGGTACACTCATCTCATACTTGGCTGAAAGATGGCTTTCATTCATAATGCTTACAACGTACGAGTATGTGTGATTGATAAAGCATTCTGGAACGTGAATAACGTCACGAGACAACGAAATGGGAGGCACGACACATTTTGCTAGAATGGGAAGAACATGAACCTCCTTACCTACACCATCGATATCCATCACAAGGGATATGTCGTACGATTTCTTCTGACACGGGATGAAGTCCAATTGCACATCCCCGCAGGTATGCGGCTCCAACGTTAACGATGGAGGTAGGATATCAAATTCACGCTTGATTTGCAGCAGATCAGAAGGAATACGGAACGACACCTTCATCGACACATCCGACGTATTTGACAATGTAATCCGTTTGGAGACAAGGAAAGACAGGGAAACCTCTCCAAAATCAATGGAATTGCAATCAAAATCGAAACTTGGACCGACGCAGACACCGTCTACATGAATTACCAAAGGGTCGGCCCGACCTTCGATCTTCCAATCAAAGGATTCTGAAAACTCACCAAGAACATCCGAATTGAAAGTGACTCCAATGGTCTGTGACTCGCCACCAGCAACAACACCAGAGTCCGGACAAAATCGGAACTTCGAGCCGTACAAGCTTCGGTTGGGAACCAATTGGAAACGAGCGTCTATGTTGCCCGGATTCTCAAGAATAAAATCGAATTTGTAAGGCTTCGAAATAAATAACTCTCCGACATCTAATGAATCATATGTAAAGTTCGCTTTCGGTCCGACTCCGAGACCGGATAGCTGTAGAGGAATTCGACCGGGCCGCCCGCCGACACAAAGAAACGCAAATCGCGTGTATGATGCAGCAGACTTTGGATGGAACTGGACTTCAACGTCAAATGACGTACCCGGCCACAGTTCTCCGTGATCTGGGACGATGGAAAACAGATCGTCGTCGAACAAATCCCTCACGAACGGGTTTGCGGCTCCGACAGCCGGAAACTCCGCCAAAGAATTTTGCTCGATGGACAATATATCGCTTCGAAGGGCATGTTGCTCCTCTTCAGCCGCCGTCGAAAATTTCTTCCATGCAAACGGAACCCGGTACGTGGAAGGGTTGGTAATTCTCACGGTCTTCCGAGACTGCAAACCCACAAACGTCGGATCGACGTTGACAGCCTGCGTACTCACTGTGATGGGAAGCGAAACAGCATTGCCAGTGAGATCGACAGTCGTTTCCGATCCATCGTCGCAACGCACATTCATTGCTTGGTTATGTTGTGCGACCACAGTCGGGTGAAACTTCACGTCCAACTGAAAGCCGCCATCTGGCTCGATGTACCCTTCGGAGGGAAAGACGCTGAAGGAGCCCTTGCAGTCAATCGAAAAGTGAGCCGGTCCGTCGCCAAGATTGCGAACAAATATGGGGCGAGAAGAGTCCAGCAACACAGGAGCACTGTCGAAAGTAATGGATTTGGGAAAGTCCAGCCGTGAACGAGGTCCTGCTGCTTCGATGGATACAGTGAACTTTTCTCTTTCTGTGACGCATTCAATCATAGTTTTGAAAATTCTTCGCTGAGGAAAAGTCAATTGCAGTGTATACGTGATTTCCATTCCCGCAGCAATTTTCTGTGAAGCCTTCGAAGGATCTTTGGGGACAATCTTGAGCCACGAAACAGTAGAGGGAAGAACTCGCAGTTTTCGAGCAATCTTGTCCTTGTTTCTGAATTTCAAAGGGACCTCATAGGTTTCCAAAGGGTCATACTGATCAACAAGAATGGAACTAGGAATCGGGGCGAATAGTGGCTCATCCACCGGCACAACCGTCGAAGCACCTTCACGCGAAAGGAAGACGTCGACAACACGGGGCCGATCCCGACCTTGCGAAAACGAAAAGCTTGATGTCTGCATAATAATCGAATGTAATTTAAGAAGAAAGTTTTGTCACCAACCGGAATGAGAGAGGAGAGAAAGAAATAAGAACAAAAAGAATAGAAACATGAGTAGTGCAGACCGGGCGATCGGGAAAAATAAAAGGAAAAATAAAATGGACGAGGCCAAAACAGCCAAACACCCACCACGCCTATGTGGATCGATCGAGTAACAAACGCTCAGGAGGCGGGAATCAACGATCAATTGCATGCATATCCTAGCATCACATACCCAAAAATGTCACCGTGTCATTCCCGGTGTCACAGCAAAAAACAAAAACCAAAACCCGATAGAAAAGAAAAGACACTTAAGGGCATTCTTTTCATGGAGGGAAAGTCTCAACATTTGAATCACACGAGAAAGCCATAGGTTCACAACACTTCCCCTCCCCTCCTCCCAATCGCATCTTCTTTTTCCCTTTCTTTTGCAACAAAAAAGAAAAAGGGAAAAAAAAAAGAAGAAAAAAAGGAATCTGACACAAAAATATTACAATCCCAAAGTTTGTTTTTGGCCGACAAGCATGATAGATTTGAGTTGTATTGAAGGATCGCAGATCCAGCAAATTTTGGATGAAACTTCGGAAGACAACATTGCTGAAGTGGAGCATGCTCTGCGAAAGGTATGCAGTTTTATTTTGTGTTCTCGTTATTTGTTGCTTGTTTTCGCCCCCCTCCTCCCATCTTCCTTTCAATTCTTCTTTTGTGTTGCACAGGACTTGTGACAAATAGTGTGCCAGTGCTGACGAAACACTTGTTTTTTACCGACAGATATCTTTTGACGATCCCAAATCGAGACAACGAATCCTGAAGTCGCTTCTCGTCAGCTTGAGCCACGGGCCGCAGAAAAATGTAGGTGCAAGAACCAGATTGTTCCATCATCTTCTTGTGCCATTGCTTGATCTTCCGTCTAGCGCTTCGATCATTTGCGATTTGATTGAGATCGTGTCTTCTCCAACCTACGAGTACTTTGCAAATCTTCTCTTGAAAATCAACCTGATTCCGATTCATAGACTTTTGTTTGGCATTTCTCTATCCAACCATCCAATCAAAGAAAAGGCTGTTATTGGCGTGCAGATAGTGCGGGATGCTGCGTCCGCTTGCGCGGACAAGGACATTCAGAGTCTTCCAATGCCATTTCAGCATACCCTGATGCAGATCCGCTCGTCCTTCGGGCTTGCAGTAGACGCTCTTCCTGGTGATTCGTCGCCTCTCATCGCACAGTTGTTCACGGACAAAACGATGGACGTCGCTACCCAGTTCTTTAACCAATCCTCCGTTTTGCCCGGTCTTTTGCGAGATCTTGGTCCTGAGTGTCTGTCCTCTAAAGAATCTGCCATTCGGGTGTTCAGTTCGCTGTCGGAAGTGACATCCGCGGAGCTGGCGGAAACTGTGGTATTCATGGCGAACTCCAGCGCCGCTTCCCCTTCTACTTCTTGGAATATTGACAATTTCATCGAGGCTTTGCGGGATGTGCACCCTGCTGTTGACTGGCACCAAGTGATCCAGAAACTCGATTATCCTGGTTTTGTGTTGTTCGACGCTAAAGCATTCGCGGTTTTGTTCACAATTCTTCGAAAATCCATTCGGGAATCTCCCTTCCCATCGAAGTATTTTTTGAGAAAGTGGACGAATGTCGATGGACAGTTGTCGCTTCTCAAGCATGCTGTCCAGATGCCACCGGAGCTGCTGTCCTTTGCTTCTTGCTCGGATAAGAAAGCGACGATTGACATTGTTGGCTATCAGTCAAAGAATTTGAAGAACGGGACATGGAATTCGCTCGATCTTATCCGACTTCTTTTAGAAGTAGCCGGAGAAAATCGTCTTCCGGTAGTGCGCGAGATTTTAGATATCGCAAATCGGCAGTTTCCAGAAATACTTGTTCTTGCCCTTTTCGAGTCGCGGACGCCTCAGTTGCGGTTGACACAAGAGTATTCCTCAGCGATACTGCGCAAAGAGATGACGAAACTCGGCCAAAATGCCCCTCTGCTTACTCACTTGTGGAACGTGGATGCTACATTGTTCGCCCATGTTTTGATCGATTTGTACTACAAAGATCCTCAGATTCTGTTCCGAGTTTTGGACTTGGCACATGAATTGAAAATTCTGGGTTCCCTTTTACCCGGTAGAGACTTTCGGTTTGTTCTGGACCTTGCAGTGCTGAGTGCACGACGGGAATTCTTGAACTTGCGTGTATTCCTCTCGAAACGCTTGGCAGCAGACAAGGATGCGTTTGCAGAAGCCATTGTATCCTACCTTTCGGACAAATTGCTGCCTGTCACGGAGCATGAGCAATCGCCATTGCCGAAAACCAATGTTGAACTTCCTGCGGAGGTCATTCTTATTTTCCTGAACTGTCTTGACGAATCCTCTCGTCTGCTTTCTGAGCCGCTTCAGGTCAGTGTGGTGAAGCTCAAGCAATCATTGTTTGTGCACTTCCCACTTTTGCGGGCATCGAAAGACAGTTTGGCGTCGTCAGGAATTTCCGGAAATTCTGAGCCTGTTGCGCATGCCGCGACTGCCACTTCGACTGCCACGTCTCCGGAGATAGAAGAGAGGGCGGATGCTCTCTTCCGGAAGGTGTACAGTTCCGAAATTTCTGTGGATGACTTTGCATCCAAGTTGTCTCAGCTTCAGAAGAGTGCGTCTGCGTTGGATGTGCAGCTTGCGAATTGCATCGTCCATAATCTACTGGAGGAATACCGGTTTTTTGAAGATTACCCAAAGAACTATTTGAACATCACCGCACAGCTCTATGGAACTATCATTTTGCGCGGACTCATTGCGGATTCGCCACTATCTACTGCGTTGAATTACGTTGTGCAGTCTCTTCGGAAGAATGGAGACTCCAAGCTGTTCAACTTTGGAACAGTGGCATTGTCGTGTTTTCTGCAACGGATTCCCGAATTTCGTGAATTCAGGGACCAGTTGCTGCTAATGCCAGCTCTGATCAATTCCGATCCTCGCTTGAAGGCTGCACTGTCGGCGACCCATGTTGAAAACTCGGAGTCTGTCGATCGAATTCGGATGGCGGAAAAGCCTACGAAACATGACGGAAGTGCAGATGAGGAAAGCGTCTCAGAGGACGTGCAGAACAAGATCCACTTCATTCTCAACAACATTTCCCAGACCAACTTCCCGACAAAAGTTGCCGAGCTCCAGCAGGTCGTGTCGAACTCCATTTTGTATTTTGGGCGGTATTTGGTGAACAAGCGTGCTGCTGCAGAGCCGAATTTCCATTCCTTGTACATCTCCATTTTGGAGTCGATGAAGAAGAAGGAATTGTGGGACATTGTTTTGGCGGCCACTCTTGAAAGAATCAAGTTTTTCTTGGAATCAAAGAAGGCAACTACCGCGGATCGATCGACCTTGAAGAACTTGGGTTCTTGGCTGGGCGCGATCACGCTGTCAAAAAACAGACCGATTCTTCGAAAGCAGCTGGACCTCAAGGAACTTATTTGCGATGCCTTTGACAAAGGAAAACTGATTTCTGTTGTGCCGTTCGTTGCAAAGGTTCTTGAAGGATGCGCTGGTAGCCGCGTGTTCAAACCACACAACCCGTTCACAATGGGCTTGTTGAGCATTCTTGCTGAAATCTACCGTCTACCGGATCTGAAGTTGACGCTTCGTTTTGAAGTGGAAGTGTTGTGCAAGCATCTCGATGTGAATTTGGCCGCAATACCCGTCAAGAGCATTTTGAGAGACAGAATTCCGGTGGATCGTGTGTCATCGCCTGATTTTTCCAGCCAGCCTTTGCCTGGCAACGTTCCTGTGGTCGAGGACTCCATGAAGAAGTTCCGAATGTCTCCTTCTATTGGTCCTGTTCCGGCACCGTACTCATCGCCACAACGGTTGCCTGCTCCTTCTGGAAACCAGCCTCTGAGTGCTGCTGCATCAGCGGCCGCAGCAGCACCATTGCATCAGCCGGCAGTCAATGAACTCAGCGAGGCAGTGTTGCATAATGTTGTCGTGGATGTCCAGATTTTCCATTTTTTGCAGGATCCACAGCTGAAATCAAAGGTTGCGAGTGCCTTGCATAAGGCGATAACAGACGTGATTGGCCCGATTGTGGATCGATCTGCTACTATTTCCTGCATCACAACTCGTGATTTGGTGCGCAAGGATTTTGCCTTTGACGGTGACGAGGACCGTTTCCGTGCCTGTGCTCAGCTGATGGTCCAGCGATTGACGAGCAGTCTTACGTATGTTACATGCCGAGATCCTCTTCGAAACACGTTTTTGGGGTCCCTTCGGTCGCTGTTGACATCCGTCCCGCAGAGTCCGGAATCGGAGCATGTCGTGCAACAGTTGGTGGCGGACAACTTAGAACTTGGTTGCCGCATTATCGAGCGAGCGGCACTTGAACGATGTCTATCAGACTTGGACAAATTCTTGGAGGACTCGTACCGCATGCGACGCGAAGCGCATGCCAATGGAGTCGCTTTTGTGGATTCCGGTCTTGTCGAGTCTATGAATGCTGTCCTGAGAAATGCGCCTGCCTTCCCGCATATGTTGAAACCAGGGCCAGGGACGCCGCATGTGATGCAACTTGCTGTTTATGAAGAGTTCCTTAAGTCGCCTCTCCGAGCTGAAGAGAGTATGGGTATGACAGCGCCTGCTGGACCTCCTGAGGGAAATGTTGGAGATGATGGTGTTCGTGTTACGCTAAAACGACTGCACTCTATTCTGGAGGAAGTAGAAAAGGTGGTAGCATCCGAAATGCAGAGGTCGGTTGAACCGCTTCGCACGCTGGTGTCGTTTCCCAGAGATCATCCAATCATTGTGTTGTTGAAAGTGATTCCCAATATTTTATCCGAAGGGAGTGCTGGACAGGCGGACGCTGCGCTGCTGTTTGCGAAGGAGGTGATGTCAAAAATTCTCGAGGAGCAGAATTTGTTCACGATGGAACTGCAGTTCAACATTCTTGAAGCCATTCGAGTGGTGCTTCCTGACCTCCCCAACGCGCTGACAGAATGGGTTTGCTCGACGCAGGTGCATCGCATCTTCCGTCGAAGTATCACGTTCACTCTTCTTCGATCGGGTATTCTGAACGTGAAGCGGATGGATGTGTTGCTTGCGCATTCCATACTTTCGTCCACGGAAAAGGATCCTTCATCCTTGGAATTCGCTGTCAATCTTGTTCGAAACTTTGTTATAGAAGACAAGAGTATTCGCGCAGAAGATGTGATGAATGTTCTCGACGCGTTGAGCTCATATGCGGCAAGCCAGCGAGCCCCCTCTGGAACATCCGACAAGCTGGTTGGTCTTGTGAATATGGCGCGCAGCCTTGTTTCATCCGACACCCCTTCTGCTTCGGATGCGGCAGATTCTGCACAGGCCGGCCTCTCGGGTCGTCGCTTGCTAAAGCCCCGAGAGCATGATCCTTTCCTCGTTAAGCTCTTTGAGGAGTGGCTTGTCTTGTACTCGACATCGCTGTCTGACCAGGCCGTTATTGCATTTCTGGCGAAAGTCGAGAAACTGGGGCTGCTGCGGTCTCCCGCTAGCTTTGGGCAGTTGTTCCGTACGTGTGCAGAACTTGCTGTTGATGCCTCCTGCAACCGCTGCTGGACCGTTGCCCAAGCTGACGGAACGCCGGACAACGCCTGTTTTCTTCCGATTGATGCGTTTTCCGGTTTGCTGTTTTTGATTGGAAAATGGTTCATTAAACCGGAGATGCCCTCTGCAAAGACTCCTCTTGTGAAGACTGTTGTCGACGTCTTTGCACATGTATTGGTGGAGGATGCCGGATTCGCGGGATCTCAATTTGACCAGCGCCCGTATGTGCGATTCTTTTTGAATGTCATCAACGAAGTCTGCACCGAACCGTCTTTGGAGGGCATCCAAATCCCCTTGTTGCTGACTGTCGCAGAATCTCTTGAATTGATTTCGCCGCTCCGAGTACCGTGCTTTGCATTTTCATGGTTGCAACTGTTCGCTCACAAAGATCTGATGTCTCGTCTGTTGCGTCGAACACCGAACAGCTCCTTGCAAGGTATTTTGGTGATGAAGACGTTGATGATGTCTCTGCTACGGTTCATGTATCCCATTTTGTCTTCTTCTCAATTCACGGTTCCTTTCCGCACGTTTTATCGTGGTGTGTTGCGTGTGTTCCTTGTCATTGTTCATGATTTTCCAGAGTTTTTGTGCGACTTCCATAATGCATTTTGTGATGTCATTCCAGCCACATGTGTTCAGTTGCAAAACCTTGTGTTGTCTGCCTTCCCGTCTGCGATGCGCTTGCCAGATCCGTTTACACCAAATTTGAAAGTGGATCTACTCCCCGAGATCCAGCAGTCTCCTCGAGTGCTTCTCGATCCGAGCGAGTTGCTGCGGGCACGCGCTCATGTTTTCTTTGACCGTCTCCAAGAGTATTTGCAATTGAGACATCGACCATCTTTCTTGCACGAATGTATGGACGTTGTCTCCGAATCGGGTGCCGATGATTCATTTTTGCACGCTCTTGTGTTATTTTCTGGTATGACAACCATCGAGCAGCTTCAACGGAAGACTCCCTCGGTGTCTATTGTTGACAGTGCTGCAATGGATATTTTCCGCCATCTCATTTTGAACAGTGCACCACGCGGCCGATACCGGATTCTGAATGCCATGGCGAACCAGCTTCGCTTCCCGAACAATCATACGCATTACTTTTCCTGTGTCATCCTCTTCCTGTTTGCAGAAATCACAGTTGATGGAGAGCATCTACAGGAACAAATCACTCGGGTTCTGTTTGAGAGGCTCATTGTCAATCGCCCCCATCCTTGGGGTCTGTTGATTACATTCATTGAGCTCGTCAAGAACCCGAGATACGCATTTTGGCAACGATCTTTTATCCACTGTGCGCCCGAAATCAATCGATTGTTTGATAACGTCGCAAGGTCCTGCGAAAGTGCATCCATTTCTTCTTCTGCCTGAGGAAGGTGGATTGCAAGGTTTCTTTGGCGGTGCTGCTGCCGCTGTTGCTGCTGTACATATATATACACATTGTTCTCATATTCTCCTCACCAGTCGGCTGGTTGATGGTGTGCTTTTTTTTGTAGAAGTTTGCGTATAAAATCCCGTGTTATTTGTAAAGGTTTTGCTTTTAATAATTCATTTAATTAATTATTTAATTATTTATTATTATTATCATCATCATTATCATCATCATCATCATTTTTCCTTTTTCTTCTTCTTCTTCTGTTTGTTTGAATGCTTGGTTTTTTTGTTTTAATAATACAAAGATGGGCTGCAATAAATAAATACAGGTTGGGAAACTGCCCATTATGATCGCGTGAACTTGTGGAATCGGTCCATTTGAATTTCGTAATCATCGCTCGGATACGCATCCAGGATGGACAGTATGCTCATTGGAGGACTCAGTCCCATTCTCTGCGCTCTCTCAAACCGCTCTCTACGTGTCGATCCACTCGTCGGTCCAAACCGGAGGTTGCAGTCAAACTCGTTCAACAATCGGAGTGCGGCGTCGCGCGATGGATACAGCAACGACGCACCACTCTCCGGTTTAACCTCAATGACATCCTTTGACGTACTTTCGACAACCGGCTTCTTTTGCCGAAACAGAAGAGTATTCATCTCGTCTGCTTTCCTTACTGAGCGATGGATGCGTGATGTGAACTGCAGTTATCGTCACGAATGTATCCTCGCGAATAACAATTAAAAAGTTATTATCATCATCATATTTTGACTCTGAAAAAGTCACAAAATCTGAAGGAAGCGGACAGCTTTTATTTGTGTGGAATTAAAGAACAGTTGTGTGCGATGTGTCTCCCCGCGACTACGGCAGGCTATGCTAACATCATCCACCGACAGCCTTTTGTTCTCTCTGTTATTCATTCTGATGGTTTGTGTTTTATGTTATCGAATCCCCAAGCAGCACCTTTCATAGGAGGGGGAAAAAAACATCCCATGGCTCCAGAGAGGGATCTTCCCGACAAACTCAAACCGGCCATGCCCCGAAGAGGCCGAGAACCAAGAAACTCGTGGTTATGACGACCGTTTTTTGATGCAGAGCAATCTGCATGGACGAGTTGGTGCTCACCCCCACATAAATAAAAACAAAAAAACAAGTGGCTTGGATCTTTCTTTGGTAGAAGCTTCGCCGATGATCAATACCGATTCGCGTTTTGGCAAGCGGACGCAATTAAGTGTCAGCCCCCCTCATCTCCAGTGCCATCGCTGTGGAGTGCAGACTAGCAAATATGGGATAAATGCCAGCGGCAAAGCCAGTTTTGCAGGAATGATCGGCGTGCAGAAGAAAAACAGACCAGCCTTGGTATGTAACAAAAAGGGCACCAACGAACAATTTTATATCGAAAAGTTACGAAACCAAAATTACAAAAACGCAGCGGTGGTGTCCTGCTTCCTTTCAGAGAAATCCCCAAGTTTTTAAACAAAACTTGAAAAAAACACGCGGGGTTCTTACTGGGTGATCTGGAAAGAAGACGACTTGACGTCGTAGACAGCAGAGTGGGGGTGCTTGGATCCGCACTGTCCCTCGCAGATGGCAAGGTCAACCTTGTAGGTACCCGGGCTGAACGGCTCATCCTCGGACGGCTGTGCCTGGAGCTGGAACTTGACACCATAGTTGCCTGGTGCAAATCCTTCATTGAGAGAACCATCTCCGAAGCCCGGACCATCAGGGGACTCAACGTCGATGACAATCTCACCTGTACCGGTCTGGTTGAAGACGGTGAACGTCATGGTGATGTCAAAGGTGGTTCCGGCAGGGCCCGAGGGCGGCTGGATGGCCACATTCTCGATCTTGGCGCAGGGACCCTCGCAGTCGTGGACGGGGCACGTCTTGAGGATTTCGCAGTACCAGATGGGGTCGAGGTCGGCCTTCTGGATTGCCTTGATGAAGACTTCGATTCCAACAACGTCGCACAACAGGTTGCAGGCAGTGGCCTCAACCTTGTTGGGGAGCTTGGAGCACAGGTCAGAGCAGCCTCCGATCACTCCGGCGTTCAAGATGATGTTCAGGAGCTGGTTCAAGGCCTGGTCTGCGAACTGAACGCACAGCGGGCAAAGATCGAGCTGAACACGGGAAACTCCCTTGGGGGCCGACGTCACACGGACGGGGGACGCGGCATGCGACGCCGAGATGGCGAGAACTGCAATAAGCGCAAAGGCAGCAAGGAACTTCATTTTGTTCTCTAAGAAAAGGAGAAAAAAGAAGGAGAAAAAGAAAAAAGAAGAAAGAAGAGAAAAGTTTTACGAGAAGAAGAAGAGCAAGGTAAGCGCAGCTTTTTATTTACGCGAACGACGACAAACGACCAGGGGAAAAAAAGAAAAGTGACAGGCTGGGGGGGGGGGCGCGCGACCGGATACACAAAGAGTCTGTGCAGCGCATACATCGACGAGAACTGCGTTTTGCAACAAGCCGTCCGGATTTGTCAATTGGCCGATTTTGCTGCTGTGGAATCCAGCCGTGTGACACGAATGTCGCAGCAACAACCGTTGAATAATAATAACACGTCATTGTCATGCATACGGGAGGAAGTATATATAAACAGACACGGTCAAATACTGGCCGACACTGGCACGTTTGCTTCACGGGAATTCAGCCTGTGACACCAGTTTGAGACCTCTCAGATGGTGCTCAAACACATCATCGTCGAATCCGCTGCAAGACTGCCAATCCCAGCAACGTTTGTTCCATAAGGCGACCGGGTATCGCGAGCGGCGGAAGCAACGTGTTTGCATGTCCCGCGTGCAGCTCGCAGATTGATCGAGATTGGAACGAAGCGCGGGACATCTATCTGAAGAACGCCGTGAGGCATGTTGAGGGCCTATCCCCTTCCCGGCAACGGGATGCAAGATTGAATATGCATGCCCATTCGTAGATATGCATGCTCGGTGTATAATGTAGGCGTGAAACTCTCTGTCTTTTCGCGCTATGATGGGGTCGCTCTCACCTTTTTTTTAGCATCAAGTACACGAATGGCAAACCCCTCCCTTATTGAAACATGCGCTCGTGCCTTTTCGTGTCGGTTGTAGTCGGGCTGTCGGTCTCGTGCAAGATAGCGGCTGTAAAAAACAACTTGGGCAACTCGCCCAGCTGGCTTGAATATTGTCATTTCTTCCCTCTTGCATTTTTTTCCTTTCTCTTTTATATTGTTTTGTTTTGCTTTGATTTGTTTCTGTTTTCTGTTTCTGTTTTCTGTTTTTTTAAAAAGAAAACATCCAAGAAATAGTCATGTCTGTGGCCCCAAATCGCATTTTCACGGTGGATGCAACTCCGTCATCAGCAAAAGCAGAGTTTCGACAGCTTGCGATCGTGAAGAACAGTCCATGTTCGTATCCATCGCAACTTGGCCGCATCATTGCTCTTACAGACAACTACTTTGCGTACATTGTGAAGCGCAAGACTGTGCGCATCGTCAGTCGCCAGAATGCAAAGTCTGCGTTGTGGGACGGTCTTGAGGAGCGCCGCATTCTCGAGATGACTGCACTCGCGTCCTCAGTCGATGTTTTCGCTGTTATCTTTGAGTCGGGACATCTTGTCCTGCTTTCTCCGTCATCTGGCCCTGACTCGGTTACTCTCCAGGCCAGCATTGCTGCCGAGACACCAGCAAAGGGAGCGTGGTTCTCGCGGATCGCTGCATCACCGGACGGCACTGCGCTTGCAGCTCTTGTTGTTTCGCCCAACACGGACCATCCTGGATTCAATCCATCCACACATACAGTCCATGCAACGACGGAGGATCATAGTGTTCATGGTGGAAATGCCAATGTTACTAACGCGCAGCTGCAGGCAAAAATGCACCAGCAAACCAACGGAGTTGAGAACGGCGAGTATTCGTATTCCATTGTCGTGTATTCGGTGCACGGCACAACGACTCTCGCAAGACGCGGTTCCACGGGACTGTCAAGTCCAATGATCCCGACGGGTGCGGGAAATGGGCTTTGGACTGATGTGTCGTTTTCAAAGGACGGGCGGCTGCTGGCTATGGTCAACACCGCAGGAACATTGGAAATCCGCGATGCCGATACGCTCGCGATTTCATTCCGATATCCCAGGCTTGGTGCACTGTTTAGCGTCAAGTTCACGCGGGATACTGACTGTGTGGTGCTGGGCGAGGCCCCCAGTGCTGGAAACAACAACAGCGGATGCGCAAAACTGTTCCATTATCCTACGGGACACACATTGTCCAAGTTGCTGTTCACCGTCGCAGGACAGAGCAAGCCGCTGTTGTGGGTCCCAGACACAGATGAGACAGGACAGTGTGTGGTCGTCTGGAGCCCCAATCACCCAGTGATTGCCGTGTTGACGCTGTCTGGCTCAGGCTCCTCCCTGTCGTTTGCTGCGCAGCAGGCTCGCACTGTAACCCTTGAACAACCAGCAATCTCGGTCTTCTCGATCTTCAAGATTCTTGATGGCGGTGCAGGAGCACGAACCGGACTGTTTGTAATGACAAACTCGAGCTTCGGCCTTAACTCTGTGACCTTGCAGCTGTCGACCTCGCAGCTTTCTTCTCCGACAAATCTTGGAACATCTTCCTCCCCTGCACCCGTGTTTGCAGCTGCGCCTTCACCCTCACCTGCGCCTTCAGTGACTGCACCAGGCTCAGGTTCTTCGTCTGCCGGAGCGATGAACTCTCCTGTGCCGAATCCCATGCCTTCATCCGCTGCCATTGGATCAGGAACGCCGTCGTTGCTCAGCAGCGCAATCCCCTCCATATTGAGTACGATGTTCGCAGCTGCTTCGATTTCTGGAGCAGCAGGATCCCAGTCCCCTCTGACTTCTTCTGGGGGCTCTGCACCTGCTTCTTCGGTGCTGTCCTCGGGCGCAGGCAGTTCTGTAGGTGCAACCGGGGCGCTAAATGGTCCAGTCTCATCTCAGTCTGGATTGGCAGGCTCTGCTCACTCTTCTGTTGCTCCTGGTGGCCCCGTTTCATACTTGCCTCTCTCTGCACCGCCTGCAGCGTCCATACCCCCTCCGATATTTTCGTCGCTGCAGAACTCCAGTGTTTCTCAAAGCCCCGAGAGCGCAGCGATGTCGTCGTCATCTTCGTGGAAGAATAGACCTGCCGCGTCCTCTGCGGGTGTGTCCACTGCTGATATCGAGTTGTTGATCGACAAGAGAGTGAATGCGTACATGGAGTCGTTCCAGACTAGGGCCATCGATAGCCTGAAGGCATCGTTCCGTCAGGTCTTCACGGAGACCATGGTTCCCTCCCTGGAGTCCTCTGTCCAGCGCATGTTTTCGCAAATTTCGACGGCACTGCAATCTGGTCTTTCTGAGGAGTTTGAGCAGTTCCGATCATCGGCAATGGTGGAAATTCAGTCGAGTGTGCAAAACAGTGTCAACCACGCGGTGTCAAATGCTTTTGCGGCTCTGAACAAGAATCTGAACTCCCAGCGAGCCTCCACCTCCGGTCCTGCTGTTGCTGTGCAAGAGAAGATGGATCCCGCGACGGTTGTGCAACGAGCACTAGACGCCCAGGATTTCCAGACCGCATTTTCCACGGCCCTGTCCTCGAACAACCTCCAGTTTGTTATCAAAACATGTAGCAAGTGCTCTGCAGAAACGGTATTGGCTTCGGGCGTACTTGCGCAGCCCATTGTGTTTTCGCTGCTGCATCAGCTTTGTGTCGATTTGACGACGGAGACTGCGCTCAAGATCGAATGGATTGAAAACGCTCTGTCTGTTCTTGAGGAGCCGAACGATAAGCTTCTTGGAAAAGCTCGCCCGGTTCTGACAAAGTCCCTGGAAAATCTTCGAGCCGCGAATGCATCGATCTTGGCGATGGGTGGAAAGACCCTCAAGTCCTACCGCATCATCATGAAGCTTCTGCCTCCGTTGTGTGTTGGAAGCAGTCAGTAGAATGAACATCGATAAAACCAATTTCTCTCTCTCTCTCTCTCTCTCTCTCTCTCTCTCTCTCTCTCTCTCTCTCTCTCTCTCTCTCTCTCTCTCTCTCTCTCTCTCTCTCTCTCTCTCTCTCTCTCTCTCTCTCTCTTCTCTCTCTCTCTCTCTCTCTCTCTCTGTGTCTGTCTGTTTGTCTGTCTGTACGGGATTTGATAATTTATTTTGTTGCTATATAACAGAGGAGGGGGAGAAGAATGAAAGATGCACCTGGATTCCTTGACAGCGCAAGAACGGAAAAACAGCCAAGCTGATTTTCTAGGAATTTGCGATCGTTCTCCAACTTCGCTTCCAATTTGCCATATCGCTTTGGATAGCTCCCTTCCAATTCGTGTGTTTTAGGAACCGCAGAATCTCATTCAAGCGCATTTGACAATAAGCCCGTGCTTCCGAGTGGCCAAGTTCCAAGATGATGACGTCCGTGACCTCTGGGACCAGAATTGAAAATTCCACAGGACGACCCGTCAGGCTTTCCCGAATGAGAAACACCTCTTCATTCGACGGAAACGCACTTGTTTCTGCTGGCGGCATGTGGTGCGCAACACCCAACCCGCGCATGTCTGCATAATACTCCAAGACCCCCGAATAGTTATCCGCGCTCTTTTGAATATCCTGCGCAAGAGCATTCATCACGTCTGGTGCGGTTGCTTCTGAATAGCCAATCTCTGTTAGAAACGCCAAAACTCGTGTCTTTGCCTCTTCATCCTCCAACCGGACCTGTGGAATCACATCTGTTTCAAGATATCGCGGCAGAAACGCTTCGGCTGCCGGCAAGTCACCACCACCACCACCACCACCACTATCGCCTCCACTTCTTGTACCTCCTTCCCCTCCACTATTTGGACCAGTGCTATTGCTCCCTGAAGAAAGTGCGCCGGGATGCACCGAAAAGCTTCTCAGAAACGGAACATTGTCTGCACAGGCAACCCGCATCAGCGATGCAATGACGCTGTATTTGCGAACAAACTCGGGCCATTGGTCCAGCTGGTCAAACCGAAGCGCCTCAATGCTGCTGCGAACCTCGGAAAGATGAGACGCAAGAGTGCGAATCATGTGGTTCAGGTCTGTAGACGCAGCCATGGCTTAAATCAAATTAATCAACAAAAATAATAATAACAAAAATAATAATAATAACCAACAACAAAATGAAAACAAAATGAAAACAGGCCAACTGCACAGATAGCCTTGAACCTGCTCCTAAACCAGATGCGACGGAATAAGAAACAGAAGCCAGGGCCAGGGAATAAGGAAATACGGAACCGTCGGTGCGTGGCGGATCCGATGTTCGCGCAGTTCACACGTTTTCACACGTAGCACAATCGCGAGTCAGAGAAAGAGATTATGCATGACACAAATAGGAAGAAGGAAAACATGCAGAGAAGGGGGACCTTTATTATGTTTATTTATTATTTTTTCTACAGGCGGAGAGAAAAGAAAAGAAAAAGGCAGATCACTGCGAGGACGGATGCTGCTTCTTTTTTCTACGTGTTCATTCGGATAGCAGAATCCGGGTCCTCCGACGCATCATTCAAGCTCTGCTCAATGACGGCCAAAACGGGAGAAAACAGAACTTGTTCATCTTTTGAAAGTGCGGACTTGTCAAAGGTGTACCGACGACGCAGCGGATACTCACTCATCTCGATCCGCGAGAGCAGCTTTTCGGTCATATCCGTCTGTGCTGTCAGATATTTCCTGCGTCTCTGTTGTCCTGCAAGTTCTTCTGCGTGATCGCGAATCTTGATCGGTCGAATAATGAAGATTTCTGCTAATTTCATCAAGAGAGTCAGAAGTCCCAAGAGACCAACCACAGAACCCAAAATCTGAGTAACAATAAGAAATTCCGGCTGGGCACTAGACAGCACGATCTCTTGCTTCACAGTAGAGATGGACAACGCTACTGCAATCGGAAACGTCTCCGCGGGAGAATCCGAGACTGACAACCTGGTCTGCCGGAGATGGGCCCCGTAACCGTGCTCCACGAAGCCTTTCAGTTCATTGTGGAACGTTACTTCTAGCAATTCGTAATTCACGACCAACGAAGCGGGATAGCTCCCATTCACACTCGTTGCAAAGTTTTGCGACGACACCTTCTCATTAATCCATGAGCAGGAAAGAGTAGAATTCACAGCATGCAGGGCAATAGCATTCCCTTTGGTTTGCAACGTATACGTAAATGTGAACAGCAGCTCCAAGTCTTGCGGAGCACAGTTTGTGCAAGACACCGCGATCACGCACACCGGATCTCCGTAGCTGCTTACACTTTGCGTAAATGTCGGGTTGTCCACAGCTATCGACACCGCAGAAAAACTAAATGCACTCGACTGGCACACCCCAGTAAACGCAAGCAATTCAATATGCAAGTCGAACGTCACCGGGGGTAACTTCTCTTCGTTGATGGGCTGCAAGGTCTTCACGAGAAGCTGGTTGTTGTACATTGCGTTAAGGATCAGAGAAATTAGCAGACAGGGAGCCATGATGATGAACACAAACGAAAAAACGCCGCCGTTCACGGATGTTTTTTTGATCATGATGTGTCCAGGATAACAACCGTGAGTTCGACGGAAAAAAACGTCGCAAGACCGGAAACGACTCAGTGTAGCAGAAATGGATCTAAAATTGCACATCCAGGCAATAAGAGCAATGATTCCTACAAGCCCAACAAAAACTACACAGAAAATAATGGAAACCTTCAGTATCAAGGTTGGTGCATCCGTGAACGATATATCGAAGGTCGGGGCAGCGTACTGAAGAGACTGGAAAGAAGCGAGAAAGAAGGAAGAAATCGCAAAAGGTGATCCAGGATTGCACACCGAGCCTACTGGGCAAGGAATACATCCTGCAGAAACAGTCGGAGAATAAAGATTCGCCGGGCAAGCGTAGCACTTGGCGGAACCAATCCTAGAAATCGACCCGTTCGAGCAAGTCTCGCAAGAGCCTGCACCAGGCAGGGCCGAAAACGTTCCGCTCGGGCAGAGATTGCAAACAGACGCTTGCGGCAAGGTCTGGTACTCACCAGGATTGCATAGTTGGCAAACATCCAAGTTTCCGCCTGGAGAGACTGATCCGGCCATGCACGGAGTACAGACAAACAGGGACTGGTCTGTATCGCTTATCGCATTCCCTGGAGGACATCCATTGTCAAACATCAGAGCAAAGGACACGTCTACAATGGACGTCTGCCATAGGCTGCAGAGAGAGAATGCGTCATTGGCCGACGGAAACACGAACGCAGAATCAACAAAAATGAGATCCGTTAATTGCAGTGGAAAGACTGTTGCCACGACAACCGGAGTGACGGTAGAATCGAAAAGCACAACAGCGGAGTCAAGTGCTGCAATCAGGGCGACAGCATTTGGCTCCGCTATGATGTCCAAAATGTCTGCAGACCCTTCATCAGCATTCGCAAGAGCAGCAGAAAGATCAACAATTTCTGCAATGGTCAGTGTGTCTGCATTCAGTTCCATAATAACTAGATTGGAAAAGGCAATCCAGACAACGCTTTCGTCTCCGTCTTGTTCTTGGAAGACATCAATAATTGCAATATCTATCGCGCTCGAAAAAATGTTCGAATAGTACAAAAGCTGAATGTCTGTTCGCCCTCGAGCGGTAGGCAGACTGAAAATATGAGGAATTGCAGCAGTCGACTGGGAGGAAGCATCCTCCGCGCCAACAAGGATGTAAGGATCCAACGGATGATAGATAAACTGCATCATGGTAATGTAGCGATTGGAAACAACCCAGATTGGGCGACTCTCAATTCGGACTGGAGCACTACCAGTAATGTTGTACACAAACAACGTGGATTGTGCAAGAACATACAGTATGCCTGCAGTGCTGTCCATTGTACATCCGGCACCAAGGAAACTTGTCCCAGTCGACGAAGAATTAATCAAAACTTGCTGCGTATGGAGATTCAGGTCCATCCACACAACCGAGAAGCTGCATACAAAAACCCAGTTTCTCTGAGTGGACAGAACATAGTCAACATACCTCTTCTTCACAAACACATTTGGATCATACATGCCAGCGATGGGTGTCTCGGAAACAACGTCCAGCGATGAAAATTCCAGTTGTCGGAGAAACGCAGTAGGATATCCGTGAAAAAGAACGTACAGCGAAGAGCTGTTTGCCAGGTTTCTGCTCTTTTCTGCAAACTTGAGGATTCTAAGGTCCACGTGATTCATGTATTGCAAAACAGAACCGACACTCCATGAAAACATCTCTATGCTCTCACAAGTCACTGATGCGGGGCACCGTCGCGTCTGGTTGACGACAAACGCAACCCACGAGCCCTCGGAATTCACGGCAGACGAGAGCACGTTGTTATTCAACGAAGGGTAAGGGCTGCTGTGGACGAGCGAAAACTGGCATGTCGGAGCGCAAGAAAGGATGTAGGAATCCACAGAACCCGAGACTGCTAAGCTGTTGGTGTCACTGCGTGTTATGGTGTACATGGTACCGCTCTCATCCGGAGCCAAGCTCTGAATGACGCCTGTCACGGGAAGCGTGGTGAACGCCAAAGAGGCTGCGTCGAAGGCCACCAGACTGTTGTTCTGATGCGAAACAATCAGTCCAGTCTGCGAATCAAAAAACAGGCGCCTGAGCGACTGACCAGCATAATTTGAGGTCTGGATCTGCGTACATACTGCCGCGGTAAATGAGGACAAAAGCGGTTGAAACATCACACCGCAGACCGCGGAATTCAGTCCTTGGACCAAGAAAAAAACCGAATCGACGGATACTGCAACAGACTGAGCGCTCGACAATATGGGAAACGGAAGAAGCAGGGGCTGGCAGACCGGGGCGCTCGGCGTAGTTTGCGAAAAGCTGGACAGAGCGACCGCACACAACGATGCATTGCCAAAGACGCTCGACTGCGCAATAAAGGACACTAGACCAGGCATAACCGAAATACCGTGTAGCGCGACACTGTTCATATCTGTCGACACGAGCACCTGGCTTGTTTCTAGCGACGGAACGGCAACTTGCCACAACACTCCACTGTCTGTTCCGATGATAAAGGACGGCACGCCAAATGAGTTCAGCACAAACGTCGTTGGGAAGATTCTGGCAAAGCTTTCGAAACCAGGAGACAACGAAGCGAACGAAAACGATGTGTGGTTGGGAAGTAACCTCAGATCCCACCGAAGTATCTGAGGACCAATTCCTCTCTGAGACAAGCAGTATATAGCATTCTTATCTGAAGGATGAGATAACGGATGGATCAGACATTCCTCTGTTGGAAACGCTTGAATTCCGCGCACTGGGTTTGTTGGAACAGCTGCCTGAGCACCAAGAAGAAGCGCAAGAACGAAGCAATACAGTGCGGAGAACACAGCTGTCGGTCGAGAATTCACTCCCATACCTCAGGCAAGAGAAAGGTCAGAAATGCAATAGTAAATGTCCTTTCTCTTAATTAAAAAGACTTTAATTCTTGCATGGAAAAAGAAAAGGTTGGGGGAAAAACCACGCTGTTTTTGCTGCAGTCTGAGTTCCGATGTGGGATCTTTTGCATGATAGCGAGGCAAGCGCACTCTTCTCCGACGTCGGAGGAGCGCATTCCCAAAATCCCCGACAAACCCTACCAAGCTATCACGGATCGGGCAAGTGGGTTTTTGTGTGCATGTCGGGAATTTTTTTCAGTGTTTTTTTCCTTTTTCTTTCCGGTCATTTTTTATAAAAGGAAGAAATCGGGGATTAAGAAACGGCGACAGTAATCAACGCGGCCTGCATGAGAATCGATTACATCCTGTTGTGCCTAGCTGTGGCTGGGCTTCGGTTTGCAGTGGTGCTGCAGGCATCTGAGCAGCAGCAGCGTCATGAGGATGGCCGTGTCGTCGTTGAAGTCCCTTACGAGGCTGCAGCAGCGTATGCGCGGCCGTCGTTTTCTGTACCGATCATTTCTGTGCCGCCGACTGTGGATGCCGGGACAGTGTTTCCTCCGAGCTTTGCATTCGGGGTGAGCACTTCTGCATACCAAGTCGAAGGGGGCTGGCTTGAGGATGGGAAGGGGTTCTCGATCTGGGACGTGAGCTCGCACATCCCGGGGCATATTGCCAATGGAGATACGGGAGATATTGCAGATGACTTTTACCACCTGTACGACGCGGATTTGGCCATGATGGCTGCAAATGGGATCACACATTTCCGCATGTCGATCTCATGGCCCCGCATTATGCCCACGGGATTTGCACCGGTGAATCCAGCCGGGGTTGCATTCTATAACCGAGTGTTCGAGGCGTGTGCAAAGTACGGAATCACGCCGTACGTCACCTTATTTCATTCGGATGTTCCCCAGAATTTGGTCAACTACCCAAGACCCGGCATCGCGTTTCTCGCAGACGACTTTCCCCAGATTTTTGCTGACTATGCCGATGCGGTGTTTGCAGCGTTCGGGACTCGGGTGAAGAACTGGATGACGTTCAACGAGCCTTGGTGCTCCGCAGTGCTGGGAATAGATGGTGGCCGAGATCCGTACAATGTGGCACACAACATTCTGCGGGCGCATGCACTGGCAGTGAATGTCTATCGGACGAAGTATCAGGCTTCTCAAAAGGGTGTCATCACGATTGTGTTGAACACAGCGCATTTCTACGCAGCGTCGTCGAATCCCGAGGATGTGGCTGCTGCGCAGCGTGCATACGACTTCAATCTCGGATGGTTTGCGGACCCGATTCTTGCAGGCGACTATCCGGCATCCATGCGCTTGACACTCGGGGCTCGTCTGCCAGTGTTTAACGCTTCGGAAAAGGCACTGCTGAAAGGGTCGATGGATTCCATTGCGATCAACCACTACATGCCCTTCTTGTGCAAACCCGGGAGCTCACCGCATTCGGACAATCCCTCGTATTGGTCCGATGAGAACACGACGTGCTTCTATGATCCGTCCTGGCCCCTTAGCGATTTCGGATGGGGCATCTACGCGCCGGGTATCAAAGACTTGTTGTTGTACGTTGCCCAGCGATATCCCGGAATCCCATTGTGGATCACAGAAAATGGTGTTTGCGCTCCGGGCGAGAACAATATGACCATCGCCATTAACGACGTGATGCGTCAGAAGTACATCCATGACTATGTGGAAAATGTCGGTCTTGCCCTGCAGCAAGGTGCTCCTGTGGAAAAGTATTTTGTCTGGTCGAGTATGTTTTCCTTTCCTTCCTCCTCTTCTCCCCGTATCCTTTTGCATTTTTGTGTCCTTCTCTTTTCGGTTTCTTTTCTTGTGCTCGTCTCTTTCCTAATTGCATTATCTTACGAGTTTTTTTATTTCCTGGTTTTCCCAATGCAGTTCTCGACAATCTGGAGTGGGGAAGTGGATTCTCAAAGCACTTCGGTATGGTGTGGATCGATCGGTCCACTCCAGCCCTTATCCGCTTCCCGAAGTCTTCTCTGGCGCTTTATAAGAACATTGTTCATACGCATATCGTGAAGTCCAAAAGGATTGAGTAGTGTATTCCGACCGCTTCGCTTTTCTATCAACTAATTGTTGTCAGCAGCGGATTTGCAGTAAGGGGGTAGTATTAATTACTGTGATTGCTGCTGCGGTATTTCCATAAAGATTAATTGTTTTTTTTTGTTTTTTTTGTTTTTGTGCATGCACCCGCTTGGCGAGCCCCTCGACGCAGAATTCGTTTCAGGATGTGTCCCCATTCCTCGAGCAAACAGGAAACGATGCTCACTTCCAAAGTGAATGGTTGTGTATGCTTCTTCACGCGGGCCTGCCCGCCCCAACTCCCTGGCTCTCCACGACACCGTCCTTCATCCTCGTCAACGCCTGTAAGAAACTTTCGCGGAAACCCTCTTCTGCTCTGTTCGTGGTGATGCGCAGTCTACGTTCCTTCTGCTGTCTTTTCTTGTTTTGTCACGGAGCACCATACTGTACGCTAGCGAAATTGGAGTCAGGTATGAATCAGCTACCGCAGCCCCAACCAGAGGTAGAGGTGGAGATGGGGCTGAGCGCATTGGTTGACGTTGAGAGCCAACCAGAGAGTTTAAAGGACAGCGAAAATGCAGGAAAAGATGACGCGGAACTCGTTGCTGCGGGACAGGACGAATGCAAAGACGTCAAAGAACCTGCGATGGACTCTTCAGATTCAGAAAGTGCATCCACGACCGAGCGCTCGAGCAGCGAAGTTGCATCGAATGACTATAAGCCCGGTGAGTATTTCGACTCCGATGAAGAAGATGCTGGTGGGATTCCCGATGTCGCGGCCATTCTTTCGCTTCCTCAGTATGAGCCAGTGGACGTTGCCATATCAGAGACTGACGACCTAGTGTCGTTGGGTACTGTCCACTCGTTTTTGAAAGACCTCCTTGTCGTCTCCACTCCTGCTGGGGCCCCTGCGTTGTCAGCAGGATCTGTGCTTGCTCTCGAAAATCGTGTTGCAATTGGTCGCATTGGCGATGTTTTCGGGCCCGTTGACAGCCCATTGTATTCAATTCGCCTCCCCCCGACTGGAATCCCTGCGGAATGGGGTCCATGTGTCTTGGGAACTCGAGTGTACTTTCCACGATCACTCGCGGAAGTTGTGCAGGTCGGCCCACTGCGAATGCAGAAAGGCACAGATGCTTCGTGGAGGAACGATATGGAGCCTCCAGAACATCTTCAAGAGTTTTCAGACGACGAAGAAGAAGCAAGATTCAGAAAAACTGTCAAGGACAAAAAGAGACAGAGAACCGAAAACAGCCTTGCGAACGCCCGACCAGCCTTCAAGTACGCGCGAATGCCGTCAAGTGCGGGTAGTGATGGATACAACGACAGTGACGACCACGACGATCACGGTGCCAGTGGAAGTGACAAGGACAAGGACAATGACAAGGACAAGGACAATGACCGCGAATCACAAGAAGACGGTGCGTGCTGTAACAACAGGGAACGAGAATCCGGAATGAACGTGACGCATGACTTAGAGCAAGGTTCGCACTCTCCAAAACATGCGCCAGGTCCTGCGCCAGTTCCCAACCCTGTTTCATCAACACCTGTTGAGAAGGGGAAACCTGTGGAGCTGAATATTGCACCAATATCAAGCTTCTTTGACGACAACGATTAGTTTCTTTTTGATTAAGTAACAGTAATAACAAAAACGAAATTCTTAGCAAGTCCTTGATTGACGTCGTACAGAGGGACAAATCAATTTATTCTGACAATGAAAAAGGAACATACAGAGCACCCCAGTTTCGGGATACTGTGGATACCGTCGGACGACAGCGCTGACGAAACGCTTACTCAAACTCGACAAGGATCTCCTCTACCTTGACAGACTTGCCGGCCTTGCACCGGATTTCCTTGACGATACCATCAACAGGAGATCGGAGAAGATTTCTCATCTTCATGGCCTCCACAACAACGATCTCTTGACCAATAACAACCTTGTCACCGGGCTTAACAGCAACCTGGATTACAGTACCAGGCATGGGGGAGACCAACATCTTGGAAAGATCGGGCTTCGAAATCACAGGCATGTGCACAAACAAGTCCTTGACCGCAGATCGCTTCACGTCAAGCTCATAACGGGTGCCGGCCATTTGGATAACAGACCCTCCAGTCACATGTCTCTCGAGGACCTGGAGAGTCACATCGCCATCCTGATAGAAAACGCTGTCGATCAACCATTTTGCATTCGACGGCTTGTCATTCACAAGTAGATTGCCCGTGCGAGAGCAGCGGGAAACCTTCACGACGGCCGCTGGCAAGCCTGAGTCGACAACCGACACATCATACGTATCGGAAAGCGGAGATTCGTGCACAGATCCAGAGGAGAATGCGCTGTATCGGTTCTCCTCGCGAAGAAATTCAACGACGGCCGCAGCCTTTGAGATCTCCTGAGCTTCAACTTCGGTAAGAACGTGACCCTTGAAACCGCCGGGATACTCCACTTCAATGAATTTCGTGTCGATGCGCCCATCCTTGTAGCGTTTGTGGTCCATTACGTCACGCAGGAAGGGGATGTTATGGGTCACTCCCTGAATGACGTACTGATCAAGGGCTGCACGCAAAATGTCGATAGACTCCTCTCGATTCTTTCCGTGAGTAATCAGCTTGCAGATCATTGGATCATAGTGAACCGAAATTTCGGCGCCCTCCGTGATGCCAGAGTCGCAGCGGATGCCGGGACCAACCGGCTCCACATATGTCTTGAGGGTTCCAATCGAGGGCAAGAAGTTACGCGCAGGATCTTCAGCATACACGCGCGCTTCCATTGCCCAGCCATTAATACCAACCTGGTCCTGCGTTGTGCGAGAAAGGGACTTTCCAGCTGCACAGCGGATCATTTCCTCGACGAGGTCCAGGCCAGTGATCATTTCCGTGACAGGGTGCTCGACTTGCAGACGGGTGTTCATTTCCAAGAAGTAAAAGTTCTTCTTCGCATCCACCAACATCTCCACAGTTCCTGCAGAGTAGTATCCTACCGCCTTGGCAAGCATGACGGCCTGTTCACCCATTGCCTTTCGAGTTGCGGGATCAAGGAAAGGAGACGGAGCTTCCTCGAGAACTTTTTGATTCCTGCGCTGAATCGAGCACTCGCGCTCAGGCAAATACAAAGTGTTGCCGAGCTTGTCGCCAATGACCTGGATCTCGATATGACGAGGCTGCTCAACGAACTTTTCAATCAACATGCGATCATCGCCAAACGACGCAGCTGCTTCTTCCTTGGACAAACGGAAACCGTCCAGTGCTTCCTTGTCATTGAACGCAATTCTCATTCCTTTTCCTCCACCACCCGCGGACGCCTTGATCATCACCGGATATCCGATTTCATTCGAAATTCGCAGGACATCTTGCGGGGTCGCCACCTCGCCTAAGAAACCCGGAATCGTGTTCACACCAGCTCTCTTCGCAATCTTCTTTGAGTTGATCTTGTCTCCCATTGCATCAATTGCAGACGCAGGAGGCCCAATGAACGCAATCTTGCGCGAGTCCAGTTTCGAAGCAAAATGGTTGTTTTCCGACAGAAAGCCGTATCCAGGATGCACTGCTTCCGCACCCGTTGTCTCACAAGCCGCCACGATCGCATCCATATTGAGATAGGAAAGCTTCGACGCAGCCGGCCCAATGCAGACTGCTTCATCTGCCAGCCGAACGTGCTTCGATCGGCCGTCCGCCTCGGAATACACCGCTACAGTCCGAATGCCAAGTCGCTTGCACGTCTTGATGACACGACACGCAATTTCACCACGATTGGCAATCAGAATCTTTCCAAAAAGATTGTCCGACGATGAAAACCGACGAGAAAAATCCAGCGTACGAAACATTTGTTTTTGTTGCGAGCTTTTTTCCCCCAAAAAGAAATATCTTGAAGAGCGAGAGTGAGAGAAACGGTGGGAGAGAAATGTAATTATTATTATTTTTTTGATTAAAGAATAAGAATAATAAAATAATAAAAAATGCAAACTCCGAGCAGCACGAAACCAACAATATACACACGCACATTACATACATTAATAAACAAATGACGACGATTCTTTGCACGGAACAGCGTCTTTTTCTGCACTGGGGAAGGGGAAACCCTAGCATCACGTGATGGCTGGATGATTTTCACCAGAGTTTCCAGCATTTCGACTTTCGAAGCTCGTGAAAGGTGGGTTTGTTTTGTTATCTAGCAAAAATGCCATGTATTGTCGAAAACAAATTCAGACTCTTGGTTTTTGTTTCCTTGTTTCCTTCCTCCCCCCGCTCCTCCCAGAGAGTATTGTACGGTGGAAACGTCATGTCGTCGGTATGGGACCAAGTACTCGCTGATGCGCAAGCAACGAATTCGCAACCAAACCACACACTTCTTGTGGTTGGGACGGAGGGTTGTGGCAAGTCGCATCTTTTGCATCGACTGTTCCCACCAGCAAATCGATCCGCGTATTCTGGAGTCGGTGGATCGCATCGTGCGTCGCTCTTCATGGATTATGCATTTGTAGATCTCTCGAATCCACACGCAAACATGGACTCAGCAAGAGTGCATGTATGGCAGGCTTCCGATCCTCAGCAAATGGACATGCTGGATTTATGTCTTTCGCGCGCCGAGTTGAACCACCCAAACGCTTCTTCCACGAACACTGTAGGGGCAGCTTCATCATCATCATCATCATCATCCGGGATATCGTCGTCGTCGTCGGCGGCGTCGCTGTCCAATGTGGGCTCCAACGCTGGAGTGAATGGGACTATCGGTGGCTCTCGTGCACCGTCTCCAATTCCTTTTCAAAAGGGCGCTCGCAGCAGCGCGGTTTCGGCGGACTCGGTTCCTGGGTCCCCAACGGAACCTGTGCTTTCTCCTTCCATGTCCTTGTCCTCTTCTTCGTTATTGGGGGCTGCTTTGGGACGTATCCCAGTGACTGTGTTTTTCGTGTTGGATTTGTCGCAACCCTGGTTCCTCGAGTCACAATTCAACGCTTGGATTCCCAAGCTATTCGACCCCAAGAATCACTACGAGGTTGCAAACTTGGTCATGGTTGGGGCGAAGTCGGAGATGATGGACGAAGCACAGCGCGAATGGAGTGCAAGGCGAAAGAGAAGGGAATTGAGTGACTTGCATTTCCGAAATTACATCCAGTTTTGGTTCAGAAAACAGGCGCTGTCCATTACAGGTACGAAGATCTGGATCGTATTTGTTTCTTCTTCCACAGGACGAAACATTGATGTCTTGTCGAGATTATGCCACCATTTGTTCCTGGGTGTTGCAGTGGACGACAAGAGACAAGTGGACGACATGGATGCATTGTTCATGCCGCCAGGGGCAGACAGCCAGACATCCGTTTCACGTATTGTGATTGATAACGAGTTTGCAACCCCGTTCCAACAAGTCATCCCTGCGCCGGAAAAGACAGAAGCAGCTCGCGCAGACAACGATCCTTCTTTCGTGGAGTGGTCGGGCTTCCTGCGGAAGCATTGGAATTTTGGTGCTGCTCAGCTGTCGAAATCGGACGCCATGTCCAGTGCGGTTCTTGGTGGGTCTGGAGGCGTGCCTGTATCTTCTGGCTCTCAAAGCGAAAACGCTGTTGAGGCTGGTGCATCGTCGTTTTTCAAGAACATGCTGAATCGATATCAGAGCTCCTCCAATCTGAATGCAGAACCAGTCAAGCGGTAATCCGCGTGGAGGTGCAGCGCGTTTTAGTCCCCTCCCCTCCCCTCCCCTCCCCTCCCCTCCCCTCCCTCCTCCCTCCTCCTCCTCCCTCTCTCTCTCTCTCTCTCTTTCTCGTCCGTATGATCCAGACGGGTAATGCTTGTTGTTGTATTTGCAGTTCTCATCCAAATTGCCTCCTTTTATTATTATTTTTTAATTGTAAACTGTTAGAGAACCAATTTTGCCATTAACGGGGTTGCTGCTCTTCGGTATGGCAAATTCTTTGGCATGCTCGCTCAAGCATCAGTTACTTGCGACCTTGCAACAAAGAAAGAAGAGCGGATGCTGTACTGGAATGCGCTGTCTGCTGTTGTGGTTGGTGCTGCTGTGGCTGCATGTGACCCTGAGTATGCATGGGCATGGGCATGGGCATGGGCATTGGGTTTTGCATGGGTACTGGGATTGGCTGTGTTCCAACTTGCTGTGCATTTTGTGATTGGGCCTTGACAAGAGATGCAAGCAACTCTGATGCAGACTGCTGGTTCATTCCTTGCTGATCCGGACCCTTGATCGCCGAGATGAGTCCCAGCAAAGCCGACACGTTATTCGCGGCTGCCTGCTGGCCTTGCGACATGAATGCGGGAGACGACGGGATGTACTGTTGCTGATGTGCCACCGGCATGTACGCCGCGCCTTGTGGCGGATTTTGCGGTGTAATCTGTTGCGGAGGTGGTGCATACGTGGGCATTCCACCGACCATTGGCTGGTAATGCGGATACTGTACGGAAGGCAGGTACTGTTGCTGCTGCTGCTGTTGTTGTTGTTGTTGTTGCTGCTGCTGGTGTTGCTGCAAGACGTGTCCGTGTCCATGTCCGTGGCCGTGTCCGTGGCCGTGCCCTTGTGGGCTGATTCCTCCCATGTGCTGCACATTCATCGAGTGCATATGGGCCATCGGGTTCATGGTCGCAAATCTGTTTCGCAAGCACTCGCTGATTTCTTCCGGAGTGGTTCTGTGGTCCTGATGCATAAAGTTGATGGCATCTTGCAGCACGACGTCTTGCGCTGCCTTGTCTCCCGAACGGAAGCTGACCTGCATCCCGTGTTCTTCGTGCTGCCTATGCACCAGCAGCGTGTACTTCAGGCCATCTGCTGCAGCCCGGTGAAGTTTGTCTGTCAACGACGCTCTGTCTGCGATCTCGAGGCTTACAGATATCGCACACCGCTGAATCATCTCCACAACGTAATCGCAGTACGGACGAAGCATGGAGTGCATGCAAAACACAATGCATTGCGGAACCCCAGGATTCCGCTTGTACTGCTTCTCTGGGCGTCTGTCTCGCTCCCGACCATTGAAATCTCGTTCTCTGTCTCCGCCACGGAAATCGCGCTCTCGTCCACGATCCCGGTGAAGATCGCGGTCGCGGTCACGGTCACGGTCGCGATGAACGTCGCGATCGCGGTCTCTGTCTCTGTCTCTGTCTCGTTCGCGGTCTTCATGGGTATCTCCTGGAACGTCCTCTCGGTCACGTTTGCGACTCAAATGATCACGCTCGTCTGCAACCAGCAGGCTCACGACTCGTGATCCAATCATCTTTCCTTGTTCGCCGGCTATCGCCCGAAGAACAGAGTCCGTATTATCATATTGGATGAATCCAAAGCCGTAATGAAGCTTCACGTCCTCAATGCGGCCGTATACAGAAAATATGCGTTCCACTTCCGACTTGCTCACGCCGCGAGTGTCCAAACAGCCTATGAAAAGGCGCGATCCAACTGGATATCGTGGCATTTGAAAAAGCAAGGAGGGGAAAAAAAGAAGAAGAAAATCTTATAAAAAGAAAACGAAAACCTAAAACACGAGCAAACACACAACAACAACCTTTTAATTAAGAAAACTATATATAAATATAATTTTTTTGTTTAAGAAAAATGATATTCAGAGAAGCGAACTCAGTTGGTAAGAACGAATAGAGAATGAAATAAATATCAACAAAAAAGCAGATAATAAAAGGAAGGGAAAAATCAAAAAGAAAAGGAGGGAAAAGCGCGGTTTTATAAGGTCGCTTTCTGCTTTTCATTTTTTTCTTTTTTTTGACTGGGAGTCGTGTCTCACACTACGGCTGGCGATACTCTGCATGGATACGAATTGATTTCTAATTGATACTATTGCGATGGGGCGTTGTGAAGTGTGTGGAGAAAGGACGTGAGGAGTTCTGTTCGTGCACTTTCGAGTTTTAGTTTTTTGTTTTGTTTTGTTTATTTGGACTTTTGCGAGGTGGATGAGCACGCATATACAGCGAGCATAGAACCCGAGGATGGCGTTTCAGTCGCATCGACTTCCAGCTTTGCTGCGCGATGCCTTTTCCAATCGGCTACAGGAGCGGATCACAACTGGAATTCGAGATGCTGCGGCATCGGGGAAGCTGCCTCCGGAAATCGTGTCTTCGATCGAGTTTACGCTTTTTGACCTTGGATCAGAGCCGTTTGATTTGGAGATTGAATCCGTGCTTCGAGCTGATCCTTTAGAACAGATTGATGGAGTTCGCCAGATTGTGTTCTTCTTCAAATACGCGGGTTCTGCAGTCGCCGAGTTTCAGTGCGATGTCCAGGTAAATCCAATTTCGGGTCGACACGCGCTGTTTGAAACGCGGATAGTCCAAAAACCAGTCATCCTGCCGCTCCATCTCCGACTCGAGCATATTCGACTGGGAGGGAAGCTGATGATTACCCAATCCAACGTGAATCCACGAGCAATTCTGCTCTGTGTAAAGTCGTGTCCGTTTCACGACATGTCCATTCGTTCCAATTTCGAACGGCACATGATGAGCGCTCACGAAACTCTTAGACGAACGCTGATTTCAACGGTAATGCAGACGTGCGAAAGACTCGTCGACGATGAGTTTGTCATTCATTTGGGCGACGATCCCTCTGCAGATGCGGAACCGGTTTTGCCGCCTTCGACCACCGGCAGTCGTGTCTCGACGCGCGCCGGGTTCTCCCATGCATCTTCATCATTCTAGCTCATTTCTTTTGTTTCAAAAAGAAGAATGAATGAATGAATGAATGAATGAATGAAAGTGAAAAACGAAAGGCATTTTGGTGGTGGCCGTTTGGTTCAGGGTGCTATATTTTTATTTCCTTATATTATTATTCACGAAGTTCTGCTGGTGAGCGTACTACTACTATATTGTATTCTCGTTGTTTTCACGTCCCCGCTTTTCTTGCTTTCTTCTGGTTTTTTTCTTTCTTCTTTTTTCTTTTGGCTCTTAAGTGGATCGCTGCTGCGTCTGCACGCCAGTCTTCAAAGGCGCCTTAGCGCGATCCCGAGTGGAATCGATGGACTGTTTGACGGTTTCCTTCGACGGCATCATTGATGCAGTGGCATCGACTGCCTGCTTCGCGACGTTTGCAGTCTTGTCAATCATCGATGCGGTTCCCTCGGCGGCCTTGGCTTTGGTATCTTGCACCTTTTGCACAACAGCGTCCTTTGCTTGGGCGGTTGCCTGGGCGGCTGCTGCCGTGGAGTATGCAATCTTGTCCTTTGCTGCTTGAACAACGTTTGACGCAGCCTCGCCCATCGTCGGGTGGGCACTTTGCAGCGTTGAATCAGTCTGCATCGATGTTGCGATATTGGCTCGGGGCTGCGAGGACGGCTGGATCAGAGGCGCCGATTCCAAGAAGACGGTTTCAACCGGAACGGTTTCCACAAAAATGGCCGCCGGAACAGGCTGCAACAGCGGAGCGCTGGACGTCGAGAACGGATTCGGCTCCTGCACAAAGTTGCTTGACGTGGACGCACCGGGGCCGAATGTGCCGTGGTCGATTGTGGCTGCCTGCTGCTGCACCGGTGGAAGAGTAAGGGGCTTCGCCGCCGGTGCAGGAGGTGCGTTGGATGCGTACGAAAACTGCTCAGCGTTGTCCATGCGGAAGTTCGACTCGGTGTCCTTCATCATGGGGAACGGCTTGGAGGCACCCAGCAGAATGGGTGCTCCCTCGAGAACCGGCGTCTGCGTGGAAGACGGTCTCTGTGTCTTGGTGGTAGACTGGGCGGTGGCAGACTCAAACGAACCACCCGCGCTGGCAGACAGTCCAAGGGTGCCAACGGCGGGTGCGGATGCGGCTTCTGTGGTGGTGGCGCTTGCCTGACCCTCCTGGAGATGAGCTGCGTACGCCTTTGTCTTCTCCGCGGCTGCATGAACGACCTTTCCCACGGTTTCGACAATATGCTCTGCGGATTGCATGAGAGTCTCCTTCACTGTAGGCATCGCCTCCCGAGCCTTTTCCGCAACGTAGGTACCCGTCTGAACGGTCGTCTCTGCCAGCTTGTTGCCTACCTGTTTTGCCGTTTCCGTCATGCTAGCAGCAGCTTGGGCAGTCTTGGCTCCCGCAACATTCGCCGCGCCTTGCAGCTTGCTCATCGTGGTTCCTTCAACCGCGTAGGGCTTGACAGACCCCTTTCCCTCCCCTTCAAATACCTCTGCTTCCAGAGGCTGGTCCTGCCAATGCTGTGTTGCACCACCCAGGTACATGAAAGCCGGTTGGTGCGATCGCGGTGCAGTCGCATCCAGAGGTCGTTCTCCCGGGAGAATCGGCGCGTTCTTGATCTCTTCGAAATCCTCTCCAGTGCGAGCCTGTTTGGTTTCTGAAGGGCTCTCTTTGGCAGAGGGCTGCAGGGCAGCAGGCACCAGGGAAGGTGCAGCAGAGAAGAATGACTTCGACGACTCTTCCTTCTTTGGTGCGATTTCTTGGACTTTCTCTGCTGCAGGTTGTTCTTGAATGCGCTTGACGGGCTCTTCTTGAATGCGCTTGGCAGGCTGCTGCACAGGCGCGGCGGCTGCTCGCTGCGCAAGGATCGGTTTTTCAGTCGAAGGCGGAGCCGCTGCCGGCGCTTTCTTCTCGGGGATGGCAACACCAGAAGCGACAATTCCTGTCCCAATCGTGCTGGTCGATTCCTGCATAGGCTGCAACGGAGTTGCGCCAGTGTACGGTCCAGTCTGAATTCCGATCTTGAAGTCCTGCATCACAGGATTGCTGATCGGAGCTTGTTGTCCGGAGAATCCAACGATGTTCATTCCTTGCTTCTCAGACTGAGCAGTAGGAACGTTGGTATCGACGGGCTTGATGTTTTCTTTAGACGATTGCATTGTTTGTTTTGCTTTGGTGTACGTTGGTAAACGAAAATAAAACAGAGATAACTTAAAAGATGAGAAAATAGAAATGCGATAAGGAAACGAAAGCTTGAGCAAAGAAGGAAAACCGGAAAGAAAGAAAAGGACATGTTGTATTCCCAGCGACATCACATGTTTATAACCATGCTGCACCAGTGCAATTGTTTCAAAGTGTTGTGCTGCGGTGTGTTGAACTGTCAAGTGATGTTTCGAGTTACTCCCTGCCAGGCATGCGTATGGCTCGCTTGAACCTTGGGGCGTTTCAAGAACATTCCTGAAACGATTCCGTGTTTGGTAATAAACCCTCCAACCCCAAACGACTGGTGGGACGGCTATGATGAAATCATCGGATAATATGGCTGAGTTGGCAGCCGTCGACATTGCTGTTGAGTGAAGGCCGACCTTTTTCTTCTGCAGATTGCTGCTACAGGTTGCTGCTGTCGTCGTTGTTATTCTTGTCGCGGCGGCGTAGGAGTGCAGACCGAGGCCCAATGAGAGACACTGTCGAATATTGACAACCCGATTCCTTGTAATTGATGATGGGCACTGATGCTGATTGCAAAGGTCCCCTTTCCGCCAAATAATCTGTTTTTGAGGCGCAGCATGCGAGACAAATGCTTTGGAGAGGCTTTGGGTTGGAGGGTGATACTCGAAAGCCGTCTTTTGTTTTTCTTCTGCCACCCGGACAACGTCCATCTGTTTTTATTTTTTATATTTTTTAAAATTAATATTACTATTATTCTGAGTCCGCTTGGTCGTCATCGTCTGTATCGTCTCTTCGGTTGCGCTTGCGGGTGTCGGACCGCGGGTCCTTGAGGTCCACCAGTCGTACTGTATAGGGATTGCCGTTAAGCGTCATCTGAATTTCCTCGGCGTTGTCCCAGGACTGATCCAGCGCGCCGTCAACCACTGCGTCGAATGCGGCAGGATCTTTCAATTTCCAAAATGTGCTGTTTCGAGGGATCAGTGCACCGCGGCAGCCGCAGCTCATGTAAGATGCAATGAGATGAGAACACGGCAACCCACGGCTGACCGGGGCGCCGCATGTGCAGGAAAGATCATGGTCTCGCGTGTCCACAGTCCAATTCAAATCGCCAGCAACGTCCAATTCCTCTCTGCGCTGTGGAATCCGTGTCGTCCGGGACATGATGGCATCCGACTGAAGCCGTGGACGAACAGAAAATGTACAGATTCGACACATTGGAGACAAGTCGTCAATAGCTGTGCAGTCTGCAACGAGAAACGACGCATCCATCTCTTCTCTGCTTGTTTCGTACAACGCAAACGGCGACAACCCTGCATCACGAATCGAAGAAACGACAAATGAAAATTCCTGATGCGGCCAAGAGCACGACGACAGTCGAGAGGCCACGCCAAACGCTGGGTGGATTTGCGATACTGATTCGTTATTTGAAAACCCGACAGCCACGTCTTCACAACGCAGGATGCTTTTGAACAGGGATGGCACCTGCGTCAGTCGTTGCAGCTCGTTCTCAATGGCCAAAGACAGTCGATTGACGCGCAATGCAGAGTCTAGCCCAGCAGTAAACTGATCGGCAAAAAAACAAGAAACCCAGAAACTGCGGACTTCAAAGAGGGTTCGCAGTGTTTCAGACAGTTCTGCAACCGCGGATGCCGACACAAACTCTCGCGTCTGCACTTTTGCACTCCAGTCACTCCAGAGTGTTTCAAACTGCAGGACAGACTCTGAGCATCGGCAAATGGCATCGAGCTCATCCATCATCAACACTGCATCCCGTTCGGAAGACAGTGCAGCTTTTGCACGGTCAAACACGAACCGCTTCAAAACAGAGGAGCTGAGCATGAACTGTGAATTCGGCCAGTAGGTCGCAGCAGCTGCCTGCACCACGCCATGGATCCGCAAAGCACTGCTGGCCACCGAAACATCTGGATCTGCGATCACGAGAGACGGGATGCCCGGCATCAGCGCGGTGAAGACATCGAACAACCACACAAAGGCGTCGACAGAGAGGTCTGCCAACAGTGCGTATGCCACCGGCACAGTTTGGTGATCTGAATTGATAGTTGTCAGCACCACAAGTTTCATTCCAAATAGCGGCTGCGACATCGAAGAATCGATCATCAGCACCTGCTTCCCAAATTCTGAGAACCGAAGGCGCCCGTTCGGCGTCGCCCACATGAGCCGAACAACAGCATTGTCCGGACCCGTAAAGAATGTAAATACAAAATTGGCATTCTTTTTCTGTTCTGCAATGCACAATCGGAGAATCTGCGCAGCTCGACTTCCCTGGTGCCTTTGTTCGGCGAGTCGGTTTTGAATGTCTTTCGACAAGACGATGTGTTGTCCTTGTTCCTGCAATGTGGCGACAATTTGCCGGAGCGGCGCGCCTTGGTCATGCATTTCCTTTGCCAGCTGGATCTGCTCCGGCGACAATTTCCGATGTTGTGGAAACAGCGCCGCCTGCTCAGGAGTCGGACTATGTCCCGTATGTTCCAGAAAGCAAGTGCGGATTTCAAATGGCGTAGTAGCGGTCGTTGGAAAAACAAGAGCCATTGAAAGCTTCTCCATTGCAGTTCCAGCCGATGATAGCCCGGAAGCAGGGCCTACTGCAGCTCCGTGATTTCCAGATGCGGAAGTCGGATGCACCGTGGAGCTTCCAGAATTGGCCGCCGCCGTTGTCGCAGACGACGACGACGACGATGAAGAAGGTAGTGGTGGTGGTGGTGAAGAAGAGGATGATGACAACAAAGATGCGGCAGGTAAGGATGATGAATTTGCAACCGGAACTATCGAGGATGATGCAGGTAGGGATAATGTTGTCGTTGACGAGGAGGATGGAGATAGAGAAGAACTAGAAGAACTTGGCACAACTGATGATGATGATGATGATGCTGGTGGTGGAGGGGGTGAAGAAGAAGATGATGACAGAGGAGCAGAGGACGAAGACGAAGATAAAGATGAAGATGAAGAAGACGGTGGCGCAGTTGGGTTGGAAGGTGCGTCGATACCTGGGCCGTACGGAATCCCGTTTGCATCTCGAAAGACCGGGACGCAGTAAACATACCACTTGCAGCCACACCGAATAGACGATCTGCGCCGTTTCCTTTCGACACCATCGATTTCTTTCGGATGACCTCTTGCAGAGCACACGAGCCGCAGCGACTGAACTCCAGCCCCATCCGACGTTTTCCAGTCGAAACCCGGCTGGCGATTCACAACGGAGCAGTTTTCGCAGCGGAGTCCAAACCCCGTTCGACGCGCCGTGGAAATCAGCTCTTGGACAAGTGCTTGGTACGACGGAAACACCTTTGGAAACTCGGAATTAGACACTGGTTGTTGATTCGCCATCATTCTTGAGCCCACACACACCACTCTCGCACTCGCATGCAATCTGCAGAACGAGAAACCAAACGGTTGATTGTTTTGTGTATCAACATTGAATATCAAACAAACAATATCATAACGGAAGTTTTGTTTCTCTAGCCCTATTGGGACGCGATTTTCCCACCGTAGTCAAGTCTAGGATTCTTGTTTTTCCTTCACTTTCCTATTTCTTTCCTATTTCTTTCTATTCTTCTTTCTGTTTGTTGGTGTTTTATAATCGAACCCTCAAGCAGCACCTTTCATCAAGGACAAAACATCCCATAGCCCCAAAGAGAGGGATCTTCCAAACCAACCTCAAACCGGCCATGTCTGAAGATACCGAGACCAAGAAACCTGTGGATTCCCTCTCGTTGCACCTTGCTGAGCAAGCGGATGATCAGCAGATCACGAAGATGTGATTGATTGCGTTCAGAATGCGATTTCAAGTCAGAGATCAAGAAGGAGCAAAGGCAATGGCGTCGTCAGGTGCGATGTGCACCACCGCCGACTACATTCTCTTTTCCTCCAATGTTCATTTTTTTGAATGTTCAATCGACTGGGGAATGTGTTGGTTGCGATGATCCTTTTGATGTAGAGCTGGTGTTCGCCCTCAATTTTAAAAACGTGTGTCCTTGGATCTGTCTTCGGTGACAGCTTAGCCGATGATCAAGGCGAGCGGTAAATGAAATAAATCTGACGTAAGATTTAATTGAAGAATAAGGAAATGGAAAACCTGCAAAAGCCACTTTTTTTTTTTGGCCTATCGTCCGACTCGCAAGACAGTCCGGCATCAAGGCATCAAGGCATCAAGGCATCAAGGCATCAAGGCATCAAGGCATCAAGGCATCAAGGCATCAAGGCATCAAGGCATCAAGGCATCAAGGCATCAAGGCATCAATTCGCAAGGCTTCCTTCGACCGTCTTTTTCGCTTTCCTCTTCGAATTCGGCTCAGCATTCCCCTCGCTCAGCCCTTTTCTTTTGACTAAATAAATATGCACATTTATATATGTATATATGTATATATGTATATATAATTTTAAACCCGTTGTTTTGCTGTGTGTTTGCTGTTTTGCTGTGTGTGTATAGAGCTGATGAAGATGGGAAAAGATGAAACAAATGTATGCGCTCCTTCTCCCCTTCTTTTCTCTTTTTTGGCG